>JASAUF010000516.1:600000-1137500 GCA_030180095.1 Magnolia changhungtana | reverse complement strand
TTCCATGTTTCATGATGTAGGTTTCATCACAAACATACAGTTTGGATGCAAATCTCTGCCTTCTTCGGCTCTATCAGGTTAGAGATCTTATGATTCTCGTGTGCATCTCAGTATTTCTATATATGTAATGTGACCCATTCGGTGTGCACGCAATATTCACAGAGAGTTGCTGAACACATTTCTCAAAGAGGAGAGAGATTAGGTGGGAATCCTAAAATATTTTGAAATTGCATTTGAAAGTCAGATGTTGAAATACCTATCTCGCATGATCCAAAGAAGGGTGGATGAGGGTCCAACATGTATTTCAAAATGGGATTTTCAAATTTTGTTTCCAAACATGTGAGGATTCCTGCTCACTGTTGTTGTATACCAATTCACAGTGCATGCTATCCTTTTGTTTATGCAATTCATGATAGCAAATCAGATTTCTTTGTGCAACTAATCCCAAGATCACCATCACATGTTAAGGGCCTGTTCAGCTTTGCTAAAGAAAATGCTTTTTTTTTTTTTTTTTTTTTTTTTTTTTTTTTGTATTTTTTATTATGAAAATTACCTTTTTAGGCCTAGCCTCCATTTCTCGATGGCCACTTCCACAGACTTGTGAAAATGACTCTCCAGAAATTGAATTCAGCCTCTTGGTTGGAAGGTTTGTTGCACATGAGTGTAGAGATGTACACCTTCACACGTGGGCACAACTTTGCAACATCTCCTCCATCCATCAGTTTCTCCATATCATATTGGGATCTGACCCCAAAAATGAGATAGATCCATGTCTTAAGTGGGCCATGCCACAGGAAACTGGGATTGAACACCCACCATTGAAACCTGCGTGTGGGCCGCTGTGATGTTTATATGCTATCTAAACAGCTCATAAGGTTATTCTTACCAGGTTGAATGGAAAAACAATATCATCATAATCCAAAACTTCTGTGGCCCCCTTGAAGTTTTCAATGGTGGGCATTCAACCACCATTGTTTTGTCTGGTGTCGCCCACATGAGCTGGTGAAACTAGTGGATGGAGTGGATGTCAGGTGGGCATTGTGGTGGGTCCCACAGAGCTTCCACTTACAGGACTCCTTGTAGGCGTGGTGATAGGAAGGACGTCCTGAGTCTTCTCTCTTAGTGACATGCGGAAATGTACGGAGTCCATGCAACAAAAGCCTGAGGGGCCACTATGATGCGTGTGACCTATCCACTCTGTACACCATATGAAACAACTCATGTTAGGATGTGAGCCAAAAAATTAGCCCTATCTGAAACTATAGTGGGCCACACTAGAGGGAAAAGTGGAGAATGGTCATGTGTGTTGTCTGTTAACAAATTTGTTGTGCTTGTTAACCAAAGATGTTCTTCTATAGCAAAAACATTTTTCTACAAGAAATTGTTTTTTTTTTTTTTTTAAAGCAACGGATTCATTAAAAGAGAAAGAAAAAGTACAAAAAAAGGCGTAAAGAGGAGCAACCTGCTGAGATAGTAGGGAGCAACTATCGGCCAAGAAAAGAAAGATCACAGAAAAGAGACCCTTTAACATTAGAAACCCATTATATCAACATTCTCTTAGCCCTGGACCCCACAATAGAAGGTGAAGAGGAAGAGTCGTTAAAGCATCTATCATTTCGCTCTTCCCAAACCGACCACCATATCGCTAGAATAGCCATGTGCCACACAATAGTTTTCTTCTTGCCCAATCTTAGGCCATGCCAGGAGGAAAGAAGGCTAGAAGCCGTCTCTGGGATGCACTAACTGATGGAGAAAATGTGGAAAAAGTCCACCAAAATCTGAGACACGAAGGGACAGTGAACCAACAAATGATTGACTGTTTCGGCTTCCTTCATGCAAAGAGAGACAAATGTTGACAATCTGCATGCCCCTTTTAGTAAGATTATCAATGGTGAGGATTCTATTACGACCCACCACCACCGTCGAAGCAGATGAACTTGGGGGGAGCAGAATACTTCCAGATGAAGGGGGAGACGGCCTGAGAGGGGTTCAACGAAGGATAGATATGCGAATAAAGAGACTTAACCTAGAGTTTTCCAGACTGTAATTTCCATATAATAGTATCCTGCTGGCTGGGGAGGGGCTTGATGTTAGATAAGTAGTCCTGAAGAGCCATGTACTCCGTGGCTTCGCTATCAGTTAGATTCCTGGAGCATCTGATGTCCCAAACAACATGAGCTGGTGTGACATGGAAACATCTGTTGATAAAGGTATCTTCGTCAGGAGCCAAGCGATAGATGTTAGGAAACTGGCGTTTGAGGATATCTTCCCCCACCTAATGATCTTCCCAGAAACGAATAGAAGAGCCATTACCTAGCTCAATCGCACAGTTCTGGAGGACCGGACCCTTGGTGCGAAGAATGCCTTTCCATATGCGTGAAGCCTTGCAAAAAGAGGAGTCTTTAGTCCACCAGTTTCCAGGGGAGGAGCCGTGCTTGCCTTTAATAATTGAGGTCCAAAGAGCTTCCTTTTCAGTTGCTAGTCTCCAGGACCATTTGCCTAGCAAGGCTTTGTTCATGACCTTCAAATTTTTGACATTGGCACCACCTTCCTTGAACATTTTGCAGACTTCCTTCCACTCCAAAAGGTGAAATTTCTTCTGATTTTCCTTACCAAACCACAAAAAATCTCTCATGATCTTGTTTATGGCCTTCAGAACTGAGGCCGGGCACTCGAACAGAGATGTAATACAGGGGAAGATTCATCAGAGCTGCTTTAATCAGGGTCGGGCGACCTCCCAGAGAGAGAACGACATTTCCACGTCGCCAGATATTTGTGAAATTTAGTAATCACCTTGGCCCACATGGATTTTTTGTGTGTGAGGGGGGGGGGGGCAGACCGACAAAAGTGGTGGGGAATGATTGGATCTGGCACTCGAGAATATTAGCAGAAGAGTGCAGCGTTTCTGAGTTAACGTTAATTCCTAGCAGCTTTGATTTTCCCATGTTAATCCTTAGACCAGACACAACTTTGAAACAGTGGAGGGCAGTTCGGAGATGGTTAACATACTGGGGAGAGGCCTGAGAAAAGATTAAAATATCATCTGCAAACTGGATGTGAGTGAGAGGGTGAGACAGTCCCGGCATCAGAAAACCACGAAGGATGCCCTGGTCCTGGCCTCTGATCAACATCTTGGAAAGCGCCTCGGCAATGAGAAGGAAGAGAAGAGGGGAAAGGGGTCCCCTTGACGTAGGCCCCTAGAGCTTTTGAAGAAGCCCTTTGGGGACTCGTTTAGGATAACTGAGAAGTGAGCAGACCCGATACAAGAGTCGATCCACTTGCTCCACTTGGCGCCGAATCCCATGAAATTGTTTTTCTTATACGTGTTTACCAAACATACATTTTTTTCACATACGCAATTCTCAAGAAACAATTCTAGAGAATTATTTCTTGAGAATTAATTTTGCTATTGTGAGAAGCAACACCAAATAGGCCCTAAGTACAATAAGAGAAGGGAAATAAAAAACATATCGATACATACCTGATCGTAGAGTTAGGATTTGGCACATGTTTGAATTTTGGATCCTAGTGAATTGGATCGATTAGCTTGAATGCTCAAGATTTACAATCCAAAGTTGGAACGGCTGCCACTCCTAACAATTAGGGAGCAATGGGACCTGTTTGAACATAGAATATTCTTTGAATTGGAGATCCTGTGGTTGCACCCATGTGTATTAGATAAATGCCTTTTGTCATATAAATAGGGAAAATGAAACACTTACAGTCCAACCTATTCTGGGGTCCTAGGCTTTTAGTGGCTCCATCAGATTGGTTCTTTGAAACTTCAAAGCGTGCAGCTAATAGCACTTATTGGGGTTACCTTTATATCTTCATTGATAGGAATCCCATTAGGATCTGTTTCTATGGTGGTTGGTAGGTGCTACTCAAGTGGATTGGTTCTCCTAATCTTCCCATTATTACTATGTTCACCATGCCCTTAATGCAAGTGCACCTGAGGCAAAATCCTCACCATCCGCCATCAATTATTCCCACGATCCAACGGTAGGGCATCTTGTCAACTCTCACAGAGTCTGAACTGTTGATCAAATGACCAACATAATGCTCATGATAAAACTAATTCAATGCCAGCATTAATCATCTGATCTTCCACATCCTAGAATCTGTGCTCTCTATCTCTTTCTCACTCACTCAAAAGGCTTTACCTTGCTATGGTTTCTCTTTTCATTCTACTACTTCTTCTTCTTCTTTCTTCTTTTCTTTCTTCTTTTTCTTCTTCTTCTTCTTTTTCTGGATAAAAATTGGCCAACATGTTGAGCTGAATGGCAGAGATTCCAAATTGTTTTCCTCCCATTTTTTCATGCTTATATGTTTTTTTTTTTTGTTTTCTCTTACAGTTTGAGCCAGAGCGGATGAGCATCCAAATTGTTGCTCGGATTTTGGTCAAGGTCTAGTGCATTTTCTCCTGCTGAAACAGTGTAGAAATTGTTGGATTTTATATTTTTCTTGGCATCTAAACTAAGTACATTTTTTTGTGCAATTATTGTTTTAACAGGCTCTCATGGCAATGCCAGCTCCAGATTTTAACCTCTGTCTCTTCTTAATCCCAGAACGAGTGGTATTTTCCTTCTTTCCCATCTTTATCAGGCATGTAAATCACTGTCATGCATGCCTCAGAATTTTGATCTCGGATCCGACTCTGCCCATCTGTGTGAGATGTAGGTCATTGATTGGGTGGGCACCACAATTGATGCGCTGTGGCTTGAAAAGTCGTTTGGGCCATGTGTATGCGCTGCACAATGTTGATTGGATACTGTTAAACGTTGATTTCTTTCATACATGCATGGCCACCTGATTAGAGTACCAGCCTGATTTTTGGGCTGTGAGACATGCATTATTGGTCCCACCTGATGAATGGCATGGATCTTGCCCACGTGGGCAGGCTTCAAGATCCTATTACGGTGACTTTTCCATGGAAGTGTTTACTTGTTCAATCTTTAATGAGATTAGAGTGCTCAATTTTCATAGTTATCTTTTTAATTGTATAAGAGTTTTTTTTTTTTTTTTTTTTTTTGGGTCTTTACTCTTTCTCGGGTGGTAGACTCTCAAGAGTTTCAACTCCCGATCAAGGGTTCGAGTACCCATAGGTGGTGAAATTCCACCAGCGTGAGTGTGTGGGGTGTGTGCGTGTGTGTAATTTTTTTTTAAAAAAAGAGTTTTTTTTTTTTGCAAACATATGAATCATTACCTCTTTTCCATTATCAGCAAATGGAGGAACAGTTCAAGACACTGATTGTCCTCTCACATTATCTTGAGGTATGAATCCAGTTTTTAGCTCAAGCATGTATGCATATATTCATGCATGCTTGAAACTGATTGAACATGCTATTTTGCCCCTTTTTTAAATTTACTGCAGACAGCAAGGTTCCGTGAGTTTTGGGATGAGGCAGCAAAAAACCGCAGCATAGTTGAAGTTGTACCAGGTAACAGAAAACCTATTAGGATCTAGGCTTGTCCCATGTTATCCCTCATTCCTTTTCCTTTCTTTCTTTTTTCTTTTCTTCTTTTAAATGGCAACAGTTCAATTGCTAGAATCTATAACTGTGGAAATTGTTGCATGTCTTTGAGATTTTCCCCATACAATTAGGTGGTTTGCTATCTTGAAAAACCATCTATGTAATTCCAACAGAAAAGAAGAATTTAAAAAGGTTAAACTTTAAAGGGTTATCTATGAGTGATGTTGGAAGGGTAATCAAAACTGAAATTTCAGTTTTGAGTCTCAAACATCTAAGTCTAGAGGAGGAGTTTCAAATTTCTAGGTGTAGGAACCGGTTTAGAGGTTATAGGGGAATAGGGAATGTAAGTAATTAGAAGCACAAGTTAGATTGCAGATTATATAGATATCAGTTTAAAGGATTGAATGAATTTGGCTGAGAACTAGGAATTAGGGTTTATAAAGCTAAATTTATTGCAACAGTGGTTGGATGAGGTTGTATGCATCTGAACCAAAAGGAAAATATAGATAAAAAAAGAAATAAGGGAAGGGTATAACTATATGTTGATTTACACAACTTGTGCAAAGGGTAAGGAGGCATACTTCCTTTCAAGTCTTTGGGGACACCAAAACAGAGGAAAATAACTGATTTTTGCTTTATTAAAATTTATTCTTAAAACTGAACTATATGGCTGGTAAGGCAAGTCAAGTCTGTGACAATCGTCTAATGGAAACTAACTTTACTTTTGTAAACTATTGACTAATTACTAATAACTTTGACTAGGCAAACACCAATATTGACTGGATTATTTGACTAGATTGGATAGGACCCTGCCCATACTATTTGATTGGTCAACCGTGTCAAAATAGTAAACTGATATTGAAAACCGTAACTGTAGGATTAACAGTCAGTCTTTTAATATAGATTCTTCAGGTTCTTCTTTTTTATGTGGATACACTTTTTATGAAGTGTTTGGATTTGCATCACCGAGTTCTCAAGGTTGGTTTGGTTGCTTGTTTCTCATGTCCACCACGAAGTTGTGAGAAGTGTGAGGCGCATGATAGTGATCGTTCATTGTTGGGACGGGCACCATTTTTGCCACTCCATTTCCAAAAGAGGAGTGAAGGCTACATACAAGAGTGGGATGTTATCCTACTCACGACATGCATGCCACTTTGTGGACAAGATCTGAGCCATTTATCAGGTGTGCCCCATCATGTATGTGTTGTGTATATAATGAAGATCACTATTCTGTCTCTCCCTTGGTTTGGGATACTGTGTTGCGTTTGCATGGTTGGTGGTGCGGGATAAAATTCTTACCCTTGGTCATTTAAAGAGTAGGGGATTCACCCTCGTGCATGTGTGATGTGCAAAATGGGGGAGTCAAATCAATTCATCATCTTTTTCACTATTGTCACATGGCTAGTTCAATATGACGCTCCTTCCCAAACATGTTCAGGATATCTTGAACATTTGGAGAAAAGATTGGAGAGCTCCTTTGTAGTTGGGGAAGTGATCCAGAAAGAGTAAGGTGCTTTGGTGGTTGCTGCCCTTTGCATTATGTTGGGAAATCTGGAAAGAAAGGAACAATCAAAAGTTTACTAATGAATCATTCCTGGAGACAAAATTGAAAGAGAGAATCATAGGAAATATCATCATGTGGGCTCCTCCACCACCTTCCAAGGCATTCGAGAGCATCAGATTCAAGTAGGCATACGTATATAAATGATAGCCATATGTATGGAAGTTGTTTTAGAGATTAATTGAATTTTGAATGAATCAAATTAGATTTTCTTGTTTCCAGCAATGGGATTCAAATCCCTTTTTTTTTTTTCTTTTTTTTGAAGAGTAACGGGATTCAAATCCCTAGAAGAGCGATTTTTCTAAAAAGCCTTTGTTGTGACTCCTTGTGCCTTTTCTGGAGCAACTCCACAAAATTGTCATTATTTCCTGTTGTTTCTTAATTTCTTGCGGTGATTGGATCTATTGGTGACATATTGGATCTCATCTAGAGGTGAAATTGTTCATCAATAATTAGGATGGAATCGGATCCTTGTGTTTCGAGTTCAATTCATTGATGCACCCTATCAAAATGTACACCTCGTTTCTCTCTATTAATCTGAAAAAATATAGTATCTTGGACATTTTGGATAAATCAGGTCTGTTTTGGTCGTCGCCTTGCTGGTTATTCTAACTTGTGCGAAAGAGCAAATGCAGGTTTCGAGCAAGCAATCCAAGCTCATGCCATTCATGTCCTTTCACTGACTTATCAGAAGGTTCCGCGACCTGTCCTTGCTGAGGTAAGCTTTCGATTCTCTCTCCTTTACTCTTTTAATTTGTGAGGGATGTGGTTTAGTACTGAAATTGTGATGCTTTCAAACTTACCGTGTTTGGATGCTTAAATGAGTTGATTTGATGATGTTTTAGGGTATTTATAATGAGGAGGTAGTTTTAAAATGCAGTGGTGTTCCTTTCAATTCCAACTTAAAGTAATTGTTTTTTGGAACATTCTCAGCACCATGTAGCCTTGTCTTTACACGTCCGCAGGCTTAAAGAATACCTGAGGTTTTTCGAACTCTAAATTCCTTTGTTTTGGTGGTTGGCGGCTAGAAAGCAGTTCTCACTATCGACAATCTCAGAAGAAAGGGATACGACTTGTAAACATACATGTCTTTGTATCGGTGGGATCACACCTCTTCGTCCATTGCCCTTTGCTTCTCAGGAGGTCGGCAAGAATTTCTTTGCTTTTCTCGGTTCAGTGCTGGTGGGTGGAGTCCGGCCTCCGCCTCGTCTTCTTTGGCGTATTGGCATGGATTCGAAAGAGGGTGCCAAATGCTGGCCATGCCCTTCAGGCATAAGGCTGCTTTTTGGATGGTAAATCAGATTGAATTGCAATAATTCAATTCAATAAATGGTAAATGATAATAGTGTTGCCAGCCCCACTAGCCCCAAATTGCAATTAGTAACTATTCTCTTCCAACTTGAAAGAAACGGAATTGCGATCAAGGGGTTGGCTGGCATCATCAAATAAATGAGTCCTATTCACATTATGTTCATTTCCTCTATAAATGAATTGAATGAAGAAGCATCCAAACAGACCCTAAAAGATTTTCTGTTAAATTTGTTTTTTATTTTTTTATTTTTTATAATTTATAAATTTTAATTTTTATGCACAGCGTAATCTGGCCTTTTTTTTCTCCCATCATTCAAACAATTTTCACTGAGACGTATTATTACAATGCTCTGGTCCAGAGTTGTACAGTATGTACAAGTGGGGTCCATGTTCAGTTTTCCGTTTGTGCATGGGCCTCACTGGATTGCCCATGCTCCACCCAGATTGGGAGATTCTAGGTCAAGAATATAGAGCCCTTAATATTAGAATGTGTTGCTTTATTTTCTTTCCTGTCCATTTGATGGGAGCCTCTTGAAAAGTTAGGAATTTTCCACTGGGGAGATCTTTGGTGCATGGTCCACTCAGAATGGGACCCATATTCAACAGTTTCTGTCATTAAACCATGTGGTCCACTTTACAAACTGAGAGCCTGAATGGTTCTCTACAAACTTTTGCCTGGAGCAGTCTCTATAAACTTGCCTGACTGGGTCTGCTTCACAAGGGGCTCATTTGGATGCACTTCCTCCAAAGGTGGTTGCAAGCCTGCTATTTTGGTTTTTGCAGAGTCAGCGTTTTAGTGCCTATTTTTTTGAGCAGGAGTTGAGACAGGGTTTTGAAAAGTGCATCCAAACGCATAACATGAACAGCTGTTTCGATCGAAACGGCATTTACAAACAGGCCTCAGGGTTGTGTCGTGAAACAAACCAACACTAGCAATCTCCTCACTACATATGCACAATCAGCCACTGCATTGATTTTTCCTGCAGTCTATGATCACTGCCCTGTGTTGGAGTCAGGTAGGAATGCACGGCATTTGACTGAGCAATTTGTTGCCCAACAAACTTTAGGGGCCTGCATTTTGGTGGTCAAAGCCATTGACATAGTGGGCCCTGGGTAGATTGGAGATGACCGAGGTGCCATCAGATGATCTTAACCATCCAATCGGGCCCCTATCAACTGTACGTTTCCATTTCCAAGCCACTAATTAGATTGCTGAGATAATCTGACAGTGGGGAACAGTGGGGTATGGCCTATCCCATGATGGGGTTTGCCAGAAGAATAGCTCAGGTACTAGAAGGTTGGCACCACCTGTACAACTCCTGGATGGTACAGAAATGGTGTACCCTCCAGTTATTTTTGTATGGTACCATTGTAAACATCCGACTTGTGCGCTTGTAACAGGCGATCAACATCGAAGGCCTCTCTTTGGACAAGTTTCTGGAGCACCAGGTGGCCAACTGTGGGTGGGCCCTGGAGAAGGGCCATGGCCGGGGCCAGCTCATTGTGCTTCCTCGCAACGAATTCAACCAGCCAGAGCTCAAGAAAAACACGGCGGACAGCATCCCGTTAGACCACATAACCCGCATATTCCCCATTCTCAGCTGATTTTTCATTTTTTCTTCCAGTATGGTGACAGTTGCTAGTGAGATGGTGCATTGTGGATTGATTTGAAGTCCTATGCAGGATATCAGCTATCTGATCATTTTTGTAATGTTTGAAACTGCAAGCTTCTTGTTGTTGTGTTTTGAATTTGGAAGATATACATGTGGCAGTTGTTACTTGGTAAATGCATTCTTAGGATTAGGGCCTTTTTGGGTCAAAATAGGGATCAACCGTTCTTGCAATCTTGGGGCCCCCATGCCTTCCATGTTGGATTTGCCAGCTTTTTTTTTCCTGCTAAATTGTAATTATAGGGGTTTTTTTTCCTTGTAAAACTCTGTAAATTACAATTATGCAGAGGAAAGCGCCCCTTTATTACATCAAATCCAATGTGGATGGCATGGGTTCCACCAAAATCGATTTTGGCGGATCTTTGACCCTAATGGACTGGGGCAATTTTTATTTTTAGTCTCTCTTCTGCTATTCTAGTGATGTACTCTTTACTAGTATGGCCCGCTGGTGGCTGTCGGGCTGAAAATTCGGGAGCCGTCCGTGACAGCCATAGGTGACTTGGTGTGGGCTCTTGTGGGACAGTTGGTGCCCTAATGTTGGAGCCTGGATGCCGTCTGTCTACCATTTGATTAAGCCTTGTTTTAGAGTGGGGTCCTTACCGGACAGGCTCCAAGCGTAGATCATGCTGGGCTATGCCTGGAGAGTTACTGTGTCTGGCCTCGTCCGGCCCACCCGAGCGCCGATAAACCATGCACGACATATATACATCCACCCAACTGTCTAAATTGTGTCCCCTGTTGTAGGTGGGGCATGGATCATATTGATCGTGGCAGTCTAATTGGTGGCCATGGAAGTGGAAGCTGGAAAGAAAATGGTTCGAATCGAGATTCAGTAGGTCAAATCATAGGTTTGTGACCATCCGGTCAATGTTGATTTTGGGCTGCACTCAGTCCACAATGGGCCCCACTTGTATAGCGTGCTGGCTGGAACAAAAGGACCAGCAAGCAATTCTTGTGGAACTTTGTATGATTATCACACATTTTCATTCACCAGATGATTGGTATTTATCACTGAAATGTGGGCCCCAAGTGCATGTGTCCCCTTGTGGTTTTGTTGAGCGGACCATCATATGTACTTAATTCACTTGCAGGTCGTTCCCGTGTCCCCAGCCACTCATCTGGTGGGACCTGCATGAATGTGTCTGATGATCCTAAACACTATGGTTGAGGTAAAAGATGGATGGCTAAAAAAGTAGCTCTGATTTAAAGGTAACAAATTCAGTAGTAGAAATGATTGGCTGGGATTATTTGATTATGGAGCCCACCCTATAAGAACTTATATATGGATGGATACACCTGTCCTGCCCACAAGTAAAACATTCACTTATGCAGAATAGGGTAAGATATGGGGCCACGTTTGGTGATCCAAACCGTTGATCTGACAAAGAAATACAGTTGATGGTAGCTACTGGGGAAATGTTCGAGATGGGAAGGTGTAAGCCAAGATTTTTTAATTTTTTTAAAAATTTTGGGCCGGGTCTAGCTTGACCTAGGCCCAACAAAATTTTCTGTCGGGGCCGGGCCTAGATTGGCCCGACGGCTACTCAAGCCCTGGACTTTTTGGTCAATTCCACGTTGAAAGCTAGGGTTTTAACCCTAAAAGAAACCGTCGTCCCATCTCCCCTTTCTTTCACTTCAGCATATACGCAGCGGCAGAGCAGAGGAAGAAAGGGATTCCCGGCTTGGTTTTGAGGAAGGAGCTTCGCAGCTAGGGTTTGTGTGAGAGAGAGATGGCTGAGAAGGGATTGTCGCAGAAAGAGGCGGATATACAGATGATGCTCGCGGCGGACGTGCATCTGGGCACCAAGAACTGCGATTTCCAGATGGATCGCTACGTCTTCAAAAGAAGAACCGACGGTCAGGATTCTCTGTGTGTGTGTGTAATTCCTTGTTTCTTGTACGTTTAGAATTTCTGTGCTTCTTTGCTTAATTCAGTTCAGTTCCGCGAAACGAACGGTTGATGTGTGATCGAAAGGAAAATGGATGGAAATTATAGATTGACCCTACTGTCATGTGGTGAGGAACTATATAATCTTCAGCCAGTGAGTTTGTATGAGTAGGGCCCACCCTTTCGTTATCAGGACCGTTGATCTGATGGGTCCCACCGTGGGTAGATTGTGGCGTGAAAATCAACAAGGAAATCCTAATTATACGGTTCATAACAACGAAATAGAAGGCTCCGGATTTTTGTTTTCCCATGTGATTTTGTTTGAACAGCTATTATCGTTGTTTCATGGGACCCATTTATTCAAACTGGCCCACCCTGTCCAGAACCTAGCAATCGTTGGACCAGGGTTCTGGATGAGTTTCAAGGCCCATTGATTGGAGCCAGGCTTGAGTTTTAGGATGGACCTGTGGCCTTGGCTCTGATATGCTTCAAGTTCTGGCAAGAAAACCCAGTGCAGCCTACTTATAAAACATTAATGGGCAGCATTTCGCAGGTTGGTTTGGGCCAGCTCAAGTGTGATCCTTCAGCTCACGGGTAGTATCTTGAGTTTTCTTGTAAATGTTAGGAGACTATCATCTCTGTTCATGCTCTAGAATTGTAGTTGCATTTTTAAAGTTAGATTCCTTTCAATGGTGTTAGGTTTTGTGGATAATGCTGTTTTATAGTCTTTCAACAGTGTTCAAAGATGTCTAATTTAATGATTTTTTTTAAAAATTTTTCCGAATTGAAAAGGGTTAATCTTCATTATTGGTCAATGGTCAGCCAGTTTGTTGTTGCGCCATGAGTACTTAAATGGGCTCTTTAAGGAAATCGTGGAGAATTTAAGAGTGAGTGGGTGCATGTGTCATAGACATTTTTTATGTAGTAGCAGGTGGTAAGTTAATGAAGCTTGAAATTCAAGGCACATTTGAGATTTTGTTTTCAAGCATTCATTCTTGTTTAGGACATGGCCCAAGCATAAGGAAGATACGAAACTCAAATCTTCCGCACCATAGGAAACAGTGGGCATTGAAAACCCCACCATTGAAACCTTCCTAGGGCCTCCCATGATCAAGGTATTTCGTAATGGTAATGGTGACCATAACAGCCACCATCATTTCCATTTTGATACTAACCATAACGGTTGTTATGGTCTTCCTTTAAAAAAGTGCCTATATTGGCCCCATAACGGGCTGTTATGTTTCATTTTTATTTTTTTTCCATAATGGCCTTTGCAGCCATTATGATCCTATAACGCATAACAATTGCCACCATTGCCGTTACGGCATTACGGCACACTATGCCCATGATGTTTATATGCCATCTATTAGGATCTATGGATCTTGATTATTAGAGATGTATTGTTCATCCAGCTAGCACTTTCATGGGTCGAGCTTTGTAATTTCATATGGAGTTTTATGTAAAGCCTAGTTTGGTTTGGAGTATATATTCTATCGTGAGAGAGAACCGTCATTCTATTGAGTGCTGCTTTGTTTTTTTTTTTTTTTGGCCTTTGCCTTTGAGCATAGTTGATTGGTGTGAATCCATGGACGTACCGAAAGGGAACCACAAAAATCTTTGTGTTGTGGTTTGCATCTTCTTCTTCTTCTTCTTCTTTATTTAGATTTCGACGTTGCCGTGTGTGGTTGAGAAGGGATCTCTTCCCCCAACACCACCTGGCCCTTTCATAATGCGATTCTCACTTGGATGAAGGGAAACCACCAATATCAGCCTAATCAAAAACTTCCATGGCCCGCAAGAAGGTCTCAACAGTGGGAATTCAATTCCCAATGTTTCATGTGGTGTAGCCCACTTGAGTTTTGGATCTCCCTCATGTTTTGAACTTGTGTCCTAAAATGAGATGAAGGGATGGATGGAGCGTATCTAACACAAACATCACAGTGGGCCCCGCGGCTTGGGTTACAGCCACAGGAGATTCCAGTAACCCCAGGTAGTAGGCAAGTCGTGTCCGATTCCTTCAGACATCTTGTAATAAGCATTTGAATCCACTTTTGCTTCTATCACATAGCATATTAACCTGCTATGCTTCCATCCTTAGGCAAAAAAGCTGGCAAGATTAGCTCTTTGTATTGTGTTGTTTTTCGTGTAAAGGAAAACGTTAACATTTTAACCACTCTTGTTAGTTCAGTTGTCTTTCTATTGGTACTTGTTTGACAGACTAGGAAACAAATGTTTCCTTTTTTCTTTTTTCTTTTTTCTTTTTTATTTATTTTTTAATTTTTGCGAGCTTATCCTGTTAACTATTTGTGTCACTTCCTTCCCTTGTCTAAACTATTCAAGGAGGAAGTTCAAAGATTAATATCTATGTTCTGGTGATTCCTATCCACCCTCTCTATGTTCCAGTGATTCCTATCCATTGTTATGGTGGATCTTTGTTTGCTTTCTCCTCTATCAATGAAATTTTTTGTTGGTGATTAAAAAAGATTGTTTGCCAGCTTAGTTGGCTTTTGATCTCAGGTATCTTTATCATAAACCTTGGTAAAACATGGGAGAAACTTCAACTTGCTGCTCGAGTTATTGTTGCCATTGAAAACCCACAAGACATCATTGTTCAATCTGCCAGACCTTATGGCCAGAGAGCTGTTCTGAAATTTGCACAATATACTGGTGCTCATCCAATTGCGGGGCGACACACACCAGGGACCTTCACAAATCAGCTTCAGACATCATTCAGTGAACCCCGTCTTCTTATCCTGACTGATCCCAGAACTGATCATCAGGTATGCCCTTTGACATATAATGTTAATTTTGTGTTTAGGATAATCGTTTCTGACTGTTTTTATTGTTTTGGTAATCATGTCCAGCCTATTAAGGAAGCTGCACTTGGAAACATTCCAACCATTGCTTTCTGTGATACTGATTCACCTATGCGGTATGTCGATATTGGAATTCCTGCCAATAACAAGGGGAAACACAGCATCGGTTGTCTTTTCTGGCTGCTAGCAAGGATGGTTCTGCAGATGCGTGGCACTATTCTTCCTGGGCAGAAGTGGGATGTAATGGTGAGATGCAGCAGTCTTTTGTTACTGTTTCTGTTTGAGAAATGCAATCGATACACACCAGAGAATGATTAAGAAACCTACCCTTTGCGGAACTGCCCATGTGGCATGTATGTGTGGTAATCAAGCCATACATCTGGGTGGCTCTGATGTGTGACTTGGCTTAAAAACAGGGTGGTTGGGTCATTAGGCAGGCACGTCTCTGAAAGAAGGGACAACTAAAATAATAAACCAGTGGTCCATGTATTCAGGAAATGCATGTGGCTCACATTCACCAAACTGGCCTATTTTTGCGCCACGGCACAATACATTGTGGGTCCCACCTGATCAACGGACTGGATCGTGCATCTACTTTCTCTGTTGACACATGTTGGGAGAGTGGAATTCTGAAATCCCACAACCTGCAGCATAGCAGGGCTTGTAATGTTTAGGAGAATGATTTTTTAGGTTTCTGTTGAGGTAGGCCTGGTCAATACACAAATATCAAGTCTACCACACCTGGCAGAATCTCATGAATTTCTTAATAGCAGTTGATTCTGAATCTGTGTGGTATATGCAGGTAGATTTGTTCTTCTACAGGGAGCCTGAGGAGACCAAGGAACAGGAGGAGGAAGAGCCTGTTGGAGTTCCTGATTATACAGCAACTGCACTTGGGCTATCCGGCGATCAATGGCCCAGCCAGATCAGTGATACGCAGTGGGTTCCAGACGTGGTTGCGCCTCCCTCTATTCCTGCAGTGCCTGAGGTTGACTGGACGCCAGCTGCAGGTCAGAAGCATTATGACCTTTTCATTATGCTTTATATCATAATTGATGCAAATTCATCAGCCCTGTTTGGTTGCCAGTTAAAAATGATTTCATCTCATTTAGTCAACAGTAGTTATGTATTATAGATCATAGTTTATATGAATTCATATGGCCATCAAGATTATTTTTATAGTTCATAATCGCACTTAAACTAAAATGTGATGAATTCATTTTTAAGTGGCAACCAAATAGGGCCTTATTTATGGTTAATATTAAAACAATTCCAACTGGAAGCTAGATAATAGAAGGGCTGACCCACCTTTAATTGCAGAACTGCCATTGTGATTTCATTAACTACAATGATTAAGGGTGTGTTTGGTTGCACCAAACATAATGAATTTTCATGATTAATCAGTCTAATTGGTGCAAAATATCATGAAATTTCATGATATACAGTGCAACCAAACACACCATGAATTGCAATTTAATATGTTGTGGAAATTTTCAACCTATGATGTTAATTCCACTTTTTTAATGTTTGAAAGACTTGTGCTGTGTTTGGATCAAGATTCTGAATCTGTTTCAAGAGTCGTATTGCAACTCCCAAAAATCAATACGATATGGACCACACATCGTTTCCTGGGGACCCGACCTGTATTGTGTCCACGATGGCTCATTTGATATGATACATTCTTATCAGATATATGGAACCATGGTTTGGATGGCATTCAACTTGTATTGGAAAGAAATAACAGAATCAACACACCTTGCTATTTGGTGCCCAGATTCTCAATATGAATGGGAGGGAAATTGCCATTTGGTTTCTTGCCAGACTAAAATACTCCCAGATATATGCATGCTGCATTCTATTGATTTTCACCAATAATTTGTTATGAACTGCAGTTGTGTCAGGCGATGGATGGGACGCAGCTGCAGCACCACCAATAGTTGCTGCTGGGATGGATGTCATTCCTCCTCCCATTGCGCCTTCAGGCTGGGAGTAGGAGAAAGAGCTTTCTGTATACATGTTGGATTTTGTATCCTAGAACCCAACTCAAAATAGCCTCTCTCTCTCTCTCTCTCTCTCTCTCTTTTTTTTTTTTTTAGTATAGGTACGTGAATTTTTCTTGGGCTCTTGTACATGGCCTTTGATTTGTTTTGTTTATTTTTATTTTTATTTGATGAGTAGGCTGGGTTGTTGGCCCACCATGATGTATGCGGCATCAATTCTGTCCATCAGTTTCTCTCCAGCTCACGTTAGGACATGATCCAAAAAGAAAAAGAAAAAAAGAAAAGAGTAAGATCCAAAGCTCAGATGGACAGCGCCACAAGAAACAGTCGGGATTGAATGCTCAAGGACCACAGAAGTTTGGATAAGGGTGGGAATCACTCTGTGAACCAGTTGAATGACATGTGCAGTGGGCCCCCGAACATTTGAATCCCAGGCAGTTCATTCAGCGTTTCTTGTGGTGTTGATCAACCATAGTTTTGTATCTTCCTCATTTCTGGGATCATATCGTAGTATGATCTGGTGAAACTGGAGGGGAGGAAGTGGATGTTATACAGACAAATGTGGCAGAGGCCCCATACCATCCGATAAACACATATTTACATGTAACCCGTTTCTTGGCGCAGGCATATGTTGTGGCCTACCTGGTGAACCGTGGCATGATGATGCCACGCCTTGTAATTATTGCAGTGGTCCAGTGGAAACATCACGAGGTATCCAACAACCAAAAACAGTGAAGAGCCCAACCCACAATTTCTCAATCAATCTCAATGTTTAAAATCTATTGCAGGACACACAGTCAGCCCTGTTTGGTAGGCGCCTAAATACTTCTCATTTAACAAATCATGGGCAACTAACCTTTTTAGACCCTGTTTGCTCCCAATTCCTCAATCCTGAAAAATGAGGTTTCCAAGCATGCTTTTTCAAGTAGACCTGGAAAACACTAATCTGACTTTGCATTTTAGCGCTTATTACTGAAATCTACAATGTACGTGGACCCAAATGAGGTTTGGATCAAAATAACGTTGGTACCTCAAAAACCATTTCAGAGAGTGCCTCCAAATGGGAGGATGGGTGGGGGCCTTAATAGAGCTGTATCTGACATCTTCTCCAAAACAGCCATTTATTTCGGGTCAATTTGGCTATATATTTCAGCCCATGGATTAGGCCATGTTAAGATGGCGAACATGAGTTTTAAAGGCATTGTAACCATCTATGGGATCAAGATCTTTGTCCCAATCTGATGCGGAACACACATACATACCAACTTTCACGTGGCAACATTCCTTTCGCGAGATTAACCACTGGATAGAAAAACCCAACGACTCTGAATCATAATCAGAGCTTTTCTGAACAGATTTCATGGTATAAACTACTACAAAGCTCTCGAAAATTCAAATGGGATTGTTTATTTTTATTTTAAATGAAAAAAGAATCCTGAAAATCCTGAATTTATTATATATATATAAGATTTAGATATTGAATTTTCAAAGGATCCTTTGACCGTACAGTTGAATGGCATAACTGAAAATATGCATTTAGATTTTATTTTTTTTTAAAAAAAAGATAAAGAAAAAGAAATTGCAGGAAAAAAACCAATGTAATTTTGTAACGTTTTTTTTTTTTTTTTTTTCAGAAAGTGCTGTGGTTGAGCATTGTGGTCAACATGGTTTTGAGTATTATTTCAAGATCGAACACTCAACCATGATGATCAAATGCCCACTCTTACAAGCAATTGATGAAGGCAGCACTTAGCCACTGTCATCAAACCTTAGAACAAAATCCTTTTGAAAATTCCAAAGTCTTATAAATAAGTTTTCTGACAATTTCTTTTTTCATGAAAATCCTAATTTAGATTACCAAAATTTTGATATCCTTTTGAGTAAGACTTCTTAAACAGTTGCCATTTGGTTTCCCTTGCCTACTTGTTTTTTTTTTTTTCTCTCTTTTCTTTTGCTTTTCTTATATATGCAGATTCACCTGCACTTAATTACTCACTCCCATAATCACCTATTGAATAATAACGAAGGGGGGGAAAAAAACGAAATAATGCTATTGTAAATATGGAGCGAATATATATCATATCTATTTACACGTAGAAAATTCGAGGTTCATAAACCGTAGCGAAGTGGAAAAGAGCTCCGAAAGAATTATAGCTATTTTTTACTCATACTTGTATTGGACCCTGACCAAGGATTTCATGGTCAAAGTAAATGTACGTGAACCAAGAGAAGAGTATAAAGAAGAGATATCTTACAAGAGGATGCCGGGTGCCTCTTGCCGTTGATTCTTGCTTTCTCTCTTATAACTTATTCCTTATATGGCCGATGGGCCGCCGACATCCTTGGAGCAGTGGGTCAGATAAAGTTGGAAGTAAATACTGATGGAAATTCAATCAAAGCATCAATGCCATAGGGTATCACCATGGGTAACCCATTCCACAAAACTCTCGGAAAATCCGCCGACAAGGTCTGAATTATGGGATCCATCCGACGATGGTTTTGTACCCTGCAATGATTTTGAATTTTTTTAATCCATGGACATAACATAGTATAATGTTTAAAGATTCAAATATCAAAACCTATCAGAAAATGGGGGTGAAAACTTCAACCATCTATAGTTGCCAGAAATGACATATTTTTTCTGGCTTTGGAGTACAATTTTTCTGCACTAGAGATGTCTGTTAGTTTTATAAGTTTTCTAGCCCCCAAATAAACCCCCTCTTACATGCATGGGTGTGAATTGCATGCAACCAGCAGTTGCAGGGGATTAGTGCAACCCCTGATGTCCCCAAATGAAAACGTGTTGCATATTCCTGTTAGATATGGGGCCCGCAGCGAAAAGCAAGGATTACCCTGCATGAATTTATGATTTTGTTCTTTTCAGTGGCCCCGCATTTGAAAGGCGCACATGACACTTTTTCATTGTGTCATGTAAGCAGTTGCAATCCTCATCATTTTACATGCAACACATTCTCATGTGGCATTTACCAGTTGAACTGGAACAAATTTCAAGCTCGTCCAGTCATCAGATGAACATGTCCACTTATCAGGTTTAAATTGGGGTTTAACCATGATCCTTTGAGAACTAAATGAACGTGGTTGGATAAATGGTATGAAGATTACTGAAATAGTAAAACTTTTTTCTTTTTCTTTTTCTTTTTAAAAATCCTATAAATATGCCAACTGAAAAGAACACTGACCTTCGTGCTGGATCCATTTTCACTTGAGGGTGGTGTCATTTCTACACTTGTGCCATTAGCAATACTTTCTGACGATCGGCTGGCAATAGGGGAATTGATGAGTGTGGAGCTGTGGCAATGAAAAGGGGGAAAGTTTGTCATCTTTCAATAAATGTGCATTCACACACCATGGACACAATCTGTATTTATTCAGAGATTAACAATGTAATTGGATGCAATACCAAATTGAATTGCATTTATCAATTCAATAAAGCGGAAATGACTTTCTAATTGTTAGTGACTGGAGTTGAGCAGAATGTAATTGCAATTTGAAGGAACTACAATGAATCACAGAACTTGCCTGTCGTATGTCTCTTCCTCACATGAGTTCCCAGAGGAAAAAAGCCAACCTATGTCAAGGAAATTTGAATCTCCAGCCCCGTTTTCCATTAAATAGACATGATCACTTTCAAAGCATCGATCTCTTTGCATATCTGCAAAAAGCTGCCGGCGAGTCATCGAGGGGGTGTACCTAGAGAAGGCAACATATTAGCAAAATGTAAGGGGAATCAAATAAACAGATTCTTTCCATAATTGAAAAAGAATATTCCCTTTTTTATTCTCATCTCCGATCAGCTTTTTATTTTATTTTAGTGGGTCCTATGGGTGGTAGTAAAGCAAGTTATGGATGGGTTATACAGATGACAAGAAGGAAAAAAGATGAATATATCTGGTCAGGTTGGTCTAACCTTCTACATGTTTTCCCAAAAGTAAATCTGGTCCACTCAACAAGTAGGCCCCAATATTGGAAACAAGTGGATGGGTTAGAAAACTCCATCCAAAATTTTCAGAGACGTGCATTCTTTTTGCAAACTGTGGCCCACCTGACAAGCAGATCAACCTGATTCTGATTCTTAGGCTAAGGTGTCAAGATAGCGGTGCCATTCTGATGGAAGGATTAGATTTCAGACCTATAGTTCCATGCTGGCACATGTGTCGTGTGTACATGAGCCTTCTTGCACACATGTGTGCACCTAGCAAAGCTCTTATATGTAATATACAAATGAGGGGTGAGCTAACCTAAGCTCAGCATGCAATTTCCTTTTGAGAGACTATCCAATGCTCGACCAATATCTTCACCCTTTAGTATACGCAGGTCTTCAGTTTTAAAAAGTAGGGCCCATGGTTCATTGATCCAAGCCTTTAATATGATTGCACCACTTTGGATGGTCTATGCACCAAAGAATCCCACGTGGGGAAATCGTTACCATATATTTTATGGCTATTACGGCTAGTGATTAGACAGTATGAAAGAAAGTGCCGCTATTTTCTTTGCACAACCAGAGAAAGCAAAAGATTGCCCATCATATCAATGGTTTGGATCACAGAACAATGGCCTTCATTTAGACAAACTGTAAACCTAAGCATACTGTAGTATGTAGATGGCTAGATGCCCACGTCCAGGGCACTGTATAATACAACTTACTGGAGCGCTGCCCTCAAAGAATGCTCTCAACTTATTGGACCTTTTACCCCTTAATGTGGATCATTGCCACATTCTTTCACCGTCCATTCGTAGGTCATCAATAGGATGGTTAATGATCATCTGATCAATTAGTCAACCTTTTTCTTTTTTCTTTTTTTCTTTAGAGGTGATGAATTTTTATTCAAAAAGCCTTGAGGCAAAGAAAACAAAGAAGAGAAAAAGCAAAACAAAAATGAAACTGAAAGGCTGATCCACAGCAGGAACATGGTCAAGTGAAGAATGGTTCTGCACCATGTTTGGTTTGAGTACATGGAACATGAGTTGGTGAAGCAAGCTAACCTTGAATATGAAACATTACTTTCACAAGTTGAGATTTCTGGAGTGGAATCAGAAAGACCCTTGTTAGTTGCCGCTTGAACTGTTCTTTCAGATAATGCCGAGTTAGAGAGTTTCTTCTGTCCAACATTTGTGCTAGATACAGGCGTCTTGCTTTCACATAGAATGTTGCCATCTGATAGGGATCTTATGAAGAATGATCTGGAAAAAATAGAAACACGATGGTTATTGAATAAGATCTAGATAACAATGTAACCTAGAGGAATTCCTCAAAATAGACGGAAAATCAAATATCAACAAGACCTGAACATGCTGAAAACATCTAAGCCAAACAATTGGGTTCGTATATCGCACTCGATATTGTCTGGGGAATGATAGGAACTGCATTTCAAACTATAAATGCAAATTCTGTAACATTATCAGCAAGATCTTGTGCTAAATAAGGTTATTTAATAATTAGTAACCCTCATAAGCACTCCCATGAGAAAAACCATTCAACCCCGTAGTCGGTAGAATTCACACCAAACCATGCCTACCCCATTGTAGGGGAAGCAGATGTGAAAACAGCCAAAAAGGTTTTGGAAGACATTTTTTGCCAAATTATTTTAATGCTTTGGATTGGACAACTTAACCAGTTCTTTCTTCTTCTTTTTTTTTTTTTTTTTTTTTCTTTTCCGTGCAACATAATTAACTGCATTTTCTCATGTTTCTATCTGAATTTTTACAGGGGAGGGAATAGTGGTTATTTCAGTGACCAGAAGAAAGTGTTGGTCAAACAGTGACAAGACTTTGACAGGTGAATAAAAATTATTGTATCAATACCTTGCATTTCCATCACAAAAGTTACGCCCCCCAACATTGAAGTGCTGGCCCGAGTCTAGCTCCCAAAGTGCTGGTTTACCATCTTGAGGTTGGAAATACCCCAGAAACCTGCTTGTTCAAAAAGCCAAATGTGCACAACATGACTAAACATTTGATAGGATGGAAACGTAACCATATGAAATCTTGTCCATTTCGCACAGTAAAACGAGTGTCATGAGGCCTGTCTAAAACACTGAGGAACATAAACGTACACATTTATTGCGTCTTGTTTTTCAGCATCCATGTAGGCATTGCTGTAGTACCGCTGAAGTGTTCTGAAGAACTCCTGGGACTGGGTGGCAGCTTTCCATTGACCCCTTCTTTCAGAGAATATCTGGGAAACAACATGGCATGATGATTAACAGATATTAGAGTGCTATTAATTAATTGCGATTGGCTGTTGCAAGTGTTTAAGGAGATCAGAAAGTGTAAACCATTTATTCCTCAATTGCCCATAGGTCTCCAATCTCCAACATTTGGTGGTGGTTTAGCAGAAAGTAAAACATAAATGTTACTAGACTATTAGATAGCGCTTGATTGTAATCAACCTATGTAATAGTCTATTACATTGCACCTGTGGGCGTTTTGTGCTCTCGCTTCCACCCCAAGCACGGATAAAGGAGTGGGGTTGTGTAAGGTTGGCAGCTGGTGTAAAACTTATACCATAACTTCCATCAAGAGACCGACTTAGATCAGCATAGAAGTACCTTGTTGTGGGCAGCAGAACCACCATATTGGTGTGCAAGCGTGTCACCCATTGTCTCATAAAACCCCATCAAAGCATCAGCCAAAGGGGCATCTAGATCAATTTTCGGGACATCTATGAAGCCCAAGGCATGCAGCTGATTTCCTAGAGCAACCAAACCATAGGCATATTGTGCTACATTCGTTCGATCCAAGCAGTCTATGCAATTAGTTCTGAGGACACCTCTTTGAAGCATTGGTGGCTTCACCAAATCGTTTTCATTAACAACACCATTATCTTGCGTGTTGGTTCTGTTATCTGAGAAATCGACATCCTCTGTTTTAACGCTGCAACTATTTTGAAGAGAACAGTTACCAGCATCACCGTTCCTGTAACACATAGGTCCACCAAAAAAGAAAGGAAGAAGAAGAAGCAGAATCAATCAACTAAGAGTAACAACAAAAAAGTATGTCCAAAGATGGTTTTTGTTCACTGTAGTATCAGGACTAAAAGTAGAGGATGATGAATTTAACATTTTCGAATCTTTATCAAGTACTAAATAGAATTAATGCATATATGAAAACAGTTTATACCTTAAGGGAGGATTTGGTGAAATCAATATTATTACCTAAGTTATTAAGCATTAAATATCAGTTTCACGTGGAACACCAGAATGAGATATGGACCTTTCATCTGTTGGGGCCTACCTTACCCAACAAATCACAACAGCTTGGTGAACCTAGCCATAAATTGGAGGATTCCGGTAGATTACCAGTGGGCAGTCAGGAGAAGGTAACAGTTGGCATTAAATGGACAAAAATTCTCCAACCAATTACCACAATCATCTGAGTGGTGTGATTACTGGTGGGCCTATCCTTGGTAAGTGGCTTTGATTAGCATTTACCAACTTTATTCTTTCTCACATGATATACTACAAGATTAGAAAATAACCAAAACCACTGAAATGATTAATGGTAAACTAGAGGTGATGTGACCACTGTAACTACTATTATAAAGTTGAAACTGATCTTCTGTAGGGAAGCGGACAAAACAAAAGGCCGTAGACGAGCAATACAAGTAATGAAAAATTAACATAGAAAAGATGAGAAAGACAGCTTAATGATACGACTCTTTCTAGGTATTCAAAACCTGAAGGGGAAAAAAAATCCAAACACTTGAGCTTCAAGGCATGGTAAAGGTATATGAAATGAAGAATTGATTTAAACATTATCAGTAGTCATTCATTGAAGCTAAATGCTAAGTCAGAGCATGTTCAGACATATTGGATACTAAAGGACTTAAGAAAAGACAAGCATGGAGCTTGAAGCTAATGCCCTTAAGAACAAATACTTACTCTGAGATATTCCATTTAAGAGCTCCCTCGAGTCTTAAAGTTGGCACAACTTGACAATAAAAGAAGCCCGTTAATTTCAGTGCATACGTGGCTACTTTTCCTAAAAATGCCAACACATTCATAGCTTTGCTGAAAATCAAATTATTTTATTTTCAAGTTAGAAACAAATTTCCAGATAAAAATATTAGCATCCTAAAATATTACAAGCCAGGTACCTTCTAGAGTGTCTGTGTAGATCCCAATGAAGGAATTTTAGTCGGTTCTCCTCATCTAGATCTTTATTAATACAGTCAATTGCATTAGCAAACTCTGCACGGAGTATGGATTCTCGAGGCTTCTTCTCACGTGTCTGTTCACAACCAACCACAATAACGAAACAAGAGGGAGAAGCCATCAGATATTTATAAAATCCAAATTGACGGATACACATCTATAAATAAGATGCAGTTCTTTGTGATGCTGTAAAAACTACCTTTATCAAATTTAGAATGATTATCGGATGCCCGTATCTCTTGACAAGATTTTCAAAATGAAGTCGGGTAGCGTCGTAATTTGAGTCCTTCTTCTGCACTGAAAGAAGAAAGACAAACCATGTTAGTAAATAGACGACGTACACAACAAGTCCGTATTATGTTCATAGTTGCATAACATGCAACTTACATATGATATCAGGCTTAATATTCAGGCGTGAAGTTTCCTGGGACCAATAAAGGGGTATTGAGCCCCTATTCTGCACAATGGAACTTATTTGGGTTGGACATCCTTCAGGAACGTCTTCAAACACGATCTGTTCTGTCTCAACATCATTAGCTACCTTACCCTTCTCATTTACACCTCGTTTTAAATACCTATCACAGAGAAGCAACCACCTAGGATAAGCAGTAGTTCAACTTCAAAATACAAGAAGAGCTATGAACTCGACCCATTGTATGCAATGGCATTTTGTTAAACGTATGAACTTATGACTCTAATGCAAGTCATTTAAAACACAAAATATCCATTACAAGGCATAATTTATCTCAACCTGGTGCCAGCATAGTGACGGGAGCGCCTTGCGATAAGTGTCAAGTTAAAATCCTTTCCCGATATTGAAAGTTTGGCCTGAATTCACAAAGACATACAACTATCAGTAATCTTTTAATAGTCAAAACCTAAAAATGGAAAACACAAGAATCCATACAAGACAAAAAGACCAGTCACAAACACATTGTAACCAAGAGTGAATGGAATAGAGAAAGTACTACACAGCTCATTGGACAAAGATTGCACCATGCCACTAGCGCAGTACCTTAAGAGATAAAACACAGAGAGAGAGAGAGAGAGAGAGAGAGAGAGAGAGAGAGAGAGAGAGAGAGAGAGAGAGATGCTCACACACTAGATGTACATCCAACTAGTTTTCGTGAGGAGCTACCATAGTGTTTATATGGCATCTCACCTAACCCATCATCGTCATCCCACCATGAAAACGAAACACCCCAAAAATCAGGTTGATCCAACCATTAGATGTACCACAAAAGAATGTGGAGATTTTTTAGTTGTTCATTGTTTTCAATGATGTGGACCACCTGATAATTAGATTGACTTGATTTTTTGTGGAAAGACCTTGCTAGACAGATTGGATATTATACAAACACCATGATGAGCCCAAGTAGTTGTGTGTAAGCATTTCTCATGTGTGTGTGTGTAAGCATGGTTTAGCTAACGTCCCACCTTCATGGGGGCATCAGCAACCTCCCCAATCCACATTTAAATGGCACACACGGTAACCTAATGTTGATCCAAACAGTTCATTCATTCATAAAACTAGGAGCAAGCCAAAATCATGCCAATCAGGTGATTCTAAGCTTCTAATATTAGCATGGAAATGGACAGTCAAGATTTGAGTGGAGAAACAAATAGGTCCAATCATCATCTTGAAACATCGAGTAGATAGATCCCACTCTGTATTTCTAATGATTCTAAAGTAACACTCTGATTTGATGATTCTAACGATGTGATTTATGGCTCATAAACAATGGATGGATCTAACAAATTGGCCCCATTCAGAGGGTTAGGATCATTCGATTGCCGTGATTCTTGCACCATGGCTTGCACCAAGTTGTATGAATGAATGAATGGTTCATATCGACATTAGTGCTATTTAAAAGGTTTGGGGACATTAGCAAAATCCATGTGTGTGTGTTGTCATGCAGCTTTTATTGACTGAACTTCTACTACAATGCCATGCCACTTCCTGCAATAACAATGAACTTCCATCCTAACATACAATAGGAATTAAGCATAAAAATTACTATCTAATCAAATCCCCAGGAAGAACAAGAAAAATCCTAAAAATTAGCTAGCAGACAGGTGAACGATAGTGGAGTGGCAGATTTGTAGGTCTTGTAGGGAGTTGAAGGCCACTTGCGTAGGAAAGGATGGGATCTTGCATTGGTAGAAACATGTGTGAGACCCACAAGCTTGTTGTGGCTGCATCAGTATCACCCATTTATCGTGGTGTACAAAATTTATCATATTCTGTATCAAATGAGTCCTTGCAATCATTTAAATCAAGGTGTTACTAATTTTGGGATTGATCACTTGCGATGCTGGAGATTATAAATGGAAGAGATGAATAGTGAAACATAGCTATAAAGGGAGAATATAACAATAATTTTTGTTCGCATTATCTATACTATGGTCATTATCTTCTAGTTCTCTATTTTAAGGCATGTGAGAAGGCTTCAGATACAAGTCTGGGAGAGTTTTGGAGCATCCCCCAACCATGTTGTAGCACATCAGATCAATGTCTAGATTGTCGAACAAAGGGCCCCACTTGGATGGAGGAGGCATATTATCACGCAGTTTATGTCCTGATGCATCAGGATTATGCATATACCACATGTTTTACTCAATTTCATAAATGTTCACACCACTTCCCCATTTGTCAAAGGCCCTATGAATGTTTAATTGGCAAAGATTGGAAGGACTGATTGAGAAAGTCTAGCAGAATATGCTTGTGGCTCTCTAGGTATAGGCCAAGGTGTCCCGTATCGGTATCGGTATCGGTTGGCGTAACGGTGACCTCCAAAATCGATATGGATACGGGGGCTTAACGGCCCGTAACAGCGCAAAAAAAATGAAAAAATATGGATTAAATCCGGAATATTCTAAGCATTCCAAATATGCATTCATTTATAAATTGGAACATGGTTATGGTGGTGTAACGGTCCACTCTTTGGTGAGAAGTTGTATCGGATCCTGAATTTATGAACCGTAACCTAAATTTGACTACAAAATTCATATATTTAATTTTCTAACTATCTACTATCAATGATAGATATATTAGAATGAATGTAATATGAAAATATCTTACATTAGGTGTTTGCAACTATTTTTGAGGAATTTCTAACAACATACCTATGCTTTGCACATTAACATTTTCTACTATGATTAACATATCACATGGCATGATTAAAACAGCAAAATAACCATTAAAAATTGATTTTTCGAATTTAAAAAAAAAAAGAGTCAAAATTCATGCGTAAATAGAAAAAAAAATATTTAAAAAATATTAAATGGCACCCCAAATCTGTAAAATGCACATTAATATGTTCTACTATGATTATCACATCATATGGCATGATTAAAACAGCAAAACAACCATTAAAAATTGATTTTTCGAATTTAAAAAAAAGGGTAAAAATACATGCGTAAATAGAAAAAAATAATAAAAAAATATTAAATGGCACCCCAAATCTGTAAAACGCACATTAATATGTTCTACTATGATTAACACATCATATGGCATGATTAAAACAGCAAAACAATCATTAAAAATTGATTTTTCAAATTTTAAAAAAAAGGGTAAAAATACATGCGTAAATAGAAAAAAAATAATAAAAAATATTAAATGGCACCCCAAATCTGTAAAATGCACATTAATATGTTCTAATATGATTAACACATCATATGGCATGATTAAAACAGAAAAACAACCATTAAAATTTGATTTTTCGAATTTAAAAAAAAAGGGTAAAAATACATGCGTAAATAGAAAAAAATATTAAAAAAATATTAAATGGCACCCCAAGTCTGTAAAACGCACATTAATATGTTCTACTATGATTAACACATCATATGGCATGATTAAAACAGCAAAAAAATCATTAAAATTTGATTTTTCGAATTTAAAAAAAAAAGGTAAAAATACATGCGTAAATAGAAAAAAAAATAATAAAAAATATTAAATGGCACTCCAAATCTGTAAAATGCACATTAATATGTTCTAATATGATTAACACATCATATGGCATGATTAAAACAGTAAAACAACCATTAAAATTTGATTTTTCGAATTTTTTAAAAAAGGGTAAAAATACATGCGTAAATAGAAAAAAATATTAAATGGCACCCCAAATCTGCAAAATGCACATTAATATGTTCTACTATGATTAACACATCATATTGCATGATTAAAACAGAAAAACATGTTAAAAAAAGTGTAAATACCTATTTTTGACGAATTCGGAATTTCTGAAAAATGGCCCCCCGAGCTTCGATTCAACAAAAGCGGCAATACAATGTGTTTTTATCACAAAAACCCAACCAAGGTTGGTCGAAATTGGCAGTAGAAGGGGTGAGAAGTACTTTGGAAGCAAGAAATTTGAAAAAAAACAGCAAAAAGTAGCTTAAAATGGAAAAAAAATGGCCGTTTTTCGACCGTTACGGGTCGACCGTTACTCCCGTATCGGCCCGATACGGACCCGTATCGGCCGATACGGGTGCAAAAAATCGTATCGGCCGATACGACCCCGTATCGCGTATCGGTTCAGGCCGTTACCGTTACGTATCGGCCGATACGGCCGATACGTAACCGTTTTGGCATACCATAGGCTGCTTCCATTTCACAATTTCCATATATGATCGATTTAACACCCAAAGCAAACAGCTGCTAAAATTGGTGAAATATGGATCCTAATGAGTTGAAAAACCTTTAATGATCTGAAAATGAATAAAATAACTACTATGCTGTAAGCCTACTGGTAAAAGTGTTTGCTTGACAGAAGCAATCCTCTGAACTTTGACAGGTGCTCGTTGGTGAACCCAGGCCAGGCAGGTGCAGGTGGAGTCATGATGGATGACAGTACTGGGAATTCCATTCCTGAATTCGCAGTCACTGTCACTATATCTGATTCTATCTATGCACAAGCTTTCGCTTCACCTTGCCACAGGGAGTCCAATATGTAGTCAATCATCACTTCAACCACAAGCCAAGTCATTATCGAAGGTGATTCTGCCAATGTTATTGGGTGGCTCAAATCTGGACAATGCACCTGGCCTGTTCTGGATGTTGTAGAGTTGTTCTTGGATCTGTCTCTTTCATTCATATTAATCGTGAAGTGAATTCTTCAGCAGATCTATTGGCTAAGGAGATTATAACAACTCGCTGAGGACTGTTATTTGATCATTCCTCTTGAGCAATCATTAGCAGGAATCCCTGCTATTAAAGATGAGAGAGTTGCTGTAATTTGTTTCAGTTGTATTGTATCCCTTGGTTGCTGCATTTTCTAAGTTTTTTTGTTCTTTATTTTAAAAATTCAGGTTATTAATAAAAAAGTAAAATATAATTTGAAAACAAAATTGGACGAATTTTGAAAACATCATAGATGGTAATACCCTAGTGATGTAAGAAGAGGTAAATCTGCAGAGATGGATCCTCTTGAAAGTCCTCGTAAAATAAAAACTTAGTTGCTGATCTTAAGAATGTACTAGCTTATAGATCATTATAGCTTCTCACATACTTTGCAGGAAAGTACTTCATACAAAATCCATGTGAAATTATGAATAATTTCATTCCTTAAGTCATCTAGAAAGTGATAACTGCATTAGGGGTGTTCTGAGGGACATTAAACGCATAGTTAAGCTTTCTTTCTCGGGAACTAGTGGTGTAGGGGGACTCTAGTCAGGCAAAATTGCAAGCACTCACAATATGGGTCTTTCCTTGTTAAAAGAGGGTCTTGGATCTCTTGATAATCTCATAGGGGAAGGAGATCCAAAGAGTGCTGTTTCTTTCTCATTAGTTCCAAGGATGGCTAATGCTGTTGTGGATGATCTGCCTAAGAGTGGTGTGGCCAGCCTCTCCCTTTCTGTTGGAGACTCTTACCCATCGCCTTAATGTATAAAGCAACTTTCTAGCGGTTTTAATAAAATTTTGTTTGCTTACTGGAAAGGTGGTAAAATGCATTTATATGTGTAATGGCTCACTCCTGAATATGATTATTAAAAAGTACACTAAAAGACCTTGTCAAAAGCAAAGATATGTACTGGCTTCGTTGAGAGACATCAAATTGCAAGCACTCACAGACGGATACAGTTACGTGATAAAATTTAATCATTTCATTGGTGTGAAGCAAGATTATGGTCGAACTTCAATGTCAAGTGTACTAAGTTTAAGAACACAGATTTCTTCAGCAAACCAATGATGAAGTTGAGATACCTCTAATATCAATACCATTCTGATAATTTTCTAGCAATCCTTATCAAACGATGCAGAATAAAGGGTAGACTTTTATGACAAAATTTGAATTTATTAATGGTTTAAGCCTTTTACCTCACACCATTTATATATAATAAAAAAAAGTCTTTTAGCTCACAAGATTGAATTTCCAAATCTTGGATTCTTCACATGGATGAAACTTGCAAGAGCAGCATGAAATTCTTTAAACTTTTATGTTTTCTTATCGGTTATCTTAACTTTTATGTTGAAATGTAAAGGCAGGAATAACTTATATGTTTTGACATAGAAATCACAAGATTGAATTTCAAAACTTTGAGAACTACACACGGAAGAAGCTTCCGAGTGTTGTTTACTAATGAATAAGTTAAATGCAAAAATCCTATTTACTTATAAAATGAGCTGCTTATCAAAGACATGGATGCGTAAATGCAACATTCTTAATGGTTCAAGAGCTATTGTTGGGGACTAAGACCTCCGTATATGGCATTGTCTTTGGAAACCCAGAGTGCAGAGTATCTTTTGGGTTACCTCTATCAGATCACCTTCACTTGTCTTCTGATTTGAGGAGGGGACTTTAACCTTAAAAACGTTAAGGAAATCCTCTTCCTAGCCTCTATACATACGGATATCATCACAATCTTTTGGTCATACGATGTTTACTAGATGAATTATCTTAATGATTCTTTCTATAAATGATAATTATGTCTTCCAACATTAGTTCCTCTGATATCCATCCAGAACTGTATTAATACCTTGCAGCATTTAAGAAAATAGTCTTAGAAAACTCACTAATATGATGAAGTTACTCTTTCCAAACCACTTTACAGTACCAGAGAATAGTCCAGATTCCAGGTCCCAATAGAAAATCCACAAAATGATAAATAAATAGTTTCTCATACTCAAAGGTCGCAACAAAAGAAGATAGTTATCCAGTCGGACTAACAACATACCAATGTTTATATAAAACATTGAAAGAGATGTGAAAATAATACATATATGTATACATGTAGTTTCATAATGTCTTTTTATTAATACCCCAGAAACATTCTTTTCCAGAACATTACCTGTTTAAAGAAGCCATATACCAATGCAACTGTCCAGAGAGTATTCTTGAGGTTATTTCGAATTCCACGCGTCAAAAACTCATTCCAAACAAACATTGTTTCATAGAGAACTTGTCCTGTCTCACCATCACATAAGTTCTTTTGAAGACTACGCATAACATGGTATGAATAGCTGAAAAAGAAGTCCTTGGTAAGATCCACTGTGCACAGGAGCTTCTTGTATCTATGCCATGAAAATAAAAACACAAAAATACATGAATGAATGTCCATTGAAGATCTAAATGAAACTAAAAAGAAACATGAAAAAGCTGTAGAAGAATGGACAGATAATTTTTACTATAGCTGGAAAAAAGAGAGAGAAGAAAATAACAATAAATATGTAACTCCAAAGAACATAATTCATTTTGTTTTATTTTAGGATTAAAATGCTTGATGCTTGTCTATGTATTCATTTACCACAAATAATCTGGCAATAGACTAAAAATTTTAATATTACACGAAACACAATTTTATTTATTTAAAATAACAAGCCTATAATTACATGAAAATTCCCAACATGCATGTCGAATTGTTGAGTGGGAACGACTTCATCTCAAAGATTTTAAGACTGAAGTGCTTGTTCACAAAAATAAGATGCAGCATTTGGCTCTTACATGGGCCATGCACATAATAACAGACCTCCCATATTAACAGTCCATCTCGCATAGGCCATGATCATATTAACAGACCTCCGAGTTGCTACCCATTTTTTGTTTCTAATATTAAAATAGAAATAAAGACTGGAAGATCACATCTGAACACATTTCTCTTCAAGAATACATGGGCAACGTACGATTCCGAATACTAATTTCTACAGACTCCTTGAGAAGTACAATCGACATTATATACATTTACATGCGGAATGGACCAAAGACCTGTTCTCATGCTTAGAATTAGCCATATTTGACTGCACAGTGGAATTTGGAAGTGGAATCATCTCGCTCTTGGTGACAGCATATACTGTATGGCCACAGATAGCTCCAATCTGCCTTCTTTTTGTGACAAGTAACATGTAATAAGGCCCCAAAAACTTAATGAACCCTGCAAAACAGAAAAAGCACCATACACGGTTCTAAAGATCTTCCAATGAAGGTAATGCAAGTCTCTACGAGGCAGTAAACAATACTTTTTCACTTGAACTGTACATACCAACAATTCCATAACAAGTGGTGACGAATTTCAGTCCGCCAGTGGACTTATTCCCTTCATGTACCCGCTTCAAAAGATCGCAACATTCACTTTCTGAGTAAGTAGTAGAATCTTCACGGATGTTTAACTCAGAGGGCTCTGATCTGTCAATCTTTAACACTCTCCACAATGTTCTACTCTTGTCTCTTCCTATCATGTAAAATTTCTGCGCATTATGCGATCAAATACACAATTCGTCAACATGCAGTACATGGACTTACATGGAAGCTTTGTTGAGTTCAGAAGAAATAGTTATGTCTGAATTTCATAGAATCCTGAAGATATGTTGCATCTGTTCTTATTCCCTGTGAGTTTATGGTATGAATAGGCCTGGGTGCAACTCCTAAATTGTTGTCAGAGCTGTGACGATTGCAGAAAAATAAAAATATATCTTTTTTCAATTTGTTTCCACCAATTCAAATGCTTAAATCACTTAAAAGATATGCCTGGAAAGCATTGTAAACAACACAACCACCAACCTAAATCAATACGAACAAACTAAAAATAGAAATACTTCTATTTCTCTGCAACTGGTCAAAGTTCTACCAACAATGTACAAGCTGCAACCAGGCCCATATCATATGTTATAACGCACAAGGAATAAGGACAACAATAACATTTCTAATTATGATGGCAATTAATGTGATCAGCACCGAACGATAGGAGTACTGGAGTCTGGTGCACTTTTTGAGGACGAGTACCCATCGATATGTTAGTAGGTACACTGCCCAGTGTTATCAGCTCATGAGCCGGGCAAAATACTACAGTTATGGAAAGCAACAGTATTATGGCCACCCCAATAGGAATAGGGATGACAACTTTGATCTGCCTAGCAATTCCATGTGGATCTGAGACCAAGTAACATCTTTTGATTCTTTTTTTTTTTTTTAATTGTATTGTTTGTGTTTTTCTTGCTTATATTATATGACATTTGAATGATATGAACTCATTCTGGATACGAGCATCATTCCTTATATGGAGAATAGGGCAGTCAAAGTTGAGTTCGGATTAGGTCCTAGAGCACCTGTCCCCAGGCTGATCTAGTTCCGGTCTCAGTTTTGAGAAACTGGACCCAGACTATCGGGTTCAAGTACCCATCGGGTCTTTGGACCATGGGTTTGAATCAGGTTCAGGTATTCACATGGTCGAGCCCTCCTGATGGAGATGGCTGCCCACATCCATAGTGTATAAACAGTCTCTCTTACATGAATGTAGCTTTTTTAACTTCATTCTATTGCTAAAATAATTATATGAACTCATTCTGGATACGAGCATCATTCCTTATATGTACAATAGGGCAGTCAAAGGATCGAGTTCGGATTAGGTCCTAGAGCACCTGTCCCCAGGCTGATCTAGTTCCGGTCTCATTTTGAGAAACTGAACCCAGACAATCGGGTTCAAGTACCCATCGGGTCTTCGGACCTTGGGTTTAAATCAGGTTCGGGTCAAATAATGGCATTCACATGGACGAGCACACATGATGGAGACATCTGCCCGCATGCATAGTGTATAAACAGGCTCTCTTACATGCATGTAGCTTTTTTAACCTCATTATATTGCTAGAATAATTAATATATATTTAACATATGTATGTGCTACTAAAATTAGCTGGACCCAACCTAACCCAATTTTAAAAGGGTCCAAACCAGACCCGATATTTTAACCAGACCAGATCTGAACCAGACTAGAGCTGATTTTAAAATCAGGTCCAAAATGATTTAGCCCAACCTAGCACACATTCTGAAAGGGTCTACAATTGGACTGAGACCCATAAAAACAGATCGAGTCTATCAGCTACCAATTGATAGCCCTATTGGGAATGGGGAATTCTCGCAAGAAATTAACTGTCACCTTCATGATAGAATCCTTTGGGCAAAGGTGAGGTCTTATCGACTCTCGTACCCTTATGCGTGCCATTTGAATGTTTGCCACTCATGGGCAAATAAATCAACATTGCTGAGCCAAATCCAGGTGACAAACATTTATAAGTATTTTGTTTGGGAGGAACAAAGATGTGATAGGGGACGTGAGGATAAGATCCATGCCATCAGCCTAGCTGGGGAAGAGGATCTATGGCGGATAATACTCAAGAGTCTGGTAGAGATGGTCAAGGAAGAAGTGGAAATTGGTGATGATAGTTGTGGAGAAGATGATTCTTCATTTGATAGATTCAAAGTTAGAAAGGACCCCTTGGTCGGAGAGTCACCATTGCTGCTTAGCCAGGAGATTTCCAGTCCTCGGCCACCAAGTATATCCAACCCCAGGCCAGTATCTTCTTCATCCATTGAGTCATCTCATATGGGGGTCTAGACATTCATGTCGCTACCTTGGTCTAAGAAAGCTGGGGTATATTGGTTGAGATGTGAAGATTGTTTTGATGATTCTTTGAGGACCGTGGTAGTTAGGAGGGAAATCTCAATAAGAAATTGGATGACTATTCAGTATTGAAGAACAATATGGGTGGAAGCATTGCTGGGGACACTAGCCACAAGCTTGGATTGTCATTCGAAGATGTTAAGAACCTAACAAATAAACTAAAAGCCCTAGGACCATGGAAGCATTGCTGGAGAACCTAACCAATGTGGCAAAAGCCCTAGAAATGATTGGTGTCAAGCTAAGCCCTTAAACCAGATCATAATTGAAGGGTACAAAGGTGATATGGATAGGCTATTTGTGAAATTCAAAGATCGATACACAAATCAGAGTTTCGTGGTGGAGGGAGACAAATAACAATAAAAAGAAAAGGAAAAAAAAAAAGAAGAAGCTGTCCAACATATTCTCTTCAATCAACTTTAGTGTTGCGATTGGCTGGCTTTCCCCGGGTCAATATCAGTGGGAGTGCACAAATAAGCTGGATGAAGCGGTCGTTATTTCTCCACCACTTCCGCATCCCTTCATCTAGTCAAAAGGAATGCAAATGATATTGCTGATCAACTAGCAAAAGAGGGGGAATCTTTGAAGCAGATTTAGTGATATCAGATGTTTTAAAGTTAGCTGTTTTGTTGCCTTTTTGTTCTTTTGTATTTTAATCTTCTTCTTCTTTTTTAACAAAATGACAATTCATTATACACACACACACACACACACACATACTAAAATCAAGGAGAATGAAAGATGGTAAAGAGGAGGATAAATTGGGTGGCAAATGAAGGTGGTGTCGGGTAATGTCAGGGATCTCTTGACCACTGATCATAGGTTCATGATCGAATAATTGATCGGATGTGTGATGGTTGATGTCGTAATTTATATAGATAGTTTAGTAGAAGACATGAAATGTAGAGGTGAATGGCAAATGCCTCCTTGGCTAGCCGTTCAACTCGAGGTTGTCAAATACGGATGAGTGCGGCGGATGTTTGTTTGCTATTTGAGGGTTTTGGATGATACAACAAATAGTTTGTGTTTGTGGCAATTGAAGCTTTGGGGGTTTTAGGTTTCAGGTTTTACTGTGATTGTCTGTATTCTTGATATAATTATGTTTTTTGGGTTCTTATTACTTGGGGCTCGTTTGGTTGTCTGGGAATTTATTTAATGGGTTTTACATTTCCTTGGGGATAATAGAATAGCGTTTCTTCGATAATGATTAAATTTTGTTCGGTTGACACACCAGGTTTCCCAGAAAATCTAGGAAAGTCTAAAATTCTATTTCAATTCCCAGGTTTTTCCATTCCCACCTAAAAGCTGGGGCAAATATTTCAAGGATAAGCTAGGGAATTGAATTACGAGAGATGTAAAAACCAACCATGAAATATGAACCAGGCTTTAAAAAAAAAAAAAAAAAATGAAAACCAAGGAATTGCTAAGCTGAAGAGGAATCCACTAGCTTTGAATAAGCAAAAGAGAGGGAGAGAAAAAAAAAAAAACCATTGGAAAGGAAATCATTTCTTTGAAACTCAGCTTATTGCATTGAAAATGAATTCATTTCCGTAGAATTCACTTCCATAGAAATCCAATCCTTTCTGTTGGAATTGGTTATCTACGGAAAATGTTTCTATCTTTTTCCAGGGCCCCAAACGCAGGAAACGACCTAGATCGAATATTGCGAATATAAAAATTTAATGTAAAAATAAATAAATAAATAAAATCGAATTTTCATAAGAAAAATACAAAATAAAAAAATAAGAAAAACAAATCCTAATTATCAGACACGTCTCACCGATTGAGTCTCATAGAGCTTGAACTTCTGCAAGCAGCAGCTCCTCCTCCCCGCCACCTCTTTCTCCTCCTCGATCCGAGCCTGCGGTTCTTTCTCTCCCTCCATGGTCCGGATCCCGAGCCTCAGGCTCGGGCGAGATCAGAAACACATACAAGGAACCAAAAAAAAAAAAAACGAAGGCGAGATCACCGGAATTCCAAGCTCCGCGGGACAACGTTTGGCTGCTTGAGATATAGCATTTTCCGCCTCAGATCTCTCGCTCCTCCAACGCCTCCTCTTCCATTCACGAGAAGGAGAAGAAAGGAAAAAGACGTCCGAGGGCCTGTGATCTTCTAAAAGGACTTGTAGCACGAGGCTGTGAAACGAGGAAAAAGGTTCAAATCCGGGGACAGAAATGGAAATAAAATTTCTCAGAGAGAGAGAGAGAGAGAGAGAAGGAAGACCACAGCCTGGGAAGGCGCAATCCACAAAAAAAAAAAAAAAAAAGGGAAAATATTGATTTCTCTTCGCGAGAATACGAGAAAACAAACAGGCCTGTGTTTTTGATATATTTACAGAGAGAGAGAGAGAGAGAGAGGGTTCCCTGTCTTGAGAGGGTGCAGGGATTATGATTAGAGAGAGAAGATTAACGTAATAAACGCGTCTTAAAAAGGTATGAAATCTTTAATTGATGTCATGAATTTAACCTTTCTTCGCTGTTAAAATTAGTTTTTTTTTTCATTCTTTTCTATATATATATATATATATATATATATATATATATATATATATATATATATATATATATATATAAGTGGGGAGGGTCATGCACCATTAAAACATTCGTAACCATTTTTGAGGGCCCACCGAGATATGGTTTACAAATTCAGCCCATCCATTATGTGTGTCCCACTTGAACGAGAGTTCAGACCAAGTTTCAGGCACATGCAAAACCCAGGTGGACCCCACCAAGTGCTTTTATATGTTTTAATGATATCTTCACATAATTTTAGATGGTATGGTTCACCTGAGTTTCGTATACGACTGATTTTTGAGATATCCCATAATTTAAAGGGTACCCATCAAATGCACGGTGTTGATGATCGAAACACATCACGGTGGGGCCCACACAGCTCACGCTCGAGCTCATGATAACGTCCCACAAGGTAGAGCTGTGTGGGCTCCATCGTGATGTGTGTCGATCATCAACACTGTGCATTTGATGGGTTCCCTTTAAATTATGAGATATCCCAAAAATCAGCCGTATATGGAACTCAGGTGGACTATACCATATAAAATCATGTGAAGACATGCCAAAAACATATAAAAGCACTTGGTGGGGCTCACTTGAGTTTTAAATGCTGCTGAAACTTGGTCTGAACCCTCATCCAAGTGAAACACACGTAATATTTTAATGGTGCACGGCCCCTCTTAACTTCTGTATGTGGTGTGGCCCACACAAGTCACAGATTGACTTGATTTTTGAGACCTAGGCCCACGATGGAATGATGCATCTGACTGATGGGGTAGATGTTCGACACGCATCACAGTGGAGCCCACACAGTTCAACCTCATGAGCGGTTCTCATCAGCTCGAGCGCACAGTACCTTCTCCACACATATATATATAGAGTTCTGGTTATACTTTGGCAGTCCATGATGGTTAATACTAAGGCGTCAGGAAATTATACACGTGGCATACCAGAACTCAAATTATTCCGGACCCAGAGTTACTACAGTTCCAAATTCGGACCCGGATTGCCTGGAGAGCTTACCTGAATTGTGCTTTATCTGTGCTATCTATTTGTTTTTCCATGTTATTTTAGGGAATTAGCAAAATATTAAGACAAATCCAAAACTCAAATGAACTAATCATAAGAAATAAAAAAATCCAAAATTCAAATAGACCCACCATGAGGTCTAATTGGCCGTTGAAAACTTAGTGGGGCCACATAAATTTTGAAGCAATCTCATATGAGCATTTCTCTTTCATCGTTGGCTTTTTTTTTTTTTTTTCCTTGTGAACTTGTTAAATAATAAATAAACATTATAGTGGACCTGAGGAAGGATTTATAAGTGGGTGTCATTATCCTTGTTGTTTCACCGGTGTAGTCTACTTGAGTTTACAATCTAACTCATTTTTTTACTAATGACTTAAAATTAATCTAGCAAAATGGATAAAGAACATAGATAAAACACATACATCACAGTGAACCCTACAGGCTCCCAAATTCAAATTAGTTGAAAAAAAAATCCAAATATGTGATTTATAGACACTTGCCTTTTGATATAGAACGATTAGATTTAATAAATCTACTAATACAATACATAATTTTGCTTCATGATGCATTTAAATTGGGACCCATAACTTTAAAAGGCAGGTAATTTTCAAGCACTTTTATATCATCTATTACACTCACCTAAGGACATTTGGTTAATGGTAAACAGTTGTAATGAGCCAAAAATAAATGCACATGTGCGAAAAGGGTCATTTGGTTGATAATAAACAATTGTAATTCAATGTAAATGGAAATGCATGAAAATGATTTGAATTAATATCCTCTCAAGCGACTAAGAATCAGATGCAAATGTAAGAAGCAATTAAATTTACGAAAGTAAGCCTACTTTTATAGCTCACTTAAGGTTCAAGATTTTCTTATTTTGGTCCAAAATATATATTTCAATGAATTTATTATAATTATTATGTCATATATATATATATATATTTGGAATATTAAAACTGATTTGCTTAATGCATTATAATTATGGGCATCTAAAAACAATTTTTGGATTATTCTATTTACAAGCATCGGACAGTTGAAATGCTGTTTAATTTTCTAGTTGCTCTTTAGTGGATTTTTAATAGACAATCATGGGGTCCAAATTCAAAAAAAAAAAAAAAAACATAGAAAAGGAGGTTTGGATAGGTTAATTAATGCAAATTTTGGATAATGATCTAGATGTAGAGGATAATGAGGTTTGGATGGTTTGACTTAATTATTATATTCCATGTAAACAATTTTTTGTGGCTACGTATCAACCATCACACTCCTTTGGAGTATCAAATAACTTCTCTTATCTGATAGAATTCCGAAATTCATAGGGTGAGCGAGTTAACTCGGGAAATGAGTCGTTATTGAGTGAGAGCTGGGTTTGACTCGGGTCTTTATGCTTATTTGGGTTATTTTGGCAATTCCTTTGTTGTATTGTACATTCAAACGGCTGATGATGTTATGTAAGAATTCTATAAGGGGGGTCTTATTGGCCAATGGTTTAGATCTTTCTAATGGTTAGATAATGTGATCGGGTATATATATTAATGAACCTTGCAAAGTTGTGGCTCATTTAAAATGGTAAAATCATGCAAGGGATGGTGCATTAGAGGCGCGCTGCATGCTCATTGTTCAAGTTAGACTAAGGATTGAGAAATTCATGTGATTGATGGGTTTAGAGTTATTGTCCCTTTAAATTATATAAATAGAAGCATTTTCATCGTTCTCTAAACGGGTAAGTTGTGGAAGACTACCGCATCAAGCCTATAGCTTAGATTTCTCAATCCCCATTCTCTTTAATGGTAATTTCAATTCACAAATAGATTGTGCACAAAGTAACCAAAAAAGGCTTGGTGATGGACAATCTTAACCGTTTGATTCTGTCAATTGAATATGGACCATCCTCATTGGTGCATACATCTAATGAGTTGCTACAGTGTAGTAAATCATGAGAAGTACATTGCTTCCTGATCTCTGTCTGTGTAATTGTCAATTCAGATTGTTGATCTAGGTGGGGCCCATCATGGATGGTCAATTGTACAAAAACACACTCATTGGACTTTGAAATGTGGACTTTTTCATTTTGAATGGAGCATCAACCGCTTACTATTTAGCGTCCATTTGAGGGCCCTGAATCCGATGGCTAAGAGTGCATGATTATTGCAGTTCCACTTTCACAGGCCATCTGTGAGAGGTCCCACTAAATGGACGGTCCTGATTAAAAAACTACATAAAACTGGCAACGAACAGTGCAATTCATTGTCATTCAATGAAGCATAGGTGGCGTACACGTTTGAAAAAATAAAAATCCAAGTTCATCTAGATGGCCCTGAGTCAACTCAGGCAATACCGAGTTTCTCTAGCAATCCTTACCGAGTTTCTATGGACCATCGGAAAACAAGGTGCCTTGCGTGATGGATGGACCAGATTTATTTCCATGCCAGTGATCTTGGTGGGACCCACCTATTGCACCGTTCATTTGGTCACGCTTGATGGGTGGGGTTTGCATGCTATTGTTTTCTGTATGCACTAACTCGTCCGAGTTGACCCGGTCGAGTTTCTGATCTTATCCATTCGATTTGGCTTCTCATATTTATTGCAGATCTGATTACCAGTATTTCCTTCAAGAGATTAAGGTGGTGACTCTTGGACCGTACACATGGTATAGTTTTGTGGAAATCCAGACCGTTCAATTTGCAGAACAACCAAGATGATGGTAACCATCTGATTTTTCCCACAGAATTTTGACCACTCTCTATTTTAATTTTAACAGTCCGTTTGATAGGGCAACAATTGAATGGTTACGATTGCTTGATCAGTGTGATTTTAGGCATATGCTTCCTTTACAATGTGACCGAAGGTTTGGATGATCTGGACATCCTTACATGAGTGCCACGTGCGGGGAGATGAGTCACCATCATTTAAATAATGTTGGCAGCTATCGGTATGATGTAGCATTAGAAAATGAAAGGAAATTATTGAGATCCCGCACACCTCGAATATACCAACGGCTAGATTCCTATGATAGTTCTGCATCCTTTAAAAATAGAGCTGACTCTACAAAAGTATATATCCACAGTTTTAATGAAATCTAAACCGTCCAAATCTCTGACCCAACCATGGATGTAGCACTTTAGAAAAATTCTAATGAGAAGATAATATTAACCATCTGATTCATCCTTCGAATTTAAAACACTCACAATTTTTCCTTTAATCATCCATTTGACAGCAATTAATTGGATGGTTACAAATTTTTCTAGAGGTATGCACTATCCACAATCACAACCACAATTTAGACGGTCCGGATTGCGTTATTTCAGTTCCACATGTGAGGATGATGAGTCGCCAGTATCTTTTAAATGATGCGAAACTAATAGTTTTCGTGTCTGGCCCATATAAATATATAATAGTGTAGTTCTAAAAATAGAATTTTCCATGTGAAATTACTAAAAACTCCCTACCTATTAATGATAATTACAAATTGTTCTTCCTGGTAGGAAGGCTATCGCGATTTGAATTTTTCCTAACGGAAGGGCAAAATTGTCGAAAAATCTCTCTATAAAACGACACTTTCATATATCTTCCATGAATGGTAACGTTCAAGTTACTATAATGCTCACTTTCCGTATAAGATTTACATTCATGGACAGAAATCTCCCTTCTCCTTTTCATTGTCATCTATGTAATAAATGGCAAAAATCCGGGTGAAGATTCTCTAGAAAACGTAGTGCACAAAGGGTAGGGAGCAGCTTCGGTCAGGACCTGACCGTGGGGCCCACATTGATATATCCGTTGTATATCCAAGCCGTCCATCCGTTTTTCCAGAGCATCTTACGGCATGGGTACAAAAATGAAGCAGACCCAAATCTCAAGTGAGCTACACCACAAGAAAGAGTTGTGATTGTACGCCCACCTAAAAAAATTTCCTAGGGCCCACCGTAATTTTTATTTTCTATCCAACCTGTTGATAAGGTGACATAGACATGGATGAACAGAAAACAAAAATATCAGCTTGATCCAAGACTTTTGTGGCCCACAGCAAGTTTGTAATGGTCAAGCACCATTTTTTACTGGGGTGTGGTCCACCTGAGATTTGTATCGGCTTCATTTTTTTCCCATGCCCAAAAATATGCTAGAAAAAAAGAATGAATGGCGTGGATATATAACAAATATATCAAGGTGGGCCCCACAGTCAGGGACTGACCGAATCCTCTCTCCGTCTAAGCTCACGTACGTTTACACGTGTCGACACAACACATGTGCGAGATCCAACGGGCAGGTGGGCCTCTGCTTTGGGTGTGAAATGGCCTGATTTTAATGCTAGAAGATCTAAACAGTATAACTCAGCTGCTGGAAAGCTATGATCTCACACGTGTCAATTTGACAAGCTCCCGCGTGTGAATGTGTACGGCTCCATACGCGTTTGCAATTAGCAAACCTGTACGTGGTGGTGCGCATGTATAAATTTTCATTTGACATGCGTATGGAGCATCCAAACCGTTCAAGAGGTAGTTCGACTATCAGCAAAATATCGGTTGCTACGAACAATTGTAGCCATTCGATCTATGTGCAGATGAAATCAAAGAAAGACCAACGGTTTACATCAAAGTCCATTTTTTCAAATGGTTAGGATTATCTTTACAGAAAAACTGGACTGTCGGCCTTTTCTCCTAAAGCCGGTCTTACAGTCGTCCAGGTGGCTCAGGATTTTATTCTAGTTGTCGAGTACGTATTTCGCTACCTGCATGCATGCATGCATAGGTACGTGTTTGGCCCAGTTAGCACTTGGTGACCGTTAGGGAACTTTTCTGCGGTGAGAGACGTTCATCCATGTGGGGTCCATTTTTGGGCAATCGAGGGCGTCGATTTGATGGCTCATAGTAGATGGACCCTCTCCGCAAAGAGTTAATCTGACCACTATTAAGTTGTTGGTATCGATTCCCAATGGGGGTGGCTAAACAGTGTGAACTGATAATGCTGTGTACTAACAAGCTAACTGAAAATAAAATAAAATAAATCTGACTACCGCTCTTGAGTTGTTAGCAGGCATGATAAGAAATAGAGCTGTACACGAGTGGAACCGAGCCGAGCTTGCTTCGCACAACTCTGGCTTGGCTAGTAGCTGACTTCATCTCGAATTCGGCCCAGCTCCTTCCTTAAGCTTGAATGGGCAGCTTGATTCAATTCAGCTAGTAGGTCAGCCCATTTGAGCCTGTGCGACATTATTTTTTCAAATGCATGTAATGTACTTCCAATTTTTCATGGTATGCAAAACAATAATAGCAATGTAGAAATATTTCATCAATAGTCAGCATCAAAATCAAAATAAAAAGATAGTTTTAAAAAAAATAAATTCCGTAGCAATTTGTTTCATATCATACCTTTCTCACAACTAGCCAATGCTTTGGAGAATGTGTGCACCCAAAATAATAATTCGTTGAGTCATTTCATCAAACCCTTAGTGAGCAATGCCAATATCAAAACAACCAAGTTACTGAATTGATTCAATCCAAGTTCGATTCGAGCTCAGACAAGCTCAAACTCAACTCAGAGATTTTTTTAAGCTCCAAAAAATAGCTAGGTGGCTCAAGCTCAATTTCCAACCGAGTCAAATCCAGCTTTTTCAACTCGAGTTGAGCAAGTTAACCGAGCTAACTAGGTTCGTGTACAGCTCTAATGAAAAATACACTAACAAGCGAAGTTATAGGTTAAAAGGTCATGATCTCGACAGCTAAGATGTTCCATCTTGCAAGATTTTTATCATGATCAATCCATGACAAGACCCATCAAATCAATGCATGAAAAACTCAAGTCTTTACTTTTCACAAATTTCTGCACCAAATCCGTCACCCGAAACAGTGTTATATTTCGTTTTAAAATAATATTAAAATTTGAATTTTTAAATTTTCGGTGTTTTCTCTTCACATTTGAAAAGTCGTGGTACTTTTGTGTTGTAGGTTTTGTCCAACATCGGATTTGACAAAGTGAACTATCTTGTATATAAGATAGTCTTTTTGCCTAGGGCTTGTGCCCCTTTCAGGGGGCATGTGAATTTGGTCATGTGGGAGTGACGCAGGGGAGGACGTAAGGTCGAGCACCGTCTTCCTCAAGATGATAACTATTTCGAATCCACGGAACTTCTCTAGACTCCTCACAGAGACTTTCTCGAATCCACGAGAAAATAGAGTAGAAAATAGAAATAAATTCTAATAAATTTGAAATAGATTAATGAATCATTGATAATCGCCTAATGTGTCTCCTTACACCATTAATATAGAAAAAAAAATAAACTAAAATTCATAATTACTAAAAATAGCAAAATTCTAACTCTAATAAAAATCTTAATTCTAATAAAACTCTTCTAAGGCCTAGTTTCTAAAAATAAAAATTGCAAATAAACTTTCTCTAGAAGAGTCCTAGTATAACTAAAAGTTATTTCTAAAAGGAAAGAAAATCTAAAACTCTAAAAATATTAAAAAATTCGGAATTACTAAAAATAGTAAAATTTTCCTAAAAATTTATTTTTGAGCTGAAAGTGCGTGCTTTCTGACGAAACGGACAGATGCGACCCACTTTGTGGGTCGGTTCACCTTGGATGACCCGTTTCAGTAAAGATTGATAGGTTGTGCGCCCCATAACGATACCCAGATTAAAAGTTATGGTCAATTTACGATCCATCTTCTTTTGGCTCAACTATGCTAGGAACGTATCTGTGACACGTTCTACATCAGACTCCTCCACTTGAAAAAAACTCGTCCTCGAGTTACGCAAAAGACTTGGCACATGAGTCTGAGATAACTTTCGACGTCGATGTTCATTAGCTCTTTTTATGTACTTGGCATTAAGCTCTTGAGTTGACACAATACATGTACTCATGCTTTCCTTGACTTGACTAATATCGATTAGTTCCTTCACATCTACCTTCAAGATCTCATATTTTTTCTGATAATGTGGGCAGTTAGGCGGACTTGCCCCTGAGACAGGATCAACGTGATTTTGTATATCTCGTATGGGAGGTAATTTATTAGAGAGTTCATCAAGCACAACCCTCTTGAACTCCTGCGATACTGGTTCCAAATCCTCTAAGATATTTATAGGCTCCACATATTTTTTCTTTTCAACTAATGGATATATATTTCCCGTTTCCTCATATTGTTTGACAAAGGCCTGTTCAGTGATGAGATATTGTCCCTCCACTTTAAAAGTCTTGGGTTGGTTCTCCATTCTTATAGAGGTCACATGTTTGCCACTGATGAATCTTGTGGTCTGTTGCAACTCCGTTTTGATGAAGTTGTTTCTCGCGGACCAATAATAGGATTTTTCTGCATAACCTTTTACTGATCGACTATCTTGATGATAATTTTGGTTTTGTTGGAATAATACCTGATCGTAATCTCGAGGGAGGAATCGCATGCACAATAACTTCTTCATCCGCGACCACGTGCGGATTGGCGCCTTCATCTGTCTCATCCGCTCGAGTTGAAGTTGTTCCCACCAATCTAAAGCTCCGCCCATCAACTTGTAGGCCACGAGTTTAACTTTCTTTTCTTCTAAGAAACATTCGATTTCAAGCAACCAATCGAGGAAGTCTTTGAAGTAGAGTTGGCCATTAAGCTAGGAAGATCGACTTTCATCTTAAATTCTTGAATCACCCTGTGGTTCATTAATAACATCGCCCTACGATCAGTATAATTACAAATTTCAGCAATTGCTGGTGGTGGATCACCACCATGAACACGGAGTTGCCTTAGGTTTTCCTCCAAGAGATCCGCTATGCGGTCGATGGAAGCCTGCAGCCCTTGCATGGCTTGCCGATTCTCTCGTTGCGCTACTTCGAAAATTGCCGCCGTTAAAGGTAAATTTCCTGGAGCACCGCCTATGGGATTGTTGCCCGACCCGTCGTTAGAAGCCATCGACCCGAGGAGAAACCTCGCTCTCATACCAAACTGACGCAGGGGAGGACGTGAGGTCAAGCACCGTCTTCCTCAAGAGGATAACTATTCTGAATCCACGGAACTTCTCTGGACTCCTCATAGAGACTTTCTCGAATCCACGAGAAAAGAGAGCAGAAAATAGAAATAAATTCTAATAAATTCGAAATAGATTAATGAATCATTGATAATCGCCTAATGTGTCTCCTTACACCATTAATATAGAAAAAAAATAAACTAAAATTCGTAATTACCAAAAATAGCAAAATTCTAACTCTAATAAAAATCCTAATTCTAATAAAACTCTTCTAAGGCCTAGTTTCTAAAAATAAAAATTACAAATAATTTTCTCTAGAAGAGTCCTAATATAACTAAAAGTTATTTCTAAAAGGAAAGAAAATCTAAAACTCTAAAAATATTAAAAAATTCGGAATTACTAAAAATAGTAAAATTTTTCTAAAAATTCATTTTTGAGCTGAAAGTGCGTGTTTTCTGACGAAACGGACAGATGCGACCCACTTTGTGGGTCAATTCACCTTGGATGGCCCGTTTCAGTAAAGATTGATAGGTTGTGCGCCCCATAACGATACCCGGATCAAAAGTTATGGTCAATTTACGATCCATCTTCTTTTGGCTCAACCATGCTAGGAACGTATCTGTGACACGTTCTACATTAGGGGGCTATGCCAATTGCTCTAATCTATGCTATTTACCACACATGCGCGCGCGCGCACCGAGCCGATTCGAGCCGAGCCGAGTCCGTGTGCGCGACGGGCTGGGCTGGGCTGGGTGCGAGTGCAGATGCGGTGTGAGTGTGAGTGTATTCGCGTGGGTGTGTGTGTGCATCCCTTCCGGTTGGTCACGCCTGTTGGGTTTAAACCCAACGGACCTAACCTTTTGTAAATGTATCCAATGATAATAAGAAGGCATCTAGTTCTGTTTATATCGTTGAATCTTTTTATCTATGGCATAGTAGATTAGGTCATGTGAATAAAGTATCTTTGAAGAAAATGAAAAGATTAGGTTTATTACCTAATATATCTAATGAAGAATTCGAAAAATGTGAAACATGTGTATAATCAAAATTCATTAGAAAACCCTTTAAACGAATAGAAAGATCATCTGTGCTATTAAAGTTAATACACAGTGACTTAGGTGATTTTAGAAATCACATGTCTAGAGGTGGAAAAAAGATATTACATAACTTTTGTAAATGATTATTCTAGGTTCACTAGAATCTATCTATTAAGAAACAAAGATGAAGCTTTAGATGCTTTTTCTAAATATAAAATTGAAGTTGAAAATCAGTTAAATATAAAAATTAAAAGACTTAGAACAGATAGAGGAGGAGAATATGAATCTTTTCAATTTAGAGAATTTTGTGAAAAGAATGGAATAGTTCACGAAACTATAGCTCCTTATACACCAGAACAGAATGGAATAGCAGAACGTAAGAATAGAACTCTAAGAGAGATAATGAATGTCATGTTAAACAGTTCAGGCTTACCCTCAAATATGTGGGGAGAAGCAATTCTATCTGCTTGTTATATCCTAAATAGGATTCCTTCTAAATGTTCTAAACAAACACCATATGAACTTTAGAAGAATCATATTCCTAGTTATAAATATATTAAAGTATGGGGTGTTTTGCTAAAGTAGGATTGCCTGAAACTAAGAAAAGAAAATTAGGTCCTAAAACGACCGACTATGTATTTATATGTTACGTACAAAATAGTGCAGTCTACAGGTTTCTAGTTTTAAAAACTAAGGATAATATTTTATATCCTAATACAATTATAGAAACTAGGGATGTAGAGTTCTTTGAAAACGTATTCCTTATAAAATTTAAATCTAGAGGAATAGAGGAAGTCAATGAATCCGATATCGCGTCTACTAGTAAAAATGCTTACGAGAAAGTAGTAGAAGATATACAGCCAAGGAAAAGTACTAGGGTTAGAAGAGAAACTAACCTAGGAGATGGTTTTTTCACCTTCTTAGTAGAAGATGATCCTACAACGTATATAGAAGCAATTAACTCTTCAGATGCAATCTTTTGGAATGAAGCAATAAATGATGAGTTAGAATCTATTATATCTAATAACATTTGGGAACTTATAGACCTACCACCTGGAAACAAATCAATAAGCTGTAAATGGGTGTTTAGAAAGAAATTAAAATCAGATGGGACTATTGATAAGTTTAAGGCTAGATTGGTAGCGAAAGACTTTAAACAAAAGGAAGGAATAGATTACTTTGATACATATTCCCATGTAACTAGAATTAAATCAATCAGGGTCTTAATAGCGATAGCCTCCATATTCAAACTGGTGGTACACCAGATGGATGTTAAGACAGCTTTCCTAAATGGAGACTTAGAATAAGAAATATATATGGAGCAACCTGAGGGTTATAAGATATCAGGTAAAGAAAATAAAGTATGTAGATTAGTTAAATCACTATATGGTTTAAAACAAGCTCTTAAACAATAGCATGAAAAATTTGATGGTGTTTTAAAATCAAATGGTTATCATAAAAATGATGTAGATAGATGTGTATATAATAAAATTTCTGAAAATGATTATGTTATTATATGCCTTTATGTTGATGACATGCTTATTTTTTAAACTAATATTAAATTAGTTAATTCAACTAAGAAATTCTTGTCATCTAAGTTTGATATGAAAGACTTAGGAGAGGCTAGTGTAATCTTGGGTATTGAAGTAACCAGGAAAAATGATGTTATTATATTATCATAATCTCATTATATTGGGAAGATATTGAGAAAGTTTAATAATTTTGACTGTTTATCTGTCAGTACTCCTTATGATTATAGTGTGACTCTCATGAAGAATAAAGAAAATAGTATGTCTCAATTGAAATATTCCAGAATAATTGGTAGCCTCATATATCTAACAAACTGCACTAAACCAGACATAGCTTTTGCAGTAGGAAGGTTAAGTAGATATACACATAACCCTGGAAAAGAGCATTGAAATGCCTTGCCTAGAATTTTGAGATACCTAAAAGGCAGTATGGCCTACAGTTTACATTATAATGGTTATCCTGCTGTATTAGAAGGATATAGTGATGCTAACTGGATTAGTGATTCAGATGAGACAAAATCTACAAGTGGATATGTCTTCACTTTGGGTGGAGGAGCGGTCTCTTGGAAGTCTACCAAGCGGATATGTATCGCTCGGTCGACTATGGAATCCGAATTTATTACTTTAGAAAAGGCTGGATCAGAAGCCGAGTGGCTTAGAAATCTCTTAGCTGATATATCATTGTGGCCAAAGCCTGTATCGACTGTGTCTATTTATTGTGATTGTCAAGCAGCTATAGCGAAAGCAAAGAGTAAAATATATAATGGAAAGAACAGGCATATTAGACTCAGACATAACATAGTGAAACACATGTTGCGTGATGGAGTCATATCTATTGACTTTGTGAAGTCAGAAAAGAATCTAACAGATCCTCTGACTAAATGACTATCTAAAAGGTTAGTCAATGATACATCGAAGGGAATGGGGCTGAGCCTAATATATGAGCTGCCAGTGTCAGCAACCCAACCTATACAAGTGGAGATTCCATGAGATAGGGTCAATGGGTAAACAACAAGACACGAGGTAGACGATTGCACCGAGTTGTATGAGCCCCTTCTATGGTGTACAGTGCGAGCAGCAACGCAGAAGGATGAGTTATTAGGACTCTTAATGAATCCATAACCATATATTTGGTGGTGTATATAGTTGCTGCATACACTTGATGGAATTCACCTATATGTGTGTGGAGGTGGAGGCCGCTTCCTATGAGAATCTAGGCGAATTCTCTAGAGCACTTATGAAATCCAGATAATGGTGTATGACCGAAATGCACCGAACCGCAGAATCACTTGCAGAGGAAGAGTTGTGTGAGTGACATGTACTTGCGATCTACATTAAAAGGATTTAGGTTCAAGACTATGGTGTCACCTGATTCCTGTAGACCTGTCTTGCTTACTCTAATGTCGGTTCAAGTCTATAGTGACACCAGCACCATTGCACAACTATTACGCTTTAATCCGAAAGAGCTTTATTTCAAGCTTGAACCATTGCTATGCCAATTGCTCTAATCTATGCCATTTACCACAAGCGCGCGCGCCCCGAGCCGAGTCCGTGTCCATGTGCGCGTGCGGGACAGGACGGGCTGGGCTGGGCGCGGGTGCGGGTGCGGGTGCGGTGTGAGTGTACTCGCGTGGGTGTGTGTGTATGGGTACTCGCGGAACTTTATTTGCGAGAGTGTACTCGCACTTGCACCTTTTCATTTTAAACCAGAGAGATGCATCCCTTCCGGTTGGTCACACCTGTTGGGTTTAAACCCAACGGACCTAACCTTTTGTAAAGGGTGTTTATACACCACTTCGGAGTCTATATAAAGACTACCGATTCCAATTTCAAATATACGAAAATACTCTCTCTTATAAAACTCTCTCTGATACGGTTTTAAGCATTTTTATTACTGAGTTCATCGCTGAGTCAACTCAGCACTTTCAGATTAAACTGCAAGTGGTTCGAGCCCGCGTACAGTGAGTGCACCGCTGGGACCGGGTCATAGTCGTTGTATTTTGGAGGTCAATTGCTCTGGAAACCTGTTGCACTTGGGATGCTGTCCAAGGGGAGCAAATTCGATTTCAAGCTGAGTGACTCAGTCACGCTTCGACTCAATTCAATAAGTTCTTCTTTCTCAAAATCTTATTTTCTTTTTTGGTTCTCGATTTTAATAGTCTATTTAATTCAACCGAATATTCCAACAAACAGTAATGACCCTAACCATCCATTTTGTAGTTATTGAATGGATGGTAGAAAATGACATAGTCTACCATGCTCGGGCCTAATCAAATCAGGAAGCAGCTTCTATAGATCCTAGGAGATTGGTGGATCCCTATCTGTAAGACCCACTGTGATGTATGTGTCTTATATCCATGCTGTCCATCCATTTTGCCAAATCATTTCAAGCTATGAGTCGAAAAAATGCAGCGGATCCAAATATGAGGTGTACCACACCACATGAACACAGTGGTGATTGACCATTAAAAACTTCTCAGCCGGGCCACAAAAGTTTTGAATCAAGCTGATATTTGTGTGGTTCTTCATCAATATCTTTGTGACCTTCCCAACAGCCTAGATGGCAAATAAACCTTCTGTTGGCCCACAAGAAGTTTTCAATGGTGGGCATTCAATCAGCATCATTTCATGTGGTGTGGTCCACCTGAGATTTCGATCTTTCGCGCCTTTGGTTCATACACTAAAATAATGATCCATCAAAAGATGGACGGTGTGGATATAAGATACATACATCACAGTGGCCCCCATAGTCAAGGATCCACCAAAGCTGAAATCAGAACCGTTCTTTTTCATGTAGGTCACCATTGAAACCGGGTTGCATGGTCTTGAATTGTTTTGCATCAGACTGTTATGGGCCCACATCAAGCCTTTCACAGGTGGATCGTTGATGGGCCAAACCGGTCAGCATGGCTCTATCCAATATGGGTCCCACCTCAGATTTCAAAAACATATACTCAAGTCAATGTCCAGCTAGGTGGGCCTGATTAGACGACTCAGACTCGGTTTTTACTTGACCCAAAATATTTAATAAATTAATATATAAATATATTAAATAAAACTATTTAAATATTTGTAAATAATTCAACTATTTAAATACCTAGAACGTGCAAATTAATTATAGATTGCTTTTGTAGGCATCCAACTAGTGTGGTCAATCTGAAGGATGGCTGAGATTTCACGCATGAATGCCACGTGGAGGCCTGTATGAGGCTTGGACTATGCACGCTTGTGGGATTATCAAACCTCAGTAGGACCAAATAATAAACAAAAAAGTTATAAAACTAGCCCATCTACAAAAATATTTTAGTTTTGATTTCCATCACAAACGACCGTTCAATATGATGGGTCCACCGTTGATTGCATCTCATCATGATGGGACATCCACCATTAAAATATTTCACTTTGTATGTTGGGCCACCGTGTTTTGTATATACCATCTAATCCATTGAGAATATGAATCTAACTAGGATGAATGGACACTAAAAATATCAGTCTATTCCAAAACTCAGGTTGGTCAAAATATGCAATTCTAGATGCCTTAAGCATGACTTTACATGATGTGGCCCACCTGAGTTTTAAATTGAACTGAAGTTTGGAATCCAATTAGAACATGAGGGGCATCACATTATGGAAGGATTGGATGTCATTTAAATAACACAATGGACCACACACATCGATTTATACATTAAGCTTATCCTAGAATTTTTAAAGCCCACACATGCTATTACATGTCCCAGTATGGTGCCGAGCCATCCATCGTGTAGGTCTGACCATGTAGATGTTGTTGCATGAAAATAGATCTTGTCTATTTTGTTGGTGGGTCCCATACATCATGATATGGAAGTAGGTTGCGTCCTGCCCTTGCCTAGCATCCAAACAGGGCTCTATGTGGTCCACCGGCCGTGGAAGTGTAATGATAGATTCAACTGAGGCCTCCTAACAAACAAGAGATTTAAATGGGTGATGTATGAGTTTTATCGATGCCATCTGTCCATTTTTTGGATAATTTAAGGGTATGAAACCAAGACGAGGAATATCCAAAGCTCAAGTGAGTGTCATTATTACCGCTGCATCCTCTATTATGGTCCACTTGAGCTTTGGATTTACCTTCCTTTTGAGCTCATTCCCTTAAATACACTGGAAAAATAATGGAAGGTATGGATAAAAGCCACACATCATGATGGGCCCCACAGAGTCCCTGCTTGGATAGATTATTATCCAAGTGGAGGTAGGATGTGATTTGCTTCCCATATGGCATGTAAGACTTAAAAAAAAAAAAACACTGCACATGCCCAAGTGGGCACTCGAACTCATGATTTCAAACAAGAAAAAAATAGACACATTTCATCACGGGTAAATTTATCTTTTCAACTTAGCTTTGCATTCTATGTTAGAACGGTAAGATTTATTTATTTATTTTTTTCAATATGAATTTCCATTTTATGCCCTGTTAGGACCAACTCGCCATTGAAAAAAAAAAAAAAAAAAATCTCTACTTTTCAAGGTGAATGTTCTTAATCCTGATGGGGTTTTTTCCCCGTCTTCGATCGGTCCTGAGCCCCACTCAACCGGTCGTGGGAGGCGCTCGACCGGTCGTAGGTTCGAGCCCTGACACGACTCAAAGTCCAGCAAGTTTGTGCTGTTTTTTCTTAGATGCTAAGACCAGTCATGGAATTCCAGGACCAGTCGAAGGTGGGCTTCGACCAGTCGTGAACAGGCTTCGACTAGTCGAAGGTTATGCAGTTTGTTTCGCGATTTTGCGCGAAACTGCGGATTTGAATCCTTTCGCAATCGGGATGCGAAAGGGAAGTTTCCTAAACTATAAAAGGGGTTGCCTAGGATTTTCTAGGTATCACAAGAGAATACAAGAGGGTTTCCTAAAGCTTTACAAGGGATTTGCTAAAGGGTTTAAGGCTATCAAAAAGGTGAGAGAGGGGGAGAAAGAGAGAGAGGAAGCTTATAGAAGGGAGGTTCTGCTCGTGGAAGTTATGTACTGTGCAATCTATATCTCAGCGCTTCTATGTCCTCGTAATCAGTTAGATCTCTCCGTTTTCTCTATTTCTCTTATTGTTTATCCACTCCTGCGTGAGTGAAGAAGGTTGTAACGTTCTACTTCATAGTGGATTGTTGATCTGGACGAGGTCCCGTGGTTTTTACCTCTTTGAGGGTTTTCCACGTAAAAACCTCTTGTGTGGTGTGTGATTGATGCATTGATTGTTTTCATTGCTTTATTATCCATAATTCTAGTTTGTTCTAGAGGGCTAGATCCTAAGGTTTTGTGCAAGGCCCCCAACAAATTCATGCATTGGTTAAGTAGGAAATGAAGATTTAGAAAAGTGAAAACTAACATTGCTTAATCAACCATTGAAAGAGATCTTTATAAGATGGAAGGTAGGTATGCTTAAAGTCAAGCTAGGTCGGCTAGTCTAGGCAAGCCAAGCTGTTTATTAGGCCATACGATCTAGGCCATGCATGACCCACGGGCCAAGCAAATATGTCAAGTCCAATCTGGGGTCTCACATCAATGCATCATCCATAATGACATTAATTAATGAGAAGGTCTTAGGTCTGACAGATTAGACCACAAGTCACAATCTACTTGGGTTTGTTTGGTTTTCAATTTCTTGTAATATGCTAAATAAATGAGGAATCATTATTATTTATAGGTATTTGTTTAAACTCAAATTATGGCTCTCAAATATAAGGAATACCCTTATAAAGAAGTAGGTAAAGTAAATTATAATCATTGTATTTTTATAATATAAAATTGCCAATTTTACCTTAATTTTAAAGTGAAATAAATAATGCGACAAAGTTATAATTGGAAAAGTAAATAATCATTACTCATTTACAACCATTAACGGTTGTAATTGGAAAACTTAACATCCTTAACAAATAACTTCGAACTATTCATGTGTTGGTTGTATCTGATCAGTGGTGGATTATGTGCGCCTTTGCCTCACTTAAGTATGTGCAACTAGAGGTGTACGCGAACCGAGCTAGCTCGACTCGACTTGAAAAAGCTGGATTCAACTCGGTTCGAAGCTGAGTTCAAGCTGAGTCGAGCTGATTTTTTGAGCTCGAAAATGAGTTCGAGCTGGCCCCAGCTCAACTTGACTCGGATCGAACCCAGTTTGAATCGAACCAATTCGGTGACTCGGTTTCTTTGATATTGATGTTGCTCACCAAGTGTTTGATGAAATGCTACAAAGAAATGTGGTTGGTGGCAAGGAAGGTATGTATATGAAACTAACACCCTTGTTTTCTTGATTTTTATGTTGCTTAGAAGGTGTTTGATAAAATACCTGTAAAACCATTGCTGTTATCTCAAATACAGCGAGATTTTGAAGGTGCAGTCTGGGTGTTTGTGAAAATGCTGCGATGACGAACTTGGCTTGATCTTGGCTCGAATTCAGCTTGAACTGGCCCGAGCTGCTGACCAAATTAAGCCGAGCTGGCTAGTTAGGATCAGGGACCGAGCTGAGCCGATTTCGAACTGAAGTCAACTAGTGGTCGAGCTGAGTCGAGCTGAGGCCAGCTTGACTTGGTTCGACTTGATGTACACCCCTAGGTGCGGCCCTTTCAGTAGGGCCCACTTTGATGTATGTATTCTACCCTCATGGTGTCCATCTGTTTTGCCATATCACTTTAGGGTATGATTGCAAAATATGAAGCGGATGCAAATCTCAATTGGACCATACCATAGAAAATAGTGGTGATTGAACACCCCACCATTAAAAACTTTCCAAGGCCCATCATAATGTTTATTTGTCATCCAATCCATTGATAAGGTCACATAAACTTGGAGGAAGATGATAATAATAAACAATATCAGCTTGATCTAAAAATTTTTGTGGGCTATAAGAAATTTCAATGGTCAATCACCACTACTGCCTATGATATGATCCTATCGAGATTTGGATTTGCTTCATTCATGGGCTCATGCTTTAAATTGATTTGGCAAAATAAATGGACAGTGTGGATGCAGAATACAAACATCAAGATGGGCTCCATGGTAAGGGCCACACCTAATCTACTCCCCCCCCCATCTAATTAGTCCAATATATCAGCTCCATCATCTGGATCTCTTTATAAAAAAACTGGCCACATCTGCTAATTCATTGAGCCGGTAACCCTTCCATTTTGCTATTTATCAATGGATATATGTTGTTTTCTAGGTGTTTCTTATCTAGTGAATGGATGGGTGCTGATTTTTGCACTAGTTGATCCTCATGGTGGGCCCAACTCACTGAAAAGGTCGATATTGCAGTCACTCACTCAGTTAAAAGTTATTAATTGGGTGGACCATGACTTGTGGTACAACAAGATGGGCTTAAAAAGCTTCTCTTAGTTAATTTCCAAAGTTCAACTTAGGAAATAAAGACAAGAGCAATTAAGAATTTGGTGAGACATCGTCCCTTGTCGTGAGAATAATTTTTCAGAGAGCTATTTTCGAAAATGACTTAGATGCATTGGTTTCCCTCTACAAGACTCAAGTGTAGAGGAGTAGAGCCAAAATGACCCTTTTCCGTGAGGAAGTGATAGGAAGATAATTGAAAAGCTGTAAGAGCATGACAATACATACACAAGCACACTACCACCGTACACGTGGAAATTGCTTTAAAAAATCCAAACCTTCCAGATGTCATGTTGTAGATAAACTACACCCTTAAAATAATATTGATTGGACGACTGTAAACTCTAATTGGTAGATCTTTGTTTGTTGAATATTGATTGTTGACTATTAAGGATCTCTATTGTAATTTTGGATCATGGCCAACCTGTAATGGGCCCCATCATCTGAATAGTTTTAACTGGGGATGTATATGACCCATGTACATTGCTACTGCCCGAATGTGTATGATCATCATGTATTCCCATAAAACCAAAAATCAACGTGTGTCCGAAAATGCTCTTGCGGTTGCCTCAAATGCAAGATGTGTTGAATGCGATGGATGAGGATTGGCTCCTCCGCCTGACACCAGTCAATGGCTGATGGTCGGTGCTCCGTGGCTACACCATGATGTATGTTTTTCATCCATGCTGTCCATATATTTTTACAGATCATTTTACAGTTTGAGACCAAAAATTAGGTACATACAAATCTCAAGTGGACCACATTACAGGAAACAGTGTTGAATGAGCGTCGACCATTAAAAACATTTTGGGGCCATAATAGCTTTGGATTAAGCTGATTTTTGTTTTTTCCCTTCATCTGTGCATGTATGACATAATCAACAAATTGGATATCAAATAAACAGTACAGTAGGCCTTAGGAGGATTTTAATGGTGGATATCCCATCGCTATTGTTTTCATGTGGTGTAGAACATCTGAGATTATTATACCTATAATTTTTGGGATCAAGCCATAAAATGATCTTTAAAAATGAATTAACGGAATGGATGAAAAATATACATCATGGTAGGTCTCACATAGCACCGACCATCAGCCACGGGGCTGGTGGCAGGGTAAGTAGCCAATCCGTTTCCGCGGATGAGCGGATACCGTTTCCGTGAAATGGCATTTATGATGGGAGAATAATCTGGTAGTCTGCAGAGTATGATGATTGATACTCAGGCACTGAGAAATTGTATGGGATATAGCAACTCCTCCAAAGTCTGATTGGTTGGACACTAGCAGAGTAGGTGACATCTTTATTTATTTATTTATTTATTTTTTTAATACACACTCATACAATGTAATGGTACTCATACCCATGACCTTTGTGTTGAAATTCTTGTGAGGCTATCGCCCAGTCATGAGTAGGGAACCATGTAAGTGACATTACTTATATTTAATTGCAAATGATGATTTACCAATAAAATATTTTTAAAAGTGATAGTTTTATAATATGAAAAATATATTGATTACAATTTACTTTACTAGCTTTCATTGGTGGTGTACTTGAGCATAATTTCTCTTTAAATAAACACCTAAAAAAGAAATTAATAGTTCATTTACTATATATTTTATAAAAAAATTAGAAAACTAAATAAGCCTGACCAATGAATATCTGCTAGTGCAATATTGGCATAATTAATAAAGAGTAGTTCTTTTCTTTTCACGGCATATTGAAACTAAGATTAGAATTTGGACAGTTCAGTTTCAATACTACTTGCATGCTTTCTAGGTGTGGCATGTTACCCATCATACACTGCTAAAGTATCAAATTTTTTCTTAAACATCAATGGCAAGAGATGTGCTGTGGGGATTTGCAAAATCCATTGATTGACAATTTCCTTGCTTCTAATGGAGATTTGCCAAATCTATGGATACACTTCCTTAAATCTAAATCCAAATTTCAAAAAAAGTTAATGAAATGAGACTCTTATAAATTAAAGCAAAATCATTGAAATGAAAGTACCCAAGTAAAAGAAGTAATTCTTTTGTAGTTAACAGACCGTGGCTGCAATAAATGCCCCTCAAGGATTATGAAATTTGCCCAATCCAAATCAAGTCACATCCATGAATTTGACAAGTTTAATTAAATAGTTTCTCTCATTTTGTAGATGGATCCAATTCAAAACAACTCTTTCATTAAGTGGGTATAAAATCTCAAACGCAAACTAACATATCTATAAATGAATTTTTTAACCTAAATACAATCCACCTAAACCATTTAATTAAAAAATTAAAAATTATTATTTTGGATAAAAATATCAATAACATGTATAGAACTCTTAATTAGTATAAAACCAAACTTTTACTATAATCTAAATTACAATCATCATAATTTTATTTAAAATTTTTTAAATTTTATGATATTATAATATATAATACACGTGCACGGACATACATATATTTAGCATTTAGGGGCAAGACATACTCCTGACCCATTGGGACCAATTGAACGAATAGGTCTCAACTCGTTTAATTTTGGGTTGACAAAACACATACGAAATCCAACTCAAATCGGAATTAGGTTCACCAAAACCTTGACTTTTTGAGTTGTGTCCGCATTGAGCCAACAAGTTAAGTTTTATCAGCCCTAGTCATGACTTTTTATGTTCTCTTAGGGGGTGTTTATTTTTTCAATTACATATGTAAATGGGGGTAAATTGATAATAATGACTTTTGGAGGGTGTTTGTTTAAGAGACAAATACACACATCAAGTGTATGAAATTCAACACGGATGGAGTGCCATTATAATATGTGGTTCCCTAAGTGATGTATGTGGGTGATCCAAAATGAATAGATTGAAAGCTCAGGTGGACCACACGGCAAGAAACAAGGTGGTTAATGACCTTGACCATTCAAAATTGAAACTTTTTTAGGGCCAATGGGAATGTGTATCCATCATCCATCACATTTATAAGATCATACTAACATGTATAAAAGGTATATACAAATATAAGCTTGATCCAAAACTTCTATGGCCCCTAAGAAGTTTTTGACATTAGGTGTTCAAATCCGCCTATTTCCTATGGTGTGGTCCACTTGAGCTTTAGATCTCCCTCATTTTTTGGTTCATGCCCTACAATGGCTAGCCTTTTTTTTTTTTTTAAAGTAATTTTAATTTTATTTATTTATTATTATTATTTGTTAGCTTGTTGGTTCACCTAGCTGTCAACTCACACATCACTGTTAGCCACTCCCACTAGGGAATCAATACCAATACCTCAGTGTTGAAACGAGGTATCTTTCCTACAATGGCTAGCCTAACGGATGGACAACATGGTTAAGATAGATACATTACAGTGGGCCCTACAACTTTTATATTTGGAAATTGTACAAATTAATGTAATTTAAAAGGTAGGAAGTAGGGCTATTCGCGAGTCAAGCTAGCTCGAAAAGCTCACTCAACTTGGATCGAGTCAGCTCGGATTGACTTGGCTTGAATGGCCGATTTGAGCTGAGCCAAGCTAATTATTTGAAGCTCGAGTTGAGTTCAAGCCAAGTTCGACCAGGGGGCGTTTCAACTCGACTTGACTCGAGCTCGACTCGGCTCGATTAATAAATATATTAAATATTATATTATATATATATAATATTAATATAAGTTTTAAGTTTAAACTTTTTTTAAATAAAAACAAAAAAAACAAAACAAACCCTAGAGTTTCTACTCGACCGCACGCACCCCTTTCCCTTTCCCTTTCCCTTTCTTCTCTTTCTCTGCCCACTGCTAGCCGCCCGCCCGCCCCGACCACCACCACCACCACCAGTGTTCATTTCAAATCCACAATAGTATGATTTCAATTTCTTGAGATCTACTTCTTAGGCGAGAAACCCAAGAATTTCGAAATGAGTTCTTCTCAGATTTGTTAGAGCTTCAAGGAAATCCAATGATCTGATTGGCTAGAGCTCTTTATTTGGATTTCTGATCTGTGTTCTGCTCTATTTCTTTTCTAGTACTTGGATTTCCGCTGGTGGAAGAAGATCAAGAATAGATCGGTTTTTACAGGTTTCCTCATCTAATTCGAAGCTTCGTTTGGTTTTTTCATCGGGTTTTGCTTTGATTCTCTTAAGATTTTTGAATTTTTCATCAATGGAGGAGGATCAAGAACAGAATCCATTACTCTCTCACCCAACAAGCTCGAGCTCGACTCGGGGTAACTCGAACTCGACTCGATAGCTTTGGTAAACAAGCCAAGCTTCAATGTTGAGCTCGAGGCCAAGCTCGAGCTCGAGTACATCATGGACAACCTTGACTCGACTAGGCTCGATGCCCACCTCTAGCGGGAAGCTTTGCAAATAAGCTCATTATCAGCATGTCAGCATCAAGGAATTGTTTATTTAAATACATAGATAAATAATTATTACTTATTTACATTGAAATATACCGGTACATGAAAAAAACAAGTACCCCCTTAGTGTAATTGTTTAGCTATTATAGTGCATTGCTTTTGCAGTTATCATGCAATGAGCGCATAGACATCGACATGTCACATGAGTATGACGTTGGACCGTCTAGAAGATGGGCCTTGTGTAAAAATCACCAGAATGGAAATATGATCTGCTCACTAATTAGGATGGCCACCATTTGTGCAAACATCAGATGTTTTAGTTAGACCTACCAATGGTCTGTTTCAACATGAAACATGTGGTCCACTTAATGTGTCGATTATATAGTCCTACATAAATGTTTCTCACATGGGGTGAACCATGTTAGAACCATGTTAAAACTCAACTAACATAATTGGTGAGCACACTTACTATCTTGACTATTCAGTAGATGGGATCCTTTTCAATTTTGTTGTGTCTTGCTATTTAAGTGGATCATATCATATGCTCATCATGGTTTGGTCCATCTTTTGCATGAAGTACTCTATATTTTATAGAGCTGGGCATGGAGTCGAGTAAGACCGAGTTAGGCTGATCCAGCATGCCTAACCCTATCTGAGTTCAGGTCTAACCTGGACTAATCCGGATCGAGTCTAACCCGGTCACAAGTACTGAGTTGGGTCAACTTAGCACCGAGTCGATTCGGGTGTGACGGGTATCCACTGGCTAAAATTAGAACTCAAAACCTAGATTCAATTGGTAGAATTGCAGCCTCTTCATCAACTACACATCATCTTAGGTCTGAAACGTCACATATATATATATATATATATATATATATATATATATATATATATATATATATATATATGAGTCGAGTCAGTACCAAGTTGGATTTCGGGTGAAGTCGCGTTGAGTTACTGGATGACTTGAACTCGACTCAGTTTGAGTTCGGATTTAATGAAGTCAACTCAATTCGGATTGACTCGCCCACTCGATTCGGATCAAATCGAGTCGGATCTGAATGATTCGAGTTTGCTGAGTCGAGTCATCCTGTGCCTAGCTCTAATATTTTACTCATGTGACTTGTTGATAAGGAAAATAGTTGTATGAGAGCTTTTGATGCCTTCCCTATATTTGATCATTTTTCACCATAAATGCGACACCTTTTCCAATTTATTTTGTTAGGAATTGATACGGAGGAGTTGGAGCTGGTTGTACCATAATAAGGTAGAGCATGAATAAGAGAGGGGACAAGTGTAACGTCTTAGAAAATTTCGTACAAAGACCCGAGTACCACCTCAGGCAGAAATCACTCAGGACCAAATCCTTTAGAAATTAGATAAATTAACTAAGTTTTAAACTAGATTAGCTGTGAAATTCGCTTAAACCACTTTAAATACGAACTACAAGACCCAAAACTTGCAGAATCATCAACGCTATATTACCCTATAATTTAGGACCAATCTCATTACCCAGTTGCTCTCAGAAGCATCACGAAACTCCGTATCGGACCTGGACCGCACGTCGAAAGTCCGATTATCGCAAAACTAAACGATTATGACTGGCTTACTGGGCTTGACAACCATGTCAGAAATTAAGTCCTGACTGTGTCCAGAAATGCACAACTTGAGCCCGGAAGATAGTGTGTGAGGAACATGAATATCTTTCGAAATAAAATCCAAACTTAAGTAAACTGAGATGTGTCGCTTGCGGGCCAAATATAAGGATTCAAACCATCAGAATCTAACCCAAATACACCCTCGAATCAAGAAAAATTTCATACGCATGTTAGTGTACGTGTGGTCCTGATAGAGTGGCGGTGACCGTTGAACTAAAATTGGTCCGCCATGGTCGATCTGTAAATTTGATCAGACCGAACACTTAACCCAACCTAGATCCAATGCCAGGGAGCTTAAGTCCAACTGCATGTAGAAAAGGGGCCTCCAGAAGTGCTTTGTTAGATTGCAACAGCCGATCTTTGGACATAACTTAAGTATACAATGGCCTTGGGGCCATTCCCATCAGTTCTGGGCCTATATAAGGGCCTTAAACCCTTTCTCTCATATTCCATACGAATTTTTAACCCTAAGAAAGAGAGGAGAGGAAAAGGAAAGGAAAGAAAGAGAAAGAGAGAAAGAGAAAAGAGAGAGTTGGAGATTCATCCTAGGATTTGATCCCGTTGCTCTACGCACTTAGCCACCCGATCTGTATCATAAATCCGGTGTTTTCGACAATGTATTTGGGTAAGAAAACCTAACCTTAATCTATTTTAAGGTTTCAGATAGTGTAAGTTATGAAATAGCTAACCTAATTCATGCTATAGGTTGCCAATCCGCCGTTGACAAAGACTAAGTATCTATAACGAATCCGTTATGCGTTTACCAGCATAAGGTGCGGACTATAAACGTGTAGGTTATGATTTTCAAGGCTTTTAATGTCGGTTAATGATTTATTACTGACGTGGGTGTCATTTCACATGCCAAATGCGTTATTTGTTTTACGATACAGATATATATGAACTATGTTGAATATATTGTAATCCATGTGTTTGCAGAAATCTTCGTATATATATGAAATTTGAAATTATGTTTGCCATGATTATTTGCCATGTATATATGCTAGTTGTATGTGTAACAACTCCTTGATGAAAGGATTTGCCCTAAGACATGTTATCTCAACATACATCGTGTATGTTATAATGTGTAGCCTAAGTGTTTGTGAAAATGTCTGAATGAGTGTAGGATTTGCATTCGTGCTCGCCATGACAATTGTTGTGGATATATGATTGTTGTGTAGGTGACAACTCTTTGACGAAAGGTTTTGCCCTAATACATATTATAATCAACATACGTCATGTATGTTGGAGTGTGTAGACTAAGTGTTTGTAAGAATGCTTGAATGAACTAGTAGTTAGTAAATTATACTTTGTAGGAGTGTTGAGATGTGATTCTTAACTACCTTAACCATGTGTACGATTTCCTCCAAGTACTTCTACTATAGTGTCTATTTAGGTATGGAATGCATATGTGTGAATTCATGTTTAAGTTGCATTTCATAACTTGCTCAAGTGATTGTATGAATTGAATTATTGATCCATCACTGCTTTGGTTATCTCATATGATTGTTTGTTGAAATTGAATGTGGTTGGGGCTATTATATAGTCCAGGCAATCGGTAACAGGCCTCGAACTGGTGGCTGGAGTTGGTTCACCACACAGGATGTGGTCAATGAATCCGAGCCGTACTTGAGATGTCGACAGTGGTTAGGCCACACGGCGTGCTTATGCACTTCATGTCGATCGACTCAACGTGCGCTTGTGCTAATCGAGCTCGTCAAATAACACGATTGACTCGATGTATGTTCATCATGTTTGGACGCTACTGCTTGAACCTAAGGTACCAAACTCACCAGTGAACTCCGTTAACCTTAGTACCTCGATCCGCTAAGACTCATGAGGCGGACATGGTGGTATGGGACTACGTGGTTGAGCTTTTAGCCTCTGGCTGGGCAACGAGCCTCCCTGTAGTGACCAGTGAGTAATACTACCTTGTAGGCTAAATACGGTGGTATGCGACACTGTATTCGAGTTGTCGGCCTACACTGATCATGTGACGAGCCCTTTGTAGTGACCTCGAGCATACTCTGAGACTGCGTTGAGGCGACGAGCCTTTTCGTAGCAACTAGAGTATAAACTAGGCCTGCACTGATCCGGTGACGAGCCCTTTACAGTGACCTAGAATCGCGACTTCCTATGAGATTTACTAGGACTGATGACCCTAGAATGGATCATTGTTTGGGTATTGATATAGTTTTTCAATCCTGCTGTATAAAAAGGACTAATAAGAACTTGGTAATCACGCTCATGCACCACACTGCATGTGCCATTTGGCGTTAAGTAGAGAGCATTGAGGAAGTGACTGACATGCGCGACTGTTAGATGAAGATCGCAGAGGGAGTGCAGGTGAGGGCATGCATCATTTATACATACTATTCCTCCATTAATCAGAGTACTTAGGGATGTTTGATTGTATTATTTTATCATTACTGCTTCAGTGAATTGATAACATGTTAACCTTTGCTTTATTGTTCCACTGAGTTGATCACTCACTCCCACGTTCTGGAATGGTATTGTACGCACCAACTAGACTCTGTCTTAGTTGCAGATGGAGACTCGACTGATGAGGCGGAGTCAGACTTCGCAGACGACGAGAATGCTTTCTCATATATGCAGTATTCAGGCGGGTTTATATAGACCATTCTGATCAATGGGGTTTCAGGGTTATACTTGTAGTGGACTATTACTTTTTTTTTTAACATTTTGTATTTTGAAACAATACTTGTAATTATTGACCTGACAACGCATACATACTTTAGGAACCTATATTGGTTTATAAAGTTATACATATTCATTTCAGTCTTCCGCTTGCGTATTACAATTGTCTCTGGTTTATGTTTTGCTGATTTGACTTAAATCTCATTAATGTTTTATGTACTAATACAGACAACATGCAATCATCATTAAATATGTTGCATAAGTGATGTGTTGAAACTCGGGAGTGCGGTTTCTACTCGACCCCAATTTTCAGGGCGTTATAGCAAGTGGCATTTAAAAGCTCTTTTAAAGTTTTTTTTTTTTTAAAATGCTTTTAGAATACCACATGACATACACAATTTGGTGCTCTACCTAATGATGATTTAATTGGCTATACTATATTATTTTCTTTTTTGGTTCATGTCCCACTTGAAATGAAAACCATTAAAATACTACATTTTATCCAAATTAGATCCGGTTGTAAGTAGTCAAATAGGTCTTAATGAGGCAAAAAAAAAAAAAAAAAAGTGTCCTTGTACTAGAGTTTGCCATTTTAACAGTTAATTTTGCATTTACAAGCTAGCACATTACTCATTTATATTCTTAAATGGACCAGTTTAATATGAAAAAAAAGTAAAGGTTTAATACTTACATACTATTTGTTTTATTGATTGGTGGTGTAATTAATTGGATGTCAATATTGAAGTTAGTGGTGACCTTGTCTACTATGGAAGTAGATTACATATTAGCTATGCAAGTATGTAATGAAGGCATTTAGTTGAAAAAATTGCTAGAAGAGTTAAAATTCAAATAGAAAGCTATGAAAATTTATTTTGGCTAAGAATCCAATATTTTATGTTTGAATTAAGACCATTTATTTTCAATAGCAGATTATTCATAATGTATTTGAAGATAGACATGTTTCATTGCAAAAGATTCATACCTATGATAGTACAGCAAATATAGTAATAAAGCCTATTACAAGAAAAAGTTTATTTGATGTAAGGCTTCTTTTAAGCTTATTGTTACCTAATGAGTAATGACATTTGAGCTGTAGTTATTGAGAGTATTTTTTGTATTATCAAAGAAACAATCTTTAAGTGGAAGAATGTTAAATGACTTATGTACGTATAAAGCTTAAGATTTAGGCTTTAAGCAAATGCCCTCTAAGGATGTAGAGGGAGTAGCTATAGCATCTAATGAGCATGCATTGTGGCTACCTATGAAGCGCGCGTAAGTGTCTATTCTTCAAAACATAATATCTAAGCATTATTTTCAACTGGAAGAAAACAATACAATGACCTAAAAATCAAGCCCATTCAATCACTGAGTAGGTTACACCAGAGAAAATAAGGTACAATACAATTAGTGAGAAATCTCCAAATTCATATGGTACTTGTCGGTTGATCAACCTACATATCGAGTGATCTTCTTAAAGTAGTTGCATTATACAAGTGCACTCCACATGTAACATTTGGAGAATAAGCTTATTTTGCAATGTTGTGGGGAAATTGGCCTCCTAGTGTTAGCCACCAAAGGTGTGAAAATGCTATATTTTTAGGCATAAGATCTAGGCGTTATTTTCACACTTACACCATAAAAAATAATGTGCAGCACAATCACAAATTATTTTTTATTTTTTACAAATTCACGTAATAACCCACATGATAGTGATCAACGTAGATCTCAAGCGATCTTCTTAGACTAGTTGCATTATACATGTGCACCCCGCATGTAACATTTACAAAATAAGCACATTTTGCAATATTGTGGAGAAACTGGCCTCCCAATGTGGGCCACCTAAGGAGTGAAAATGCTCTATTTTTGAGGCATGAGATGTAGGCATTATTTTCACACTTACTCCGTATTGAAAAGTCAGCTTTCACGTGGATGAATAGCCTCTGCACGTATGTGGAATCAGTAAACATCAAGAGCCAAAATCTCTCTTCTTTCGTTTTCAAAGTCAAATAGTAGCTTCTACAAACGGGTAAGCTGTGTCTTTGCCCAGCATTTTCCATCACATTCCAAACGATTCCTTTTTACTTTGTCAAAACGAAAGTCATTTTCTCCACCTCATATTTTTCCAACTCATTTTAAATAAAACCTTATTTTATAAGAAAAATGCTCCAAGTCTATCAGGGTACTATAAGTTATAGTGCTCTTAGTTGCATTGTTTCACTTAGACAATCCAATCAATTGATCTGAACTGTTCATTGAGTTCACAACAAATTTCATGACCTACCAAGAAAAAAATCACATTGATCGGATGATCCAATCCTTCCTTGATTTGGCCTTATTTTCTACGGCTATCTATTTTCGAAGCCATGTATAGATGGTTACAATCGGCTAACAAAACTGGTTCTTTAGAATTATAAGCAATCCATGACAAGCCCTAATAAATAAATGGATCAAGTTGTTTGTTGGACCTATTTTTGTGTAAGTTATTTTGACCGTCCATATTAAAGAACATAGATCAGATGGTTCATATTTGTTCGGATCAACATGGCCTTTTACATGGTAGCCATTGAAATGTAAGATGAACCTAATGAGCAGTCTCGATTAATGGATTGCATGAAGTGTCAAAATGCATCTAGGACCACTATAATTCATAGTCTTCTTGGAGTACCTGAGCATCTCTCCTTTTATTTTATCATATATAAAAGCTATAAGAATGTATACGTTTGGACGACCAAATTATGGAGCACTTGAGAACTAAGAAGGTTATAAGTTATATGAAACGTGCCCGCTATAAACTCTCACGAGTCTCTTGCAACTGGTCCGAGTCAACTCGGACTCAAGTGTGTCGGGCCCATTGATCCCAACTCAGTGAGTCCCTACTCGACTCAGGAGGGAAGGAGCCGGTGCAAGTCTTTTAACCATGGATGGGCATATGGTATTAAGACACGGATGACTCTCTTTTTTTTTTACACGCACACACACCCACACACTCACACCACCCGACACACACCCCACACACGCATGCTGTGGGATTTCACCACCGTGGCTACTCGAACCCTTGACCCTAAACCTTAAACCCTAAACCCTAGAGTATTAGTTGCTCTGAATTATTGATTCTTTTAACCATGGTTGGACCATGTCCTGTTCCAAACCATGAGTCACCTGACTCAGGTGAGTCCCATCTCAGCTCAGGACTGAATGAGTTGGTTCGAGTTACTAGTGTTGGCCATTAGATTTGCAACTCTTGTCACATGGCAAGTGTGGGTGTGTCATAATTGATTTTGTGGCTCAATTTAAACTAAACAATTATGACCCCAAGCACTAAGATAAGTAGATACATAACATATGACCAAGATCAAGTAAGATCAATCGCCTATTCAGCCACTCGCATAGTATGTAAAAAGAACTAGACAATATCTATATGATAGGGTTTGTCATCTAATGATGGATTGCACATTTGCTTTTTCAGATTTTTCAATATAGATAAAAAAAAAAAAAAAACCATTCTCTCGGTTACAAAGAGCAACTGCAAAACGTCTTCCTGAATGCTCAGATTAAATCCAGTGTATGGACATAAATCCAAATTACAACTAAGATTATTAACTACTTGATTAACACTACATATTATATTAGGGAATGTAAACATTAGGCGAAAAGTAAAGAACTATACTAAAAAATATAATTAATTAGTAGAAAAGTAGAGTAATTACATTAAAGAAGGTAAATGATGAGTAACAGAAATGATAATTGAAAAATATATTAAGTATGATTTGAATTGGTATGAGACAAATTTTACTATTGAATTATTTTACTATTTATATTCTTAATTCGGCCATCTGGATACTTCACATGTTTTGATAGTTGTTGTAATTATTTAACACAGTACCCTCATTGCTTATATTCTTAACCATTAGTGTTGTAACAACTTTTGAATGATCATTTTTTAATTAACCGCTTAGTAGATCATATGACATCGCTTGATGCACTCTAGCTATATTATCGAAGAATCCTCTTCATTTATTTCTGAAAATTCTCCAATATGCCATATAAATCCATCCATATCACACCTAACGCACTCAAATTAATTTGTGCAGTAACTGGAGATGAACAACCAGGTCTTTAACCATGGAAGGGTCTGACGTGCTTATATGAGTCCGTATGCGTGCACATAGCCATTATACAAGTGGAGATGTGTCCCACGTACCAAACCGGTCCATATCATGGATAAGATGTTTGGACCCAGAAATATGAATGAGTCTTTGATCTCCAATCAATCCAGTTGTCTGGCCCACCTAATGAGTGGTACAGATTGCCCACATGAATTAATTTTATCATATAGTTCCCATCTTGGCACGTTGTACAACCGTTTGTCTTGATGATCATGAATATCTTCGTAAGTGCCATATGACGTGTATGGCATCTCTCACACACCAAATACAAGATTCCATGATTGGCATATTAATCAATATAATTAAGCATCTGATTTATGGGTCCCACGAAAATATAAAATTTGACCACAATTACATTAATCAAACAATCAAGACTGTGCGATTAGTAGATCAGTACGATCAAGGGATAAATGACGGTTTGGATTTGAGCTACATCAAGTTCCATCTTACACTCGACCAATATAGGCTTCCGCATGCTTATACTACACCATGCTCTGGCATACCATGGAATGATTTATCACGTGTGCCCTTCCATCACGCTACGTGGAGAAATCCCACAAGCGAAGCTGTCCACCAAACGTGACGTGGCACTACAGAGACGTTTCAATCTTGAGCACGTGAGACGCGCACGGTATCACATTCCTTAAGCCGACAGGGATTACCACGTGTCCCGAAATGAAAGGAGGCGGATTGGCTACTCCCCCTGACACCAGCCAATGGCTGGTGGTCGGTGCTCCGTGGGACCCACCATGATGTATGTGTTTCATCCATGCCGTCCATCTATTTTGACGGATCATTTTAAAGTATGAGACCAAAAATGAGATATATCCCAATCTTAAGTGGACCACATTACATGAAACAGTGCTGAATGAGCATCGACCATTAAAAAACATTTTGTGGCCATAAAAGTTTTGGATCAAGATGATTTTTGTTTTTTCCCTTCATCTGGGCCTGTATGATCTAATCAACGTATTAGATGTCAAATAAACAGTATAGTAGGCCTTAGGAGGATTTTAATGATGGATATCCAACCACTATTGTTTTCATGTGGTGTGGTCTACCTGAGATATATATACCTCTAATTTTTGGTATCAAGCTACAAAATGATCTGTATATATGGATGAACGGAATGGATGAAACAAATACATAATGGTGGGGCCCACAGAGCATCGACCATCAGCCCCGGGGCTGGTGTCAGGGGGAGTAGCCAATCCGTTTCCGAAATGAAAAGTCATGAAGAGAAATGGAAAATCCCGTACTGATGACGTGGACACATAGCAATAATTGAGAGCGTCGAATCCGAAGCTAATGAGAAACCGTCAAAGGACGCCTTTTAATCTCCAAAAGGGTTTTGATTCTCCGGCAGAGCGTGACAGATGATACGCGAGCCCTTCGAAAATGCCTACGTGGCATCTATGTGATTCAAAATAAACTGTCCAAATTACGATTTGAGATGTGTAATTAACAAAAACATCATACTCATTTGATCATTTGAGTATAGGGATTAGTGGGCATTTACCAAACGGTTAAAAATGGAAATGTTCAATGGTCCTGTTTTAATACGAAAGTGTCCTAAAATCTGAGGTTATAATAGCTTAAATAATATAATTTTAATTTCATGAAACATATACATTTTGATCCAACATTTAATCGGTTTATTTTTCAATTAACCTTTATAACGCATAAAAGTTCTGAGTGCATGCGTATCAAGTTCCGTAATCTGCAGAGTATCAAATACCTCCGGTAAAGTGCTTCCAATCATCATTATTCTTGCTGTAAATCTCTGGATTTCCACGTCAGCACTTACGGATGTCATTATTTATTCGAAAATGAAGGTTATTTGATACTCTGGATGCGTACTACGCAGGCACTAAAGAATGTATGCCGCATCGGTGGATCCCTGAGTGTGGGGCCTACCGTTATGTTTCTGTCTTACATCCATACCGTCCATCCGTTTGGCCGGTATGAGCCCTAAAAAGCACCAGATCCAAGTATCAGGTGGACCACAATGCAGGAAAATGCGGTGATTGACCGTTCAAAACTTCTAAGGGTCCATCAAAGTTTTGGATCAATCTGATATTTGTGTGGTCCTTTCATCCAGGTCTGTGTTTCCTTATCAACGGGTTGGATGGAAAATAAACATTCAGATGACACTGGAGTTTTTAATGGTGGGCGTCCAATAACATTGTTTCCTGTGCTGTGGTCCACTTGAGATTTGGATCAGCTACGTTTTTTCGTTCATAAACTAAATTAATATGAAGAAATGGATGGACGGTATGGATATAAGACACATACATCACAGTTGGCCCGAAAATCAGGGATCCACCGAACCCTTAAAAAAGAGACACGTGGCATATATTAAGAAAATTAAAACGGAAACACTGTGCGTAAATTACAGCCAGAAACATAGATTTTGAACAACCCTAACCTACGGATTCGTGGACATTTCTTTGTTGAAAATACGGCCATGTGATTCGTGGACACTTCTATTTTGAAATACAACCGTTGGAATTTTTCATTATCAACCGTTAAATGTTGACCAATAAATAGTCAAATAATTAAATATGGTTTATGATACATTGAAACCATCACACATATTTTAAGCGGTTTTATTTGAATTATTTATATATCACGTGTGCAATTTTAAGCAATTTCTAAGTGCCCGTGTATCATCCGTCGCACTCTGCCGGATTATCAAAGTTTTTTGCGTGTTGAAAATAAAAGAGTGAATATACGGTTCTATACCCAATGTCACGGCGGGTATGATTGGGTGGTGACCTAGGAGTACTGCTGTGGGGCTCACTGTAATTTATATTTTTAATATCCGTTCTGTCCATCCGTTTTTCCAGCTCATTTTAAGGTATGATTCGAAACATTAAGCAGATCAGAAGCTCACGTGGACCACATCACAGGAAATAGAGGGGATAATGACTGCCACCGTTGAAACCTTTTTAGACCCACCTTAATATTTATTTGCCATACAACTTGTTGATGAGGTTAGACGGACCTGGATGAATGGAAAACAGAAATATCAGGTTGATCCAAAACATTAGTGGCCCAAGAAGTTTTTAATAGAGGGCGTTGAATCACGATTGTTTCCTAGGTGTGGTCTACTTGAGATTTTGATCTGCTTAATTTTTTGCCTTATGCCCTAAAATGATCTGGAAAAGTGGATGGACGGCATGGATATAAAATACACACACCACGGTGGGCCCCACAATTCCAGCCTTACTGGTGACCAATGACAAACGGTTAAGATGATAATCCAATAATAATTCACATTCAACGGAAGAAAGAACAAAGACCGAGGGCTATAGGCTTGATTGGATCAACGGTCAGGATCACACAGACGTGGGGGCCTTTTGTCCAAATTCAAGTTTCCACGATATCCTGCATATCTTGCCTGAGGACATCAGATCCACTAACCATCCACCACCCCAAAGATCCCATGTCACGTATGGAAAAGGTGGGCCCCACCACAAAGATCACATGATCCAATCCACTCATCAAATGTATCACTATGAAAACAGTGGGCTATCTAGATCCGACTAATTACCAACCGTCGATTCAACGTACGTGTTGACCGTTGGATGAGTGGACCAACCTGATTGTTGCACCAGGTGATCCTCACGGTGGGGCCCACAAATTCCATGCACGTATCACGTTGGCACTTCTGTTGGGTGCCCACCTGTTCGCACGTGACCATTCCTTAGATTTTGGAAGGTAGGATCATAAGATTTTCAATGTGCAAGATTAGAGCCGCTCAGATGATCTCCACCGTATAGATCCGGGAAGCGGATTCGGTGATGATCCCAACTTCACCCAGCTTGGTGGTGTCAGGCGCTGTGGACCCCACCATAATGTATGTCTTTTATATCCACGCCGTCCATCCCTTTTTTCAGCTGATTGTAAGGCATGAGCCCAAAAATAAAGCAGATCCGAAGCTCATCCATGCCCCACCATAGGAAACAGTTGGGACAATGACATCCACCGTTGAAACCTTCCTAGGGCCCACCATAATGTTTATTTTCCATCCAACCTGTTGATGATAAGGTCATGCGGACCTGAACGTAGAGAAAACACAAATATTACCCCATGAAGTTTTTAAAGGTGAGCGTTCAATCACCACCGTTTCCTGTGGTGTGGTCCACTTGAACTGATCTGTTAAAACGGATGGGTGGCATGGATGAAACACATACATAAAAGTGGACCCCACAACACTCCATACATCCCATGCACAAAAATAATCCCATCTGATTATAAGTGGGGCCACGTGTACATATGGCTATAATCAGTGGTCAGGATTTGTCTAATCAACTTGAGTTCGAGTACATGACGAACGCAAGTAGAGTTGTTCGGATTTTGGAGACATGCCAAGTGTACAGCTGGTAGCCAACCTGTTTCCTAGCTAGAATGCAATCTCACAGCTATATCGTGCACGGCATATTGTGGTACTTTGGATTGGAGAGTCAATAGAAGTTCCTACCATGCTTTTGGTAGGAAAGATTCCCCAAACATTCAAAACTTCCAAATATAGTAGATTTGTGCAAGATCCGAGTCGTTCATCAAGTGGCCCCACTACGCACGTCTCTTAGCCCAAGATCTCAAGACAACGAAAACTCAATCCATATCCAGCTAGGTTTGGGGGATTCGAAGGCATGATTCAATTCAACTCAATATTTAACAAGGGTGTGTTTGGTCGTACTAAATACCATATAATTTGGTGATTAGTTATTCTAATTCGGTGCAGAATATCAATAAATTTTGTAATTTTAGAGCAACCAAACACACCCTAAACTAAATATTTAATTATAATGGATACTTTGAATATAAAAAAATAAATAAATTACAAGATGGCCCAATGGCTATGAGTTTGAATGTCACCATTTCCTGTAAATATGAAAAAAGTAATAATAATTTATTTACAAGCTATCTACATGTAAATATGAAAATCAAACGAACCTTTGCCGAGTCTCTACTGAGTCAAGCTCATCACCGAGTTACTAGTGATTCAGCTTAAGTCACCGAGTTATAGAGCCATAGGCGCTCATTCGCCTGAGATGGGTACATCTCATCACACACACACACACACACCTCAAAGTAATATGTGCATAGGATGTGGGTCATTAGTAAGTGAAATCCATTCTTAAGATTAATGTAAACAAAAACTATATTATAATTTTTAATTCGATTAATTAATTTTTTTTAACAATAAAAATAGCAAGATATAAAAAGAAAATGAGAGAGCAAAAGAGAGTAATGCCATTTTCTCATGACCATTAGAGTAAGTTGTGTCTTGACGTACAATAGTCTTATTTATTAATAAATGCTTCAATATGACACTAAACTACATCATATTGATTTGATTCATGAATCGATAGGCTCCAACCATTTTTCTAAAACTCAATGAGTCAACTTGACCAGCTCATTCCAAAAGTCAATTTTGAGTTTGATTAGATGAATAGACAAATCTAGTCGGCTACTCAATTGATTTGACATAACTCATGGTGACTCAAACCCAGTCACAATATAAATGCTCATAAAATTTAAGTGGGGAAGGTGGGAATAATTACTCTTTTTTTTTTTTTTTTGGCACACTCATGTCAGTACACACCCCATGTTAGCCACTCCCATTAGGGATTGGTACCAAGACCTTAAGTGTTGAAACGAGGGTGGGAATAATTACTTGACCTCTACTACAAAGAAGATAAACATAACCAACTAAAAATTAGGCAGTTCAATAACATATTGGTATTTTATATTACTTATACTTTAAGAATGTTAAATATCTATTCTTATAACTCTGATTTTATTAATTTATCTTAACAAGAATTGAGCCGAGTTGGTTCGAGTCTTCAAAACATATATATATATATATATATATATATATATATATATATATATATATATATATATATCCAAATGTTCAGTTGTTCACCAGTTCGTTTGAGTTTTCATGCGGACCTTTTGAGAACTCATCATGCGTGATGTGAGTCCAGTCCAAAATCTGAACCATTGACGTGATGGAGCACTCAAGGAAACCCTAGAAGCCCAACTTTTACTTTGTTCCAAAACTACGGTGAGCGAAAAAGGAAAACATTTTCCTCTCTTGATTTGCATCTCTGTTTTCTATAGCCCACCAGAGTTTTAGATCAGGGTGAAAATTAGTCCTTGGGGATTTCATAGAATGCCGCATCACATGGACTGTTCGGATTAGACACCCATTACACGTCTGCAAAGGTGAGCGTGCCTCTCTCTCTCTCTCTCTCTATATATATATATATATATATATATATATATATATATATATATATTGAAGGAGACTTGATGATTATTCATGCTTTGGGAGGATGAATATACAGCGGAAGGCTAGCCTCTAAGTCTCTCTCTCTCTCTCTCTCTCTCTCTCTCTCTCTCTCTATATATATATATATATATATATATATATTGAAGGAGACTTGATGATTATTCATGCTTTGGGAGGATGAATATACATCGAAAGGCTAGCTTACTTAAAGGCTAGTTCCATACCAATAAAACATGATGGTGATTCATCTTTTCACATGTGGCGTTGGCGTATATAGAGCTGTGTGTACCATCCAAGTTGGGGAGTTTTTTGTGGATGGAGCCTAAATGAAGATCATTTTGATGAATAAATCCTAATCATACATATGCAGCTAGTAATGAATTGTTTAAAGTAAAACGAGTGGGCCAACATTTCTATCATAGTTTTTCTCTCCAATTATATTGGATTTGAGATGGCTTGTTCTGTTATTCATTGCCCTTTCAACATTTCTATCAAAATCAATGTGTGGCACACACGCAATATATATTGGTCATTGACTTTTTAACATTTTTAATTTTTTTAATATTTATTAAATTTATATATATATGTATTCATATTTTTGAAATCTTTCTATCCAAACACTTACTGTTTTTACTAACATTTATCATGACATACTTCTCCCAAAGAAACCAATCATTGTATGTATTTGGAAATGATATGATTGAGCAGTCTGATAAAGACAGTTCACCACACTAATGCATGAGTAGGGTTCTAAACAATCCACATGGCGGACAAATTGAAATGGGTGGACTATATAAAAATTAAAAAATTTAAATTTTAAATTGCACCAATGTAAGTTAATGGCTAGCCCAAGATGGTCAGACCCAATCCACCATCTCTCCCATCACGATCGTTTTAAGACTCATCCGGGTCAATTCGGTCTTGGTTGGACTTAACCAGATTCAACACCCCCCAATTTTACAGAGTCGAGTCGAGACTCACTCCCAAATCAGGCAAGTCCCAACACGACTCGAGATTGGGAGATAGCTCGAGTCGCTGTCTTTTAACCATGCTACCAGGCTTATGAAAGGGAAGTTTCTATCATATAACTATACACACTACATTATCATATCATTGTATCATTTCCCATATATTTTTTGTTAGGAAGTAAATGATGCAACAGAGCAATCTCTGTCATAATACAGTGATCCACCTTTCACCATCCGTGTTGAAGGGTAAACAGTGGATCAAAACCCTCCAAATATCACTTTTTTTAAAGCCATCTGTTGTACCAAGTCAATCAATGTGGTGATTTTTCAAAGCCAACTCAATCATTTATAATTTTTTATTTTAGTTTCCTGGTGATTAAGTTGAAGTACAGTGGCAAGAGTTTTTTTAAAAGTTTAATAATTTACAACCACATGAGCTATTTCTTGTAGAATAAGCTTATTCCACAAGTGCTATACATGTGTCCCACCAGCCTGTGTATGACGCCCAACTTGTTCAGTTGGATCGCTCTATCGTTGAAAGTTAGACACCTCAAAAAATTAGCCTAATCCCATCATCGCATGGACCACCACATGGATTTGAAGGTTTTTTAAATCATTGTCCTTTGATTTCTTTGGTGGGGCCTACCATGTTGTACATGTGGTCCAATCTATGGATTAAGCGATTCCTACCATGATGACTAGATGGTCCAAAGAGCAAGCATGTGCAATTTTTAGACTGACCAAACTATTGAAAATAATGGACATCCACCCAAAAACCCCTATTCTTATACGGTGACTATATGATAATTGAAATGGCCTGTTTTTGGGGGTGTCCAACTTTCATGATAAGCCTAACTTTTTGTGTAAGTTGGATGGCACATGTAATTAAGATTTGTGAGCCCCATGCACAATACTTGTAGAATAAGCTGTGTCAAACGAGAATTTTTAACGAAACCAGCCTCAATACGATAAAGGGAAGAAAAAATAGGTCTCATGTTACATCTAGCTCAACAAATTTTTCATTGAGTCAAAAAGAAAACTTGTTTATGAGAATGACTCAGTTCGAACTCAACTCGCTAATACCACTAAAAAATGATGGTGGTTCATCTTCTCACATGTGATGTTTACGTGCAGTTATCCATACCATCCAAGTTCTGGACCCCATTGTGATGGAGCCTAAATCTAAGATCATTCTAATTAATTAATCATAGCCATACATGGCTACGAAATGAATTACTTAAAAGTAAAATAATGAGTGGTTCAAATTTAAAAAGAAAAGTTAAATGGTCAATGATATTTTTTCAATATAAATTTTTAGTTACACGCTCCATTCACAATTAGATCAGTTATTCATGGACCTTTTAATATTTCTATCAAAATTATTTTACAAAATCATTAACCTTTTAATATTTTCATTCTTTTTCCACCTTATAAGATTTTAAAAGGGTTTTCTACATTCTTGTTTTGGATTCTTTATATCTAACCTTTATGTTTTTAATAACATTTTCAATATTGATACAGTAGACCCAATGGATAAAGACTCTCCACCACACAGTACGGATTGGCATTCACGATTCATGTAGTGGGCATTGCCATGGATGGACCGTGTTTAAGAAATAATGAAAACCAGTTGATCTTATATATCCACTTAACACAGATACTATCGGTGAAGTGTGAACTAACAGTGGGGAGTACTAACAAGCTAACCAAAAAAAAAAACTAGATACTAACAACCAATGTTAGTTAATGGTTGGACCTCAAGATGGTCAGACTCAATCTACATTACCATATCATTCATACATATTTTTGTCAGGGATCAAATGATGCAATAGATCAATCTCTGTTGTAGTATAGTGGGCCACCTTCCACCATCCATGTTGAAGGGTAAGCAGTAGACTAGTACTGTCCAATTATCACTTTTTTAAGCCATATATTGCACCAAGTCAAACTATTGGTTATTTTTTTCTACACCAACTCAATAATTTATTAGTTTAATTTATGTTAGTTTCTTCGTGAGTAAGTTGGAGTACAATGACAAGATGGCTTCTTTAAAAGTTCAAGAATTTGCAACTAAATAAACTATTTCTCTTAGAATAAGCTTGGGCATGTTTGGGAGTGTGGATTTGGAACCCCTAGATTCAGAACCCTAGATTTGAAACCCCGTGACTTTGAAATCCTCCTATTGTGTTTGGCACCCTAGATTTAGAATCCCATGTAATCTAGAAGTTGCTATATATATACATGGGTTTGAGTTTAATTACTAAATTAACTTTAACTAAGCTTGTAATGTTTGACACAATGGTTGAGATAAGCCTCTTGAAATATATAACATGCCTGAAAATGATGAAATCTTAAGTCTCGAATAGGCCACAAGCACAAGATCATATCCGAGTGACTAACTAATGATTTTTAACTATTGATTTACATGGACAATGTTTGGATGGCATGGATCATCGTATTAAAGTAATTATAGTGATGCAATTGATAATCTAGTTGTTTTGAGATGTTATCAATAGGTCATTTGCCCAATAGATTAATAGTCTAGTGACACACATGTTACGCATACAACTCTTGGAATGATTTTATATATAATCCAAGTTTTTACCTTGGATTTCAAACCCCTTCTTTGAAGGGATTTGAAATCCTCTGTTACTTTACGGTGCCAAATATATAAGGAGATTTGAAATTCCTTCAAACCCCACCAAATCCATGGTGCCAAGCGAGCCCACATTCTATAAATGTTATGCATGCAGCTGACTAGGCTGTATGTGTAACACCCAACTTATTGGTGGGATCATTTCGTTACTGAAAGTTAGACACCCCAAACGAATTAGGCCAATCCCACCATCACATGGGCCACCACATGACTTGTAGGTTTTGAACTATCATCTTTTGTTTATTATTATTATTATTGTAGTTGGGCCTACCATGTTGTGCATATGTGGATTAAGTAATCCCTATCATGATTATGAGATGGTCTAAAAATCAAATATATACAATCATCATGGGCTTATATATATAAAAAAATCCCATACTGCTTGATTTTTAGGGTGTCCAACTTTCTTGATAGGCCTAACTGGCTACATGGATTAGATACCATACACAAGATTTGTGAGCCTCATGCATAACGCTTGGAGTATAAGCTTTCTCTATAGAGCTTGCCCACGAACCAACCTCCATACGATAAAGGTAGAAGTTAAAAAAATAAAATAAAATAGGTATTACGCATGTTAAGTCTAATACAAGTAAATTTTCATTGAGTCACAAGGAAACTCATTTATAAGAATGACTCAGTCCGAACTCAACTCACTGGGTCTTGAACTCACCTGGTCAGTCATTTTTTATTTACTAAAGGAAAAAAGATCCTGTGAATTATAAAATCTCCACCTCATCTTGTCAAAGAATGCAATTGTCAATTGCCATCTCACCATCTTAATCGTCGTACATAAATCATTGGAGTTTGCACAATGTGATTTACACTGTCCACACCATCTAGCCTAAAAATCTGACCGATATGCTCCTAGTGTGGTCCACAACATTAGGCTGGAAAAAAAAAATTCATTTGACCTTTCAATCTGTTTCACATACTTTGGCCTCCCTAAAGAGAAAACCTCTCAGATTTTTTGTCATGCTCATTTAAAGTGTGGCCCATCACACGGACGGCTCTGATTTCACTTGAAATGACGTGTACATGATCAAAACTGTACACACGTGGTCTTTACATTGTACATCAGCGTAGGCCACTTGGAGCATGGGAGATGGGTCCCACTGTAGATGGGCCAAGCCCAATGATCAATGTGATTAGGAAAGGAAATGCCGAAGGTTCTGATTTCAAGAGGCGAAATTGGACGGCTAGGGTTCAAATGGCCAACATGTGGTTGTCTGAGACCATGTACCCCTACAATTTGAATGGTTAGGATGATGTTACATACATGGTAGGTGTACTGTAGGCACTTGGTTGTGGTCCACCATTCTCGGCAGGTATGGTATAATCATCCCATGCAATAAAAGAGCTGTCGTGGTCAAAGGAAAAAGACATGCAACGGTTTCACATGGACAATCAACGGACCAATCCAATTCAAACCTTTATAATAAAGTTAGAAAAATAAAAATAAAAATCATCCTATTAAAATCAAAGAGAAAAGAAAAACGGGTTTTTCATGTGAAATGATTAATACAAGGACAGAGTCACAGACTGCCAAAAAATAATTAAATAACACATAAGAGATTATGGCCCACCACCATGTTTAGATGGTGGTGGCTCATCCACATACTCTTAGTCCAATCCAGACCGTCCACATCACATGGGTCCCTTAGTGGAAGGACATAGTCTGAAAACTATGGATTGCGATCCTAAATTGACAGGCCCATGTATTGGGTGGTTCCGATGTTGTACATGTATGCTGCATGGCTGTCAACGGGCCGGGCCTGGGGGTAGACTCGGCCCGGATTTTGAACTATTTCGGGCCGGGCAGTCGGGCCAATTGACAACCTGGCATTTCTGATGCGTGAGTCAGCACCGTTTGGAAAGGGGAGTTATTTGGTACTCTGGAACAGTGTGATGGTTCATACACATGCACTGAAATTCGTACAAGTAGCACGTACTTAACTAAAGTAAAACTCTATATCCAGGGCCCCACTATAGATGGATCATAATCCTAAAATAAGATTGATTGATAGATGATATTTATTTTTGTAGAATATGGAACATTAACTAATTTTCATAACAACCGTCCATTAGAACATTAGTTTATTTAAGTGTTGATAAATTAAAATATTAAAGTGGGGCCCATTTTTTATTAGCTTGATATGTTATAATTCTCCTAAATAAAAAGATCAACGGTTTTGATCACCGAAATATGGCTCCACTGTTGGAAATTAAAACCCGAGTGTGCTGTGTAACGATTCGAGCACTTGCATGTTATTCCTCAGCCAGTCATCCAATGCTGGCGTCCAAGGGCCTTCGATCAGTACAACTGGGCCCATTTTTCAGTAATCCAAACCGTTGGCATGATGGGCCTCACCTGGATGGCTCATGTAACAAAAAAGGTTCTATATGTCAAAGATCCAATACACGCAATCTTTTAATCATTTCTCGAGTGAACATGAACCATTGATGTATTTTCTTTCTCCATCGTCTATTTCATGGGACCACCTAACGAAGGTTACTGGATTTCCTAATCTATATTTTTTTATGCATGGGCCATCCAGAGTAGGACCCACCATTTCAATTGGTTTGACTGACTGAATCAAGGCCTCACCTGTTTCTCTCCACCATGTAATTCATATAACACATCGTATCCATTCAAACGGTGGCCCAAATCATGAAGATCACATTTTTCAAATATAAGAGGGATCAGTTCATTTTTCGGTCCACACAAATACAATAACTCATTACATTAGCTACCCCTTTATATCAACGGTGGTTTGTGGATAGATCTGAATTTCATACCAAGTAATCATCATCGGGTGCCCCACATTTTTAACGGATACGATTTTCCACGTATTTGACACGATGGGTGGAAAATATGCTGTATCATTAACTATGATACAGCGTCGGTGTCAGATCATAATGACGAAAGTACCCTTCTCTGTCCGAAAGATGGGAGAAGCCGTTCTCTGCTGTTGCGAGCAAGAAAGCGACAATTAAGAATACAAGACAGAAGAAAAACGGAGTTATCGAAAACGACAAAAACACCCAAATAATTTACAGAAATGCCAAAAGATAGAAAAACGCTTCGGCTTTACGGCTCTGGGAAATAAAGCGAACGACCGTTTTATTACAACTTCCGTTGAAGCCGTTTTCCAAAAGAATCGTGATTGCATGCTAGGACACGTGTCAGAGATCATGGCGTACGGAAAACGTATCTTAGATCCGAACCATTAACTAGATAGGGTACATCGTTATCATGCCATGGGTAAAAAATAATATTGGTCCGTTGATAAGACAGGTCAAACTTGTATGAAAAAAATAGACGGTTATAAATGTTAGTTGCGTGGGCCATATTCATTTGATGAGCTTAGTATTCTGATTGTTTGGTATATGGCTTGTCCACGTGTGCATTAACTGATGGATGGCTAGGATATTTGACACGTGTTCAGCTCACTCACATGAAGGGGACTTTGGAAAATATGATTTTGGCCATGTTGAATCTTCACGTACAACCCGTGAATTTCTAAGTCGAACCCAGGTCACGTGATAAGGTGTTGTGGCCGGTGATCTGCATCATGGCCCACCTTACGCATGGCTGGGATGTTCTTCACACGTGACAAAGATCTTTATTGGCACATGTTTAATGGGAAAATGCATGATCAGATGGATAGGATTGGACAGATGTGAATTTTGATATGATGGTAAGTAGGATGAAGAAAGTACAAAGGACATACATCTAGCTCAATCGGAACCGTTCAAGTTGTGGGGTACGTCCAAACAATAAGTTAGATAAATTTAAACCAAGCTCTTTGGGCCCACAAGATTTTTCTATTATATCCTCTCTGTCCATCCGTTTTGCCAACTCCTTTTAGTAAGTTATGCCAAACAAGACTCAAGTGGGCCACATTAGAAGAAACAGTGGGGATTGAATGACCACCGTTGAAACGTTTGTAGGGCTGTTGAAGTTCTACGTCAAGCTAATATTTGTGTTTTACCTTCGTCCAGGTGAAATCACCTGATGAGCGTGTTTGAATGGCATCTACACATCACATCACGGTGGGCCAGGAAGGTTTGAACGGTCGGAGTTTCCATCCCTAATGTTTCTTGTGAGTGGTCCACTTTAGTATTGGATCTCCCTCATATTTGAGTTAATGTCATAAAATGAGCCGGCAAAAATGATAGACAGAATAGATATAACACAAACATTACGGTGGACCCCACATAGGATCCATCACATTCACATGAGGCCCAGTCAATGGACAGTACTGACCATGGACAAAACAGTCACGTGAAATGCATATCGGCCGAAAGTGTTTTTGCTGACATCGAAACGTCATATGAAAACTCAAACTGGACAGGAATTGTCTACAGCACTGTGGGGTCCATCAGTTGTGTATGTAAAAATCCACCCCGTCCATCAGTTTCTATTCTCAAGTGGGCCACACAGCATGGAATAATGGGGATGGGATTCCAACCATAGGTTTGTGTGTGGGGCAATGCATCTTAAACAAAACCGTTAATCGTGTGTAAATACCTTGATTAAGTAAATATATACAAAAATTATTTTGATTACAATCTCTGGCTGGCTACACTACGTGAACTTACTGATTTTATGAGAAATTTTATATTTTCCTCATTGTTCTGGCCCATCAGAGTGTTTTATTGTTCTGATATTTTGTATGTACGGTTAGAATAAGGGTTATCAGCTGATGAACGTAGTGGATTTAAATATACAATACGGTGGGACCCACATACCATGGGGATTGTAGACGATATCGGTTCACCCAAATGGTAGATATCTCGCTTGCAATAAATGCACGTCGTTCGGATACTGCATCCAACGTCTGATGATGGAACTCACCCATGTTGGCCACATGGAGAGCGGATCCGGCGCGTCTGGACTCTGGAGGCACGTGCGTCCATGTCATTTCTGTACACGTGGCATACGTGGACAAGATCTCAACTGTTCATTTGGTATTTTCAATGGTGGATGGGCCATGGTGCAAAAACCATTTTTAACGGTAACGGTGCTTTAACACAAAATACAAAAATCAATGCGCATTCCGCATGTGGTATGCCGTGACTCCCGCGTGCATGACTCCTGACAGGCCACGTGGCAGACTTTCACAAGCTTCGGACATCTCACCTGGTGGGCCCACCACATATGCCAAGGACCAGTTGAATGAGATGATGATTTAGATTGGAATAGGAGTGGGAATGGGAGGTGGTCCTTGTTTACCGTGATCAAATTGGACTGCGTAATCCATCAACGGTCAAGATTTCTCGAGGGTGAAATGACCAAAACGACCTCATATATTTATTTATTTTTGCTTTTTTTTTCTAAAAAATTAATAGAGTCATCCAACCCGTCCAACAAGTGCACCCCACACTGATTATCAATATACCAAAAACTTTAGGCGGATACGATCACTCAGTAGGCCACATGTGAATTTGAAGAATTTGGATGGTGTGTATTTTTTGTTATGGTGTGGACCATCTGATGATTGGATCGGTCTTATTTTTATTTGGTGTGATCATCATGTTGGGGTCCATATTTTGGATGGTTGGGTGTCCTAGACACGCCAAGTAGGCTTCGAAATACATGTTTTGGGTCATTTTAAGTAGGCCGTGAAAATCTCATAAAATAGTTAGGATGATGTGACCGGCCTGATTTTTGGGCCATGGCCCACCACGGCATGATAAGATGAACAAGCGATCCGGATCTTTCATATATCTACCACGTGGCTCTCACGGAAATCATGCACATATCTACCACGTTCTCCGACTTGCAGCCACTTTACAGGCATGCACGTTCAGATTCCGAATGATGTCCCGTGACTGATGGAACACGACCGTTGATCGTGGGCCTATCAACGACTGTCCCATGTGTCTAGGTGGTCAGACAATCCAAACCGTCCATCTTGTTGATGGGCCATTGCAACATGGACCGACTGATGGAATCATCATTACTGGCCGGATTTTTTATTTTTATTTTTAAATGTTGAATGCAGACCCGTAGCTAATTTTTGTTTTAATCAATCTGTGGAAGGACACAAATTGGATGGATATGATTGCTCAAACACGTGATATCTACACAGCCTATCGACCGTCTTCAGGTCCCATCGGACGAAGGGTCCAGATCATCCATCTATTGGATCTTCTGGTGAAACAGTAAGGCCCTCTGAGGCCTGACCTTCATAGTTTAGGCTGGATGAGTGGGCCAGATCCGGCCCAGCTTTTTCAGCGGTGCTAAGAGGCCTGACAGCGGTCTAGGCCCTCAGTCCAGACCCAGCACCCAAAGTAAGATCTAGACAAGGAGCTTAACCTGGCCCAGCATAGGTTGCGAGAGTGCTGAGCGTGGGCCGTTGTGATCATGCACGGCCAAGCTCGGCCACGCTTTTTCACAGGATATAGTCTATTCATCCAGTAGACCGGGCCGGCATGATATCTGATAAAAATGCCCTTAAAACCCTAAACAGTAAGCCTGGCCTATGTTCTCTTCGACACAGCTCGAGCTGGCCCGATTAATAACCGGGTTATATTTTAGGCCTGGCCCAGCCAACAGACCATAGTTCAAACCCTACACATAGCGGGTCAGCCTGGCCCATTGACAACCCGAATTGTTAGATTAAGTGGTTGGGCTGTTGGGTGAGCCCGGTTCGAGCCGGGTTGGGTGGGCATGGACTCAGGTTGTTAGCTCATGGGCAGGACTTCAGCATACTTTGGCCCATTTTGCCACCCTAATCCCAACCGTAGTTAGTATTATAAAATACTTGATTGACATCAATTCAACGATTTTCGATCTCACTGATCCATCTCTATTTATGTTAGCTACATTAAAAGTTACAACATATGTTTGATTATCAATCAATTGTTTTACATTGTATCAAAGTGGATGATCAAGTGTTCGAATCTTAGGAGCAGCAAAATATGACTTGGTAATATATATATATATATATATATATATATATATATATATATATATATATATATATATATATATATATATATATATATCGCTTGACCTCACCAGTCCGTCCCATGAGGTCGAGCTGTGTGGGCCCCACCGTAATGCGTTTTGAACATCTACCCCATCAGTCAAATGCACCATTCCATCGTGAGCCTAGGTCTCAAAAATTAAGTCAATCCGTGACTTGGGTGGGCCACACCACATACAGAAGTGGAGAGGGGCCGTGCACCATTAAAATATTCATAACCAATTTTGAGGGCCCACCGAGATGTAGTTTGCAAATCTAGCCCATCCATTATGTGTGTCCCACTTGAATGAGGGTTCAGACCAAGTTTCAGGTGCATGCAAAACTCAGGCGGGCCCCACCAAGTGCTTTTATATGTTTTAACGGTGTCTTCACATAATTTAGATGGTACGGCCCACCTGAGTTCTGCATACGGCTGATTTTTGGGATATCCCATAATTTAAAGGGGACCCATCAAATGCACGGTGTTGATGGTCGACACGCATCACGGTGGGGCCCACACAGCTCGACCTCACGGGAGCTTACTGTCCACTCAAGCGCATTGTACCTTTTCCCATATATATATATATATATATATATATATATATATATATATATATATATATATATATATATATATATATACTCACACACACACTCCAAAGGGCTTTACCAAGGCTAACTAGTGAAATACTTAGACTTTGGAAGTGATCTTAAGGTCGGTTTGAAACATGAGTTTAGGTGTTATAGAATTGCATTTTATTTATTGTATATTTCATCTGACATTTGGAATTAATGGGAATGATTGGATTAATTCAAATATTTGACTGTTAAGTTCTAGCGGGAGATACACGAGAATTTCTAGTGGATTTCGAAATCCACTACATTTATGGGTGCACATTGATGCATGTGTTTTATTCATGTTGTCCATTCATATGTACCTTTTATACATGATATAGAGTTGCATATGCATATAAGCGAACAACATTAATTATGAAATTTGGTCCTTTTATTACAAGTCCATAGTCGGTGAAACATTGGTTTCACTTAATCTGGTGTTTTTTATAAATGAATAATTCAATTCCAAATGTGAGATTGAACGGTCAAGATATGACGCAGGGGAGGACGTGAGGTCGACCACCGTCTTCCTTAAGAGGATAACTATTCCGAATCCACAGAACTTCTCTTGACTCCTCACAGAGACTTCTCGAATCCACGAGAAAAGAAAGCAGGAAATAGAAATAAATTTTAATAAATTCGAATTTGATTAATCAATAATTGATAATCCTCTAATGTGTCTCCTTACACCATTAATAAAGAAAAAAATAAACTAAAATTCGTAATTACCAAAAATAACAAAATTCTAACTCTAATAAAAATCCTAATTCTAATAAAACTTTTCTAATGCCTAATTTCTAAAAATAAAAATTCCAAATAAACTTTCTCTAAAAGAGTCCTAGTATAACTAAAAGTTATTTCAAAAAATGAAGAAAATCTAAAACTCTAAAAATGGAAAAAAAATAAAAAATCGGAATTACTAAAAATAGTAAAACTTTCTTAAAAATTTGTTTTTGAGCTGAAAGCACCCGTTTTCTGACGAAACGGACAGATGCGACCTACTTTGTGGGTCGGTTCACCTTGGATGGCCCGTTTCAGTAAAGATTAATAGGTTGTGCGCCCTGTAACGATACCCAGATCAAAAGTTATGGTCAATTTACAGTCCATCTTCTTTTGGCCCAACCATGCTAGGAACGTATCTATGACACGTTCTACATCAGACCCTTTCACTTGAAAAAAACTCGTCATCGAGTTACGCAAGAGATCTGGCACATGAGTTTGAGATAACTTCTGACGTCGATGTTCATTAGCCATTTTTTTATACTTGGCATTAAGCTCTTAAGTTGACACAATACATGTACTCATATTTTTTCTAATAATGTCAATCGGTTCCTTCACATCTGCCTTTCGAATTTTTTCTCTCGATAATGTGGACAATTAGGGACTTGCCCCTGAAACGATCAACGTGATTTTGTATATCTAGTATGGGAGGTAATTTATTAGGGAGTTCATCGAGCACAACCCTCTTGAATTCCTGCGATACTGGTTCCAAATCCTCTAGGATATTCACAGGCTTCACATATTTTTTTCTTTTCAACTAATGGATATATATTTTCCGTTTCCTCAGATTGTTTAACAAAGACATGTTCAGTAATGAGATATTGTCCCTCCACTTTAGAAGTCCTGGGTTAGTTCTTCATTCCTATAGAGGTCACATGTTCCCCATTGATGAATCCCGTGGTCTATTGTAACTCCGTTTTGATGAAATCGTTTCTCGCGGACCAATAATAGGATTTTTTTGCATGACCTTTTACTGATCAACTATCCTGATAATAATTTTGGTTTTATTGGAATAATACCTGATCGTAATATCGATGGAGGAATCGCATGCACAATAATTTCTTAATTCGCAACCAAGTGCGGATTGGCGTCTTCATCTGTCTTGCCCGCTCGAGTTGAAGTTGTTCCCACCAATTTGAAGCTCTGCCCGTCAACTTGTATGCCGCGAGTTTAACTTTTTTTTCTTCTACAATGTTCATGTAGTCATAGAAACGTTCGACTTCAAGCAACTAATTGGGAAAGTCCTTGAAGTAGAGTTGACCATTAAAATTAGGAAGATCGACTTTCATCTTAAATTCTTGAACCATCCTGTGGTTCATTGATAGCATCACCCTATGATCAGTATAATTACGAATTCCAGCAATTGTTGGTGGTGGATCACTACCATGAACACAGAGCTGCCCTAGGCTTTCGGCCAAGAGATCCCCTATGCGGTCGATGGAAACCTGCAGCCCTTACATGACTTGCCGATTTTCTTTTTACGCTGCTTCGAAAGCTGCCGCCGTTAAAGGTAAATTCCCTGAAGCACCGCCCATGGGATTGTTGCCCGACCCGTCGTTAGAAGCCATCAATCCGAGGAGAAACCTCGCTTTGATACCAAACTGACGTTGGGGAGGACGTGAGGTCGAGCACAATCTTCCTCAAGAGGATAACTATTGCGAATCCATGGAACTTCTCTGGACTCCTCACAGAGACTTCTCGAATCCACGAGAAAAGAAAGCAGCAAATAGAAATAAATTTTAATAAATTCGAATTTGATTAATCAATAATTGATAATCCTCTAATGTGTCTCCTTACACCATTAATAAAGAAAAAAATAAACTAAAATTCGTAATTATCAAAAATAACAAAATTTTAACTCTAATAAAAATCCTAATTCTAATAAAACTCTTCTAATGCCTAATTTCTAAAAATAAAAATTATAAATAAACTTTCTCTAGAAGAGTCCTAGTATAGCTAAAAGTTATTTCTAAAAATGAAGAAAATCTAAAACTCTAAAAATAGAAAAAAAAAATCGGAATTACTAAAAATAGTAAAATTTTTCTAAAAATTCGTTTTTGAACTGAAAGCACACGTTTTCTGACGAAACGGACAGATGCGACCCACATAGTGGGTCAGTTCACCTCGGATGACCCGTTTCAGTAAAGATTGATACGTTGTGCGCCCTGTAACGATACCCGGATTAAAAGTTATGATCAATTTACGGTCCATCTTCTTTTGGCCTAACCATGCTAGGAACGTATCTGTGACACGTTCTACATCAACATACCATGATATTTCTAGACATAATTATTATATAATAATTGTAGTAATTCTAATTAATCCTGTGTTCCAAACAGGCCCTTAAAAATTGATTACATTCGAGAAAAAAAGATCTCAAAATTGTATTTGTTTGGAAGAAAACAAATTTATAGTAAACTCATCAGGCCGTTCAGATTTGTTCATTCAAAACTAGAGAAAACAAAAATTCATGAGAGGCGTCAGATTAAAAAATAATAATAATAACCATGAGCCATTTTGGTTCTTACTCGTGCCTCAATGGTAGACTCACAAGAGTTTTAACACAAGTTCATAGGTGCACCCGTCGTGTTGTGAGTGCTTAGAAAAAAAATATATATATCATAAGCCGTTAAAGAGAAGAAAATAGGATATTATACTCTTCAGCTTACTCAGTTGTGATTCACGGATAAAGAACGGTTGTTGGTGCTTTAAGCGTGCTTCATTCATATGGCCAAACCACCTCAGGCAAGAATCATGGGACTTCAATTTCCAATACTCGAAGAGTCGCACATTCTCTGCATGCGGGCATGGGCTTCTTCACACAAGAGCTAGCGTCCGTCAACATCATCAACGGTCACAAACATGGCCATCATAATAATGAGTGTTGCTACTGTTGTTGATATCTTAAATCTATTTGTAATAGGGCATGTCGATACCATCAACAAATTACTCATTCCCATCATGCAGATGTCGATGTCATATGTAGACTGCTCAATCTCATCGAAAAAATTCGAAAAAGTCCTATTTGATTGTTGAACAATTTTGAAAGTTGTTATTTGATAGCATCAAAGCATCGTCAATATTATTGACGGAGCTTTGATGTCTATTAATGCCATCCAATGTCCCATCGAGCACACGCGCAAAATAAGTACAAAATTTGTTTCCTATTCCGATTGAATAATATATATATTGGGTGTAATCGGAATTATGAAGGATTAAGGTGTATTATGGCTTTCTAAAATGTTTCTAAGGGTTCAGGGAATAGTTAGGGTTTGATGTAGATTCGAAACTTATTTGAATCGATAAGATGACCTATTTCTTATAATTCTACTTTCACAATGTGTTACTTGCCACTTTGTGCAATAGTTTTTTAATTTTTTATAAGAGGGTTTTTTTTTTTTTTTTTTTGATAAAATTCGGATTGTTGTTTTTTGGATTTGTTTGTGCGATTGCATATACTTTGCTTGATTCAGCTCTGTATACTTATGTGGTTCCCAACAGCTACTTCGTTCATCGCATCTCTTTTTTGCTTGTGCCTCTCTCTGTTGTATATATGAATGTGTGTTTGTTTAGACACTTTGAATGATCCCATACAAGGGAAGTGAATGGTTATTTATGGAGGTAAGTGGCCCACTTGGAAATGAATGGCTGCTGCTCATTTGGGTAGTTGGTTTGTTTTTGCTTGGATGATAGATGAAAAAGGCCACAAAACAGATGAGGTGGTTGATTTTGAGAAAAAAAAACATTCATACTCTGTCAGAATGTGATGGATGATAATGCAAGTTTACTTTTTTCACAAGTGTGTGCTGAAAAGGCACATGTGTGCTATGCCAAAGCTGTCCATCAGGTAGGACCTACTACGTGGATTCCATGGCTCAAAAATCAGGCCGGTCCACTCATCCATGTGCCAAAGATACATGGATATATCTATCATCTGTTTCATACAGTCTACCTGATAATGAGTGAGCCAGCCAGGTTTATGGCCCAGAAAATATACAATGTGGGGCCCGCCTGATGGACAGCTCGTAGGTTCCATACTTGCGGCACATGTGTGAGGGCTGTGCATACGTGTGGACTTACCAATCCTTTTTAATCATATTAGTAAAGATCCAAATCTTGTAAGCTTATCATCTTCCAATTTATTGAACATCAACCTATGTGATCTCAATAGATTTCATTTCCAGAACCTGATCCAGTCCACTAGGCCAGGATGCTGGGCCCCACATCATCCTCGTTGTCAACAATATCCGAGATAGTGAGCTTTTCATTCTCGAAGAAGAGCCCTTCTAGATTATATGGCCCCACATAGAAAGGTGGCCCACTCCAAAGTGCTTGTGCGAATTGCTCGTGAATCCTCTCCGTTGGATGGAAAGAATCCCACCAAACATGATCGTTGGGATTGTCACATAAGCTGTATTCAGTCACTGCTTTGGTCCCTCCACAGCTGAAGACTCCCCCATATGGTCCCGTCCCACAGCAAGCGTTGATTCCATCCTTGAAATCTTCAAGATCATCATAATCATGTATTAGCATTTCTAAACAAATTAAGCACTTGATATAACATAAATAGAGGGGTCTCGCTAGGGTTGGTCGCCATCACTGCATGCCAATTGTATCACACATATTCTGGGGTAGGGAGGGACATGATGAGGTCGATCATCGTCTTTCTTAGAGAATAACTAATCTGAATCACGGAGCTCTCTGGACTCTTTACAGAGCTTTCTCGAATCCAGGAGGGATAAAAGCATGAATAGTTCCTAATAAATTTGAAATAATTTGGTTGATGATGAAAATTGAAATTACGACTCTTTAAATAGGGAACTAAAACCCAATATGGAGTCTTAAAATCATACTCTTAACTCAAATACCATAAAAACGTGACTTACTATAAATAGTAAACTTGCCTTTATTGGGACTAGACTTCATGGTTTTTGGCCAAAATAGTAAGTATCCAATTTGGCTGAAGGTTGGGCATGACTTCTTCAACTCAAAGGATCAAAAGTTACCTTGAACTAAAACTTACTATTTACAGAAAAAATGAAAATAAATGGGACTTTTAACCATTGATCTGATGGAATCTCGCAAATCTGGCATGGGCAACCTGGCGGAACAGGGTTAGTTGGGTTAAGTAGGTTCTCTTATCCCAAAATCATATATAATATGTTGAAAAACTCATCCCGATTTGCGAGATATGACTGATTTAAGGTTTTGACAGTCTAGACCATTTCTGCCTCAGATCGGGCCTTCTCTGGTCTATCTTTGCCATAAAAGTGTTCGCGACCCGCTCTACATCATGTGGCCATCTACATGGCCTATTGGACACACAATCTGGATCACCAAAATGGTGTGGGCCACAAGGTGTGAAGCTAACAGATTTCCATTAACGCTAGCAAATGGGTCCTACCTAGCCTGAGTCCCACTTGCTTTGGGCTTGGTCAAACCAAGTTTGTGTCAGGTTGGGTTAGGTTGTCAGGGTCCCCATGTTCAGTTAGGTTGGAACACTCCAACCCAATTCAAACTAGGTTTGACTTTGGGTTGAGCAAATTTAGGTTGGGTTAGTTGGCGTTTGGAATAATCACATGTATTTGAATTACATCAGTTGGGTTAGTTTAGAGTTGAGTATAGAGGAATTCGAGCTGGTTTAGGTAGGACATATCAGGTTGGAATTCAGGTAGGGTTGGGTCACAGGTTCCATCCTCTTATTGTTGGGTTCGGCTTTAGAGCTGGGCACAAGATGAGTCGACTCGGTAAACTTAACTCGTCCGACTCGTTCAGATCCAACTTGATCTGAACCGAGTGGGTGAGTCGATCCGAATCAAGTTGACTTCACCCAATTCGAACTTCAACCAAGTCAAGTTCAAGTCACCCAGTAGCTTGTCTCGATCTAAAACTCAACTTGTACATATATTTTAAAAATAAAAACTCAAATATGACGTTTTATATCTGAGATGCCATGTAGCTTATGGAGAGGTTACAATTCTAGCAAGTGAATCTATGTTTTGAGTGGTGATTTCATCCCATGAATACCCACTGCACGTGACCCAACTTGGTGCTGACTCAACTTGACTCGATACTTGTGACAGTGATGTAGAGCGGGTCGCGGACAATTACATGGCAAAGATGGATCAGAAAAGGCCTGGTCGGCGAAAGAAGTGATATGGACCATCAGACCTTAAATCAGGCGTATCTCACAATCCGGGATGAGTTAGCCGACGAAAAATATATGATTTTGGGGTAGAACGAGCTACTTTAGCCAACCAACCCAGCTACGCGGGGTTGCGACGCTCGGAATTGCGAGAAACCCCTGATTTGACGGTCGTTTCCCTGTTTCAATTTCGTTTTTACTATAAATAGTAAGTGAGGTCGAGCACCGTCTTCCTCAAGAGGACGTGAGGTCGAGCACCGTCTTCCTCAAGAGGATAATTATTCCGAATCCACGGAACTTCTCTGGACTCCTCACAGAGACTTTCTCGAATCCACGAGAAAAGAGAGCAGAAAATAGAAATAAATTCTAAATAAATTCGAAATAGATTAATGAATGCCTAAAAACGAGTTCACAACCCTTTAAATAAGGGTATTAAGCAATGGGAAAGAAATCAGAATCAAACTACAACTAAAACTCCTAGAATTCGCGACTTACTATAAATAGTAAACTTACTATTTATAGACGGTCGTGACGTCTACTAGTGCGCAAGGTTTTCGGCCAAAAATAGTAAGTGTCCTATTTGGCTTCACTAAACCGTTCCCCTAATTATTCTAAGCTCTTTTCACGTTGGGCGCAACTCCTAAAGCCCGACGGATGAAGAGTTATAAGCAAACTAAAACTTACTATTTATAGTAAATCAGACTCAGTCCGGATTAGTCCAAGTCAGACCCAAACTCAGATCAGGTCAGGCATGATGGACTTGGTTCCGAGTTAGGTCGAGTTCGGGTCAGGCCTATTTCAAAATCGGATCGAGTCGGGTTAGCCCTAACTTGGTCTAACTCAACTCGATGCCCATCTCTAGTTGGGCTTGGTTTGATCCTCAACTCAGATCCAACCCATTCGATTTCCACCCCTACTTACAACTTCTTCCTTCTTAACCGAAAGTCCTAATCAAAGAGGCAACGGTTGGACTCGGGGCTTATCTTTTAGGATTGGACTTGTCCTGAGCTTGCAGTAGTCTTAAAAGCCCAAAAAGTAAGCCTTGTCCAGCCAAGCCTGATTGATTAGCTGGAGAGAGAGAGAGAGAGAGAGAGAGAGAGAGAGAGAGAGTACCATATTTAGAAGGGTGTTGGATTCTATTATTGAGCCAAGTGTAGAAATTGGAATTGGAGTATTTAAAGCCTTTGAGGAAGTGTTCTAGGCTGGTGAGAAGAGATGAGAGAGCATTGTTATGAGCCAGTGCAAGTGCTGATGCCTCTTCAAAACAGCCCCCCTCTTTTGCATTTGCATTTGGGTTCATAGCCCTAAGGGCTGGCAAGCAACCCAATGGAGACAAACTCAGAAATCCAAATTTCCTTCCCCCTTTCTCATATAATACCTATACCATCAACATAAAAAATAAAAATAAGAAACAAAAAAATAAAAACAGAGTTAGCTATTGGGTCATTGCCCTAAATGACTCGCTGAGTCATGACTCACCAAAGTCAAGGTGTATGAGGATATCAAACCAGATTGGGCCCCCGAGTCAACTGGATCGAGTCTCATAGGACTTGTATGGTCCAACCAAATCTGAGTCAACTCAAATGAGTCGATTCGTTGGTTTGACCATGTCCCGTTCGACTCGGAAAGTCGTGTTGCATAGGACTCATCCGAGTCATTAAACCATGATTCGGCCTAACTAATAAATGAGTTGGGTGTAGGCCTAGGTTTTGCAAAATTGAAACCCTGCCAAGGGTGCCCTAGATCAGGCAAACCAAAAGGCCTTGTTGAGAACTAAAAGTTCCTCATCCCATGTTGTAAGGCCCCTCCTTTTCATACCACCACAATCAACAATGAATACGGGTGTGAGATCCGAGCCATCCATCAATCTCTTCCTACCATTTTGATTCCCATTCCCAAACTTTAGACCAATCTACTAATCAAGTGGTCCACAGTTTATGAATGAATTGGATAGCTCCATTTGTTTTTAAAATTGTAACCCATGCAATGGTTGGATCAACCTGAATTTTGGACCATGGTAATTAGACAACTTGATCCACCGAATGGATGTCTTGGATCTTGTAGACCTTTGCAACGTACTCAAATAAAAAGAAGAATACTACTCACTTGAATCACTTGTGTCAAGTTGCCAATAACCATGCCCACGTACTCTTGAGGAGTATAAGTCTCACGCATTTTTGGGTTCCCAAAATACCCTCCCATGTAGTCATTACTTCCAATACTGAAGAAATAAACGGCCTCAGATATCAACTTCAGTGCTGGCCCATCTCCCAGCTTTTCTACTAATGAGCTTTGCACTTGTTCAAAGTACTTGAGCTGTGTATGAAGATCAATGACCTGAAAAACAACACCACTCCTCTAATTAAACATGGGATAGGGCTGGACCAGGCCCAGGTCGAGTGGAACTCGCCCAGAACTGGGTTTGGGTTGTCACTGGACCCATGTGTTGGACCTGGACCTTTAATGGACCCATAACTAATTGGGCTCAAACATGCTTGTGTTTACGTTAAGGTCCAACAAGTATGCACCAATAGAGTTGGGCACGGGACGAGTCAACTTAATTGGTAGACTTGACTCATCCGACTTGTTCAGATCCAACTCGATCCGAACTGAGTGGGTGAGTCGATTCAATTCGATCGGAGTAGACTTTGTCTAATCCAAACTCCAAGCGAGTCGAGTTCGGGTCACACAATAACTCTACTCAACTCGGTACCTATGACCGGGTCGAACTCAATTCAGATTAGTCCAGGCCAGACTTGGACTGAAATCCGGTCAGGTATGCTGGACTCAGTACCAAGTCGGGTCGAGTTCGGGTCAGGTCTATTTAAAACCGCATCGAGTCGGGTCAGCCCTAACTCGGTCCGACTCGACTCGATGCCCAACTCTATGCAAGAACTGGCAGTGTTGTCAATGGGCCAGGCTGGCCCCTTGGTCTTCGGGCCTAGGGGCATGGACTGGTGTGACAAATGTCGCCAAGATTTTAAAAATCCCAAGATAATGTCACCATAAATATTCTAAACAAGATTATCAATGAAAATTCTAGAACCTTGGTAGAGTTTAAAATATTACATTTTTATTAATATTAACTTGAATAATAGTAAAAACATTAAGAAATTTGTTATATATAAACAAATTTAAAATTAAAATTATTTAATAATTACGATAAGTATAATTTTTTAGATATTTTATTTTGGTGAGATTTTCTTAATTGTATCTTGAGAAAAAACCTCAAAATTTGAAATTCTCATGAGAAATTAGAGTTGTCATTATTACTTGGATTGAAAAATTAGGCCTTTGGACAGGCCCAGCCTAAAATTTAAACATGTTTATGAATCAAGCCAGGCTCGATTTATGTTTAAAAGCCTATCACCTCAGCCTGACCTATTTAGAGTTCAAGGGCATGTTTGTTGATTATCATGCATGGCTAAGAACACTTAGGGTTGTTTGATTTTTAATTTCCCTGGTAAATACATGAAAATAAGTAATTATTATTTACTCCACCCATTTGAAATTTGGCAAGAAGTACGTTTCAAAATTCGGTCCATAAAAACCCTGTTATTACTGATTTAAATGTTGGCCGCATCATGATATGTGAGTTACCATCCATCATTTTTAACAAAACATTTGAATGCATGAGTTCAAAAATGAGGAAAATCAAAAGCTCAAATGGACTGTGTGGATAAGACACAGACATCATAGTGGGCCCCAAGATTTAATGTTTTTCTCCAAGGGTGATGTGAGGATTGATATAAATGAAAGGTGGCTGTCAATATCACCTTGGAAATCCAATCAGAAATATAAAGGTAAATAATTATTACCCATTTACTTTGAATTACCATAGCAATTAGAAAATCAAACATCCCCTTAATGTACAGCTCGGATCTTGCACAAAAGTTGGAGGGAGTGTGGCTATTGGCAATTTTGCTCTCTTTATAGAGCCTGATCATCAAAGATGTCCGGTTCATCCAACTAACACTTTTGTGAGAATTGAGAGTTGCTTCCTCATTCTTTTTTACTTTGAACATAGTGGATCAGCGTGAATCTATGGACGTACTTAATAGAAACTACATAAATCTGTATTATAGTATGCATGTTTTCTCTATTTTCTTTTGATTTTAATATTAATTATTATGCATGTGTGGTTGAGAAAGGATACTTCTCCAAACACTTCGGACTGACATGATTCTTGTAAAGATGGAATGCTATAAAAAAAAAAAAAAAATTAATAATAATAATAATAATAATAATGAGGAAAAAAGGAAAAAATCACCTGGCCTTGGCTGGTTTCAGGAAGAACACCTGCGCCGCCGGATGCAAAGTTGGCACCATTGATAAACTCAGTAGAAGGTTGTAAATACGGTGGAATTATCGGTAGTTCAGCATATTCCGCTGCATGGCAGAATAAAGTTTTTGCTTAAAATAAATTTCCTAGCTTGAAATAAACATAGTGTAGTCCACCTATAACGAAGGTTACCCCATAAAAATTTATAGACTACTGACAAATTCGACTCAATACATGGTGTGGTCCACCTAGTCTGATTTTACAGATAATCTATAAAAGATCAAAATATTCTCCATCTTTGAATTTACCACCATGAATTGAGTAGTTTAAGATGGATGGGTTTACAAGATTAAATTCAAAGGGTGCAAATCTTATCTTAGAAATGCAACTGTATACAAGTTGGGCCGTGGTTCAGTGATCTAGACCATTGGCCTGTTGGGTCCCACATGGATTGGACCATTTCCCAAGAAATCCTCCTGATTGGAAAATCCTACCTATAAAATTTCTAGTCCTTTTTTCTAATTGAATTAGAACCATTGATTTATTTTCTTTCTCAAGGGTCAGGATCTTTCCATTGGAAGATTTTTGTTGCATGGAGCATCCATAGTGGTTCCATTAACTTCAACCATAACCATAAACCACAATTTCCAACCAATGGAGTTTGATGGTTACCTATAAAATCGACGATGACGCGGCCATCAGAGAACCGTCCACTGGGTCCCTCGAAGAATCCGTTCTGGCCATATGGCTTATAATCTGCTCGGTTCTCTTGAATGGTCTGGATGTAATTGTTGTTGCCTGGATCAACGGTTGAGTCGCCAAAGATGAAGAAGGTGGATTTGCCATTTACTGTTGAGCAAACTACTAAAAGCACCACAAAAAGGATTAAGAAATCTAAATTCGGATTTAGCCTTCCCATTAGGAGTTAAGCTGATTTTACTCACTATACTTGGAGTGGGCTTATATAACATAGGGGAGTTATTTAATACTCTGTTAGAGCATCACACTTGATACACATATACTCAGAACTTGTACACATGATGTCTATGAACTCGAACTAACCAATTAAACTATGGATCCCACAGTAGCTAAGTCAGAGTCCCAAGATCTGATAGTTGAGCAATCTCAACCTCTGATTGGCGGACACATGTTTGTTGAAACAGGATCACTGAATATTTATTTTTAAACCATCCAATTTTTCCATTCTAATATTGGGATAATTAAATAATCTTATTTTTTGTTGGTGATACATTTACACTAAGGCCCGTAATTTGAACGGTTTAATTTGAATTACATGCATGCTACATATGCAATTTCGAAGTGCCTGCACATCATCTATCACATTCTGCCAGAGTATCGAAGTTTTTTATCTGTAAGATTTCAAACGGTAGTTAAATGGGCGGTTTCTTCGATGAGATTTCGTTAATATAGTTGTAACCGGTCATTACTAAGATAAAATGTTCTTATGGTGCCTTTAGCACCATACAATGCGCCTTTTTCCTTACAACCTTTCCAAGTTTGTAGGATATCTGAACCGTTCATACGGTTAATCATATTGTTAAGATGACATTGGATGAAAATAAGGGCGTTATGTTCATCAGGTGTGCTAGAAAATGAAATCAATGTACAACCGGTAATCTTCTCAACATGTAGATTTTGGACCACCTGATGAGTGGACAAGCATGGATTTCATAGAAGTGGATTTTCATAATGGGGCCAAACGTTTTAACGGGTCAGATGTTCTCCAAATAAACAAGATGGGAAGCTTACGATGCCGAAGGTAGTACCTGATCTATATCCATTGCTAATGATTTTGGTTCGCGGACGAGACACGGCTTTGTATCCTTCGCCTGGATCTTCTCTTGGAATTTGGGGACACGGTTTGAGTTTCCCTGCAAAAGCCTTTCGCATAAACTTCCTCCGACGGGAATTTATGTGGGGCCACCATGATGTTTGTGAGAAATCCACACCGTCCATCCGTTTTTCCAGATCATGCTAGGGCATGGAACCAAAAACGATGCAAGTCCAAAACTTAAGTGGACCGTACGATAGGAAAACGTGAGTAGGTAAATTCCTACTGTTGAAGCATCCCTGGGGTCCACCGTGATTTTTATATGCCATCTATACCGTTCATAAGGACAGTCCTACTGGGGTTAACTGAAAACAGGGAAAATTTTCCTGATCCAAAATATCCATGATTCCAAGAATGTTTCAACGGTGGAAGTTCAATCCTATGTCGTTCATCCCACTTGAATTTTTTATTTTTTATTTTTGGACCCAAGTCATAAAATAATATGGAAAAATGGATGGACGGGTTGGATTTCTCACAACATCACGTTGAGCCCCACCTAGCTTACGGTCGCAACATCGACAGCCTTTGCAGGCAAGGCCCTCCCTTTTTGTTTTTTCATTTAATACTCCTGCAGGGTAGAGTGGCCCATACGCATGCGCTTAAGAAATTGTACACGTGGAATTTCTACTCTGACTAAGCCGTTCAAAACATGGGACGCACCTGTAGTTATGTTATAAGCTGAAAGTCGGATTGATTTAACGATCCTAACCCTCTGACTAAGGGATATTTTCTTTTATTGGATTTAAACCGTTGAGTACTTTTCGCTTTAAACCTCCATTAAATATTAAAAAAAATCAGCCAAATGGGGCATGAATTTAGTGTAGCTTTTGGTTTATAAACTCATCCAACGTGGGGTCGACTATTTGGACGTTTTAAGTGGTTTACATGAGTAGCACGTGTACAACTAACTTCTGAGTTTATGCGAGTGAACTATGGAGAGTGTCATGTACGTTTTTGTTCAGGGATGTTAACGGCCCATCCTGCAAAGCAAAATCCGAGCACATCCCATCCAGGCAGGTGACTAGCTGGAACAAACAGGCCCGAGCCCAGCATGCGATGATCATAATTATATATAGCTGTACACGAGTTGAACCGAGTCGAGCTTGGCACACCTTGACTCGGCTAGGTCGTTGAGCCTAATTGGCCAGCTCAGCTCAGCTGGGTCCTCAAGCTCAATAGCTTGAGCCAATTTGAGTCGGGTTCGATCGTATGCGGTATTTTCTCAAACACATAAAATGCATCTTCAATTTCTCACAGTATGTAAAACAACAACAATAATTTTTAGGTATTTCATCAAATACTCAGTAAGTAATATCAAAATCAAGATATAAGGATAGTTTTATCATGTAATGGTGTTTTTTTTTTTTTTTTTTTTTGTAGTAATCTGTTTCATATCCATACCTTCCTCACCACTAGTCAATCCCGTGAAGAATGTATGCACTCAAAACAATACTTCTTTGAGTCATTTCATCAAATACTTGGTGAGAAACATTAATATCAAAATAACTAAGTCACCGAATTAGTTCAATCCGAGTTCAATTCGAGTGGAGGTTCAATTCGAGCTTGGACAAATTCAAATTCGACTTGAAATTTTTTTGAACTCCAAAAATTAGCTCGACTAGGCTTAAACTCAGTTTCGAACCCAGTTGAATCGAGCTTTTTCGGTTGGGTCGATCAAGTTAACTGAGCTAACTCAGTTCTTGTACAACTCTATCATAAATATCCCAAGCTGGGGCTGATTCGGGCCAGGCTGTGGCCCACAAAATTAAGGTGGGCTCATCTATTAAACGGGCTTAAATTTTAAACACGGCCGAGTATTCCAGCCAAAAGCCGGCGAGGCCGTAAAGCGTGATGGCCCAGACAGGGCCATTGATAGTCTTTAGCTATTGTAGTTGGTGGGTCTCCTTTCCATGTGAATTGTTGTCCCCCATGAGTTTTATAGAGGGTTGTAACCGGGCTGGGCCGAAGCATTGCTGGATCCAGCTCCATTAACAAGGATCCTATCCAGGCCCACTAGGCATATACTCAAATCACCACATTTAAATGTGTTGGGTTAGCCCGGAATGGGCTCTTTTGGCAGATACAAGACCAGGTGGAGCTAAAATAGTTCATGGGTCCCACCGTGGATGTCCGGGCATAACTCGAGTGGGCCACACCACATGAAACAGTTGAGATGGAAACGCCTACGGTTGAAGCCATCCTGGGCCCACCGGAGTCTCTATATGCCATTTAAACCGTTCGATTAACTATGATGAAAGGCATATCCATATCCAATAGCCCACAAAGGTTTCAATGGTGGGCGTTAAGTCCCCACTGTTTCCAGTGGTGTGGCCCACTTGAGCTTTGTATCTGTCTCAGTCACAGCCCCAACTCCTAACATGAGCTGCAGAACCTAATGGACGGACTGGATGTTACACGGACATCGCACTAGGCCCACATAGCTTCCACCAGGCAATCCACGTCCTTTAAATTGAGCCACGACGTTTAGGGCTGCGTATGAAGCATCTGCTAGAGTATTAAACAACTCTCCTACTCAACATCCCTCCTCTCTGCAGAAAGAAAAACAGCAAAAACCTCCGTTTCGAGCTCGGCTCGATAAAAAGCCCTGTCCAGAAGAAAAGAAAAAGAAAAAAAAGGAAAAAGGAAACCCTAATTTCGAGTCGGGCGACAGTCGATCCCACTCGTTAAAATCACACCAGAGAAGGTTGTAGATTTCTCGCAAGGTTCGATTTTCTTAAAATTTCAAGTTTTATTTTTTTCTTATTGCTATTTTTTTTTCATTTTTGTTGGAATTTATATCCTTTCTTTTCTTGATTTCATGAACTTGAACTTACAAGAATTTCATGTTTTGCAGAAAATCCATAGAATTTTATCTTTTTGATATTGATTTTTTTCCGCAATGTCGACGGCGAAGAAAAATCATAAGGAGAAGATGATTCGTCGGAAGTAAGTATTTTATCTAAATTCAATTTCTGATTAGAATGGAAGGATTTCTCTTTGATTTTTTTTTTTTTTTCTTTCATTTTGTATGGAACTGTTGAATTTTGTGGAAATCTAGGGTGGAGTGTTTTGTAGCTCGATTGGATTATGAAATTGTGCATGTGGGCCCACATTCCGGGGATCCAGTCCGTTTACCTTGTGGGAACTTTATGGATGGGCTGTTCCCCTGATGGCCTCAGCTGTTGGCTGATCATGACCGTCCTTTAAATGGTCCATATTTGATCGTAAACAATACAATGATTGTGTTGTGAAGATTTTGGGGGGGGGGGGGGGGGGTGTGTGTGTGTGTGTGTGTGTGGAGTAAGAGTTATTAAATGATGTGGCTGACCTGATTATCAGCCTGGATTGGAGAAATTCAAGTCCGTCTGTGTGAATGGTTGCTGGGAGAACTAAAAATGCCATTTGTGATTTCTGGTACTTGGACCATGGAAAACTGGGTGGGGGCCCACGAGGTGGATGTCCTGGATCGATCAGGGTGGGACTTGGGGTCAGTATTGCATCATTCTATGAAGCACATGACTTGAATCAGATCATTCTCCTTTTGTAAAAGACCTGCGAAGACTACATTCTTAGTGTCTACAATGCTTTTGGCCTGTTGGATGCACCCCTGCGATGAGATTGGAACAGATGCTTCCGGGCCAATCCAATGCCCATTTTGTGGAAATGGATCTGTTTGGCGCTCTTGTCCACAATAAGCCCCAAAGCGAGAATGCAATGATAATTTGTCAGAACTTTTTACACGCATGCTCACTCAGGGCGATGGATGCACGCCTGCATCCAAGTTTGGCAGATGCAAACAGGCCCTTAGCTGGACACTTAATGTAAAAAATCCATCCTGTGGTTGGATTTCCTTAGGGCGTGTTTGGTTGCCGCATGAGTTTTAATGCATTTTTCTCCTGATAGGTGCTGACAATGGTGTCAGTGTCAGTGTCTGTCAGAAGCATACCTACATCTGGATTTGAGCTTAAGATTGTGGCCAACTCTGGCATCCAATAGCTCTGAAATTTCAGGTGGATGGGTTTTCCCTGATTCTGAGCTTGATGAATGATTTGGATTTTTCTAACACAAATGCCAATCTTTTGAAGATTTAATGAGAAATGGAAAAGGGGATCCAAGCACACCCTTAGCTTTATTACACTAAATATTGTTGTGTTTTCTTTTTTATCTCTGCTTTTGTTGCAATTTATTAAAATCAGGGGTTTCTCTCCATGTAACAGAGAAGAGAAGCAAGAAGAACCGGAAGGTCCAAAATATCGAGATCGTGCTAAGGAACGCAGAGAAGACCAGAATCCAGACTACGAGCCGACTGAATTGGGTTCGTTTCATGCAGTAGCTCCTCCTGGAACTGTTGATCTACGGTGAGAATTCTGTTCGTTCTTCAGGATTATATCAAAACTAGGAGGCACCAATAATTATAGTTCGTCATGGGTAGGGACACTATTGCCGATATATTAACTTCTATAAGAAATGCCGACATGGATAAAAAAGGAACGGTTCGAATAGCATCTACTAATATGACCGAAAGCGTTGTTAAAAGACTTCGTAGAGAAGGTTTTATTGAAAACGTTAGGAAACATCGGGAAAACAACAAATCTTTCTTGGTTTCAACCCTGCGACATAGAAGAAATAGGAAAGGAACATATAGACTGATTTTAAAGCGTATCAGCCGACCCGGTCTACGAATCTATTCCAACTATCAACGTTTTTTTTTCCCCTAAGAAAAAAACTTAACAGTTAACCTGTTATTTTTGCAGGACAGCTGATGCACATAAGATATCCATTGAGAACAGCAAATATCTTGGAGGTCAGTATTCTTACTGTTGATTATCGAGTGCATGAATTAAGGAATTCTTTTGGTCTGAGTGAGCTTTCCATGTTGGAATTTGGGCTGGCTGAAATATTGGGTCATGATGCATCAGTACTTGAGTAGATTCCTGATGTGCCTAGTCTTTGGGGGGTGGGGGGTTGTCCATGTTTTGATAAGCCCCCATCGGTCAACTCCGAATAAGAGTGCGCTTGCACCTATCCCAAAACTGTCCTGTTGACAGCCCTATGGGGTGTCCCGCTTATTCATCGATCAGATGTCCCACACACTTGCTAGTTGCCATGTGTGGCACATGTGAAGGGGCATGCAACAAGAAAATGTAGTTAGCCATTGATTTTTTTATTCTTTAATATGGGAAAACTGTACTTCAACTGGATAGTTGTTCTGCAGGTGATGTGGAACATACACATTTGGTCAAGGGCTTGGATTACGCTTTACTTCATAAAGTAAGGAGTGAGATTGACAAGAAACCAGAGGCTGAAGATGCATTGGACGGCAAACCTAGGTAGTTGACATGCTTTGCAATGTTGAATGCATATATCAATGCAACTCCTAAGAAAACATAATAAGAACACACTCGTTGTAGTTTGTTCACCTTTTCTGCCATACTCGTAACTTTTTGCATTATTTGTTTTAGCTTTTGTTGTTTCATGTTGCTTGCATTATGTTTCATGGTTTCCTGTTTTTTACATGTCATTCTAAATGTTGGATTACTGCTAATATGTCAAGTGCCATAAGGATATCTTTGATTGTTCCTAATTTTTTCAAGCGTTGTTTGTTGCTTATGGCATTATGTATAGGGCTATCAATGGGTCAGGCCTGAGCTGAGCAAAACCTGTTATTTATTTATTTATTTATTATTATTATTATTTTTTTTTAAAGTTAAGGTTTGAGATTGACAAGAAACCAGAGGCCGGAGATGCAGTGGATGGCAAACCTAGGTAGTTGATATGTTTTGCAATATCAAACACTTATGAATGCATCTCCTAGGAAAACTTAATAAGAATACACTCATCGTAGTGGGTTTACCTTTTTCTGCCATATTGATAACTTTTAGTGTTATTTGTTTTAGCTTTTGTTGTTTCGTGTTGGTTGCATTGTGTTTCATGGTTGTCTGTTTTTACATTGCATTCTAAATATTTGAATACTGGTCCTAATATGTCAAGTGCCATAAGGATGTCTTTGATTATTTTTAACTTTTTCAAGCCTTGTTTGTTGCTTATGGCATCTTGTATAGACATGGCAATGGGTCAGGCCAGAGATGAGCAAAACCTGTTTCTTTAAGTATTTTCTGCTTTGACCAGATTAAAAAAAAAAATCAGGCCTAAAATTATTCTGGGCCCACCCTTTGCCACCCCTGATCTTGTAGAGCTTGTTAAAGCTTTCCGCTAATGCAATCACCTTTCTCCATGCTAAAGATTCCTTCTTTTACATTTAGTTTTTTAAGGTCCCTGTCAGTCATTTTCCACGGAAATCTTTGGCTAGAGTAGATATGCCCACTGCCTCAAATTCCTCTACATCTTGTATTACCTGAAAATTTCTCAATATCATCTGATTCCAAAACTACACATTATCATGTGATTCTTACTCTGATTGAATGTTCACTGTGATTATCGGGTACATGTATCAATAAGAAGAAGGGTGCGTGTCTTGTATAAAGAACTTAGAAGTGCATCCTTCTTTTCTTTCACACCATTATTATTTTTTATTTTTTATTTTTTTCCATTATTTGGTTAACTTATATGCTCAATGGGGGTGTTTTCATCCCTTCTTATTTAACTTTTATTTTTGAGCTTTTCCTAATTTTATGAACTATTTTGACTTTTATGTATTCACTGAAAACTTTTGTTTCCCATCTCAACAGAAGAAAGAATAACTTCTTAACAAAACAGCAACACAAAGCCATGATGCTGAATCAAGTCATGATATGTGATAACACCATGGTTTTAAATGTCAGTTGAAACCAAGTTGACTCAGTTTTGGCAGAGAAAGAAATGAGATAACCCCTCCGAAGCTTGCATGTGCATGTCTAAGTTGGAATGATTCCAACCAATTCAAACCACTTTTTGTGAGTTTTGGTCCTGGGCGAGTCACATAGTGAAACCAGTCTGGAAAAACCATGGCCAACACAATACTGACTTGTTTGTTTTAAATTATTTTTTTTTGAAAGATTTGACTTGTTTGTTTTTATTTTTTTTGAAAGACCTGACTTGTTTGTTTTTATTTATTTTTTGAAAGATCTGACTTGTTTGTTTAAATTTTTTTTTTTTTTGAAAGATCTGACTTGTTTGTTTTATTGTTATCAAGATATGTATTGTCTGCCTGTTTGTATGTTTCCGTTTAGTTTGCTTAAGCTATCTGGTTCTTGTCTTCTGGTAGTGATTCTAAATGAAATGTTGCCCTACAGAGTACCTATGGATGATCAACCGTTGGCATTTCGTACTGCGATTGCAAAGGTGCATTGACTTGATGTCATTTACTTTTGTTGATTGTTTCATGAAGCTGGGTCTCTGCAGTTAGTCATGCTTGATATATATTTTTTGCTGCAGTCGGTGTATCAGTGGATTGTCAAGCCCCAAAGCATGATCAAGACTAATGAGATGTTTCTTCCTGGTCGAATGGCATTTATTTTTAACATGGTATGCTTTTCTTGTCTTTTTATTCTTCACCGCCTTTTTTTTTATTCTTTGGTAAGATAGCAAGGTTCATGGCATTATGCATCCCAGTGATTTGCGTAGTTAGACTTTCCCTTAACTCACCATATATATCAATGCACACTGCCATTTCACACGTCTTATGTATCTATGTTTCTCATTCATACCGTCCTAGTCCTTGGTCCACTGTAGATGGGGCATTGCTTCAAATAAGATTTATTGGACAATTCCAAACTCTTATTAATAGGTACATTTAAAAAAAAAAAAAAAAAGGACCTTCACTATTTCTCATTTTGACCTCCATTTAAGGGCCACCAGTTGGACTGTTAGAATGATAACTTATTGTGAGTTTTGGGTTACAATCTATCGACTGTGTCCATCAGTTGATCAGTTCAAATTGGGGATATTTGCTTTGTGTACAATGGCTGTGTACAAGTATGGATTGCCATAATTTGCCAAAATATCTACTTTTCTTTTGTTAGAAAGCTGAACTGGGCTGGGAAACCAGCTTTTGCAAAAAGAGAAAGATGAGGAAAGGAAGAAAAATGAAAGAAGTAGAAATGGAAGAAAGGAAGGCTAGGTAGCAGCAGTAGTAGTTTGAGGAGGGGTTTCATTCTGCAATGTCACTGATTCAAGAATGTAAGCCTCTCATGGAAGGAGGAGAAGAATGCCCTAAAATCTGCAAGATTGCATGTGTTTGAGACCAACCTGGCTTGCCAGTTGGTATCAGTGAAAAGCTGATGGAAATCTGAAATGCTTAAATGGCTTGGAGGATCTTCCTGCACTATAACCTTGAATGTTCGGAAAAGTTTAAAACAAGCCAAAGCACCATTTATTTCTTGAAAGAAGTAAAATAGAGTTATTTGAAGTTCATCGAACTGCATTTCATCATTTTTGCACAGTTGAATCCTCTTGGAAAGGTTGCCCCACGTGCTTGTGTTGTATGCTGGGGTGATGCAGGACATGAATTTAAATATGATATGCAAGATTTCAGGCTTAGATCACGTTAGTTCAGAAACAATTACACAAATTTCATATCCCACATGAAAGTCCAAACATTCAATTAAGGAAAATCTATGCGAGTCCAGGCCTACACATGCTAGGGTTGGATCAATAAAAACTATGAACCAAACAATACTCAAAGATAAGAAATAATCATCCGCACATGTATAGTAATCAATTCCTAATCCAAGGAATTCACCAATTTCAAATCAAGGAACCCTAGGGTAAGAAAAATGGCATATAACTTAGGGAAAACGTAATTTAGGGTTAGGTTTCATGAAAAACGGCTATGAGAGGATAAAAGAGGATAAAAACCTGAGCCAAAAGACGATCCCACACGTGGACAACAACAATGACCCAAACGGACGTGCGTGTGATCCCGGCCGCACGTGTGTGGGGCCTACTATTCAGAAAAAGGCCACCTTGGCCCTGGTCGGCCAGGGATGGACTCCAAAACCCCCAAATCTCAGCTCGATCCGATGTACGGTTTGTGTGTGGTACTCCGCCGAAGTTTCAGCCCTCCTGTAAGGTCAGATTCTGAAATTCTGATGTGGAGAGAAGAATTGCTGCAATAGATGATTGATTCAAAGTGTAGATGATGGGGTGAGATGAGAAGAAGGGATGATAGAAGATGGGTAGTAGAGATGGCGATGGATGGAGGCGAATCGGGATAGATGTGGCTTCGCACCACGGTAGTTAACCCTTCGATGAAGGGAGGGCTTCGCACCCAATTAGGCTTCACAACTCAGAGAGTGAGAAAACGCAGAATTTTTATTAATCTTCAATGTCTCAAAAAAGCTACAAGGGGTACCTATTTATAAGAAAACCGTATACCCCAAAAACTCGCACCATGTGCGCAACCTATTACTTGGCGATGAAGTAAACTAAAATAAAAATCAAACACAGAAATCTAAAGCGTTCACAATGTTCTAAATAATAACAATAAGTAAAACCTAAAAAATGAAATCAATCCGACTAGTGGGCCACGATCATGAGATCCCATGATGGGCTTTTCTTGACTATCAGGCCCACTTTTCTGAACCAAAACTTGTCTTCTAGCTGTGAGGCCCTCCCTGGACGTCGTCATCAAGCCAGATCGATGATGGGATCCTCCTTCTGCGTACGTACGTGCGTAGGGGTGGTGGTGTGCGTGCGCGTGTGCGCGAGATGTCCCCATCATGGGGTGGTGCTGTGGTTTTCTGCATGTGCTTGCAGGCACTTTGGTTGTTCATGTGCATGTGCATGTGCTTGTACTCTTCTGTACAGATGGGCTTGAGTCATGCTCTGGTTGGGACAGTCACAGCTCAGACTGAAAATCAATAAGATGTTATAAATGTTAAGAGGCTGTACTATAGTTAGAAAAAAAGTAGCTGGATACTGAAATATTTTCTAACCCCTCTTCTACACAATTAATGTTGTTGAACTGCTGTTCCATCATTCTTTGATATCTGAGCACATCGTATTGTTTTTGTGCATTTCTTTAATGTTGTTTTAAAAGTAAATTTCTGACTCCAATTGTTTTTTTTTTTTTTTTTTTTTTTTTTTTTTTTTTTAAAAATGTATTTCAGGAGGATGGGTTTTTTCATGATATTCCTACCACATTGCATAGGAGTAAAGCAGACTGCCCAGTTCCAGAGGTTGGTGTCCATGTCTCTTCCGTGATGCTCGTCTGTCTTTGGAGGGACAGCATGTCTGATTTTGTTTTGGATATGTCACACAGGAAATGGTTACTGTAAGCGTGGACGGTTCTGTACTTGATCGAATCGCCAAAATTATGTCTTATCTTCGCCTTGGATCATCTGGGAAGGTTTTGAAGAAAAAGAAAAAGGATAGAGATGTAAAAGGTAGATATATTATATCACTGATATTGCCCTTCATCTCTTTATTTTAGCCATGAAGCTATGAAATACCCCTAAGCCTTCCATATGAGATAGCGTTCATTGTATTTCAGGGCTTCATGGAATTTTGTAATTTTGCCGGGCATTATAATGTGGAGTATTGCCATCTTACTTGCAACCCCTTACTCTCGCACCCTTCTCATGGTACACATGTGAACATGTCACATGTTTGGGAGCTCCTGCTCATTAGGAGGGCCTCACCGCCTGGCCATGGATGTAACCATTTCTAAAAAAACAGGCAGGTCGGACAATCCCTATCCAACTGGTAGGATTATCCAACGGATGTGAATTTTGGGATATGGCCCATCCATGGTAGGACCTACTCGATGGTTGGTTCAGACCCCATATACGTTTGCCACTTGTATGAAAAGCGAGTTACTAATAAGTCCTATATAAATTGTCCTAATCATTTGTTGCAGGTAAGATTTCCGCTGTTGGCAATGAATATGATGAGGATAACAAGCCCTCACAACCTGATGGTCGAATATCAAAACATCAAGCAGAAAGAGAAATGCTACCCCCACCACCACCTCCACGAAAGAATCACCTCGATTCAAGAGAGAAACAAGCCCCACCTATTGCTCGAGTGGAAGAGGACGACATATTTCTAGGGGATGGTATTGATTATGAGGTTCCTGGCAAAGACTTGAACGAAAGTCCTGTTTCAGAAGACATGGATGAGTCCCCTCGGAATAAGGAGAGACAATCCTATTTCAGTGAGCCCGTTTACGGTCCGGTTCCACCTTCTGAGCTCGCTCAGGATTGGCAACAAACAGTGAGTTGATCTGGCAATTCATTTAAAATTGGATGAGTTCTTTTGAAATTATTGATTTATCATAGGCCTTTAAGCATTGCATAGTTGAATTTTTTTTTTCTTTCTCAAACTGATTAAAAAATACATGGGCTTCTCTTAGAAAATGACCAAATGGCTACATTTTGCAACAAATAGAGGCCTTGTTTTGTAAAAGTTGGGTTGGATCGTAAAATCATTAGATGGCTAGATCAAGTCAAATTATAAGTTTAAGACTTATTATTATTAGTTTTAAAGAAAATGAATCACCTTAAAAATTGAAATATGGAAGAATAAGATATGGACAAAATCAGTAATATCCTGACAATAAATTTTTTTTAGTCATCTGACCAGTTACAACATCCCGTTGACTTTTTATTGATCTTGGAGAAGAAGAAAGAAATAATGAAAAAAAAAAAAAAGGAGAAGAGAGGAAAACGTTAGAGAGAATGAGGAGCACAAACCGCCCCACATGCCCCACCTTTTGTTTTATTCTACTAGGGCTTTCACTTAAGAGGTGAAATTACAAGAATACCCTAATTACAAGAAGCACACTACCAAAGAACAAAAGACCTATGTACACACAACCCAAATACATAAAGACGTGTCCACACGTGTGATCATGTCACATGTGTGACCATTCTAATACTTCCCCTCAAGCTGGAGCATATATATCATAAATGTTCAGCTTGTCAAAAAAAATCCATCTAAATGAGCTCGACTTAAAGCCTTTGTGAATATGTCGACAACTTGGTCTTCGGATTTAATAAATGGGGTTGATATTTCCTTGTTTGCGACTCTCTTTGATGAAGTGTCAATCAATTTCAATATGCTTGGTCCTCTCATGATAAACTAGATTATTGGCGGTATGTGATGCAGCTTGGTTATGACAATATAGATTCATGGGAGTTTCAACCACACAAGTTCACACGTGGTCTGGGCCATAGCCCTATACTTTTGCTTCTGCATTAGAACGAGCAACGACTTGTTGCTTATTGTTTCTCCAAGTAACAAGATTACCTCCTACAAAAATACAGTAACCTATGGTGGACCGCCTATCTAAAGGAAATCCAACCCATTCTGCATAAGAGAATTCTTCCACTATAAGGTGTCCATTTCGCTTGTAGAGAATTCCATGGCCTGGGGCGCTCTTCAAATATTTAAGTATGCAGAACACAACTTCCATATTAGATACACGAGGGGCTTGCATAAGTTGACTAACTACACTGACTAGATAAGTAATATTTGGTCGTGTAATGGTTAAATAAATCAATTTATCAACCCTGACGATATCTACCTGGATCATCAAACAGGTCTCCTTCATCTGTACCTTTGTAAGAGGTAATCTTAGAGTTTGTGTCCATGGGAGTTGCAACTGGCTTAGCCCTCAGTAAACTTGTCTCTTCTAACAAGTCCATAACATATTTCATTTGCAATAAATTAATCCCCAATTATGATCGAACTACCTCAATACCCAAAAAGTACCAAAGGTTGCCTAAATCCTTTGTACAAAGGTGTTACTGCAAGAATTCCTTCAACTTAGATATGCTTTTATCATTGTTTCTAGTAATGATGATGTCATCCACGTAAACAAGAACCAAAGTGCTAGTCTCACTTTGCCTAACAAAGACTGAGTGATTAGCCTGACTCTGTTTCATCCCAAAATGCATTATCATGTTGATGAATTTGTCAAACCACGTGCGTGGAGACTGCTTTAACCCATAAATTGATTTTCTTAGCAGGCAGACTTTATCAGACTCCCCCTGAGCAACAAAGCTAGACAATTAACACTTCAAGTAAATCATCATGAAGAAACGTGTTCTTTATCTCCAGTTGATCTAGGGGCCAATCCAAATTTGGGCATCCTCTGCCACCCAATCATCATAAAATGTCGCAGTGATATTAGGTTTAGGTGATATCAAATATTTAACTTTTCTCTTTCCAGTAAAAAAAGCTTCTACGGAAGTGACCCACTGTAGATAATTTGTGCCATTCACTTTCGTTGATGTTATTTGAAGAGGCACCAAATCTGATGAGAATAAAATATTGCTCGTAGGATCATTCTTGGAATCCATCTGAATACCAACAAATAATTTTTCTTGAACACAAATCTTCTAATAAACTAACCTACTAAATCAATACTTGCTGCAGAGCTTCAACTTGTCTCGATCAACACAATAAAGGAGAACTTCATGAAACTTCTGAATATTCAGTCTTCAAATCTGATCCCATGCTTCAAAATTGACCGTAGATTGCATATTGGATGGAAGATGGCTCACTTTGTCCCATCACACGGGTAGAATGCAAAAGCAGGCCTTATACGTTAGGGTTTCTTTTTTAATTGAGCGATGAGAGAATGAAAAATAAATAAAAAAGAAAAAGAAGAGAGAGATCAAGAAGAAAAATGGATCAATGTCGTTTGATACCATGTTGATCTTGGAGAAGAAAGAAATAATGGAAAAAAAGGAGAAAGAGATGAAGAAAGAGGAAAACGTGAGAGAGAATGAGGAGCACAAGCTGCCCCACGCGCCCCACCTTTTGTTTTATTCCACTAGGGCTTTCACTTGAGAGGTGAAATTACAAGAATACCCTCATTACAAAAAAGCACACTACCAAAGAGCAAAAGACCCATGTACACACAATCCAAATGCATAAAGACTAAACCCAATCAAGATGACTACACCTGTGATCATGTCACACGTGTTGACACGTCACATGTGTCCACACGTGTGACCATTCTAACACTTTCCATATGATGGAACTTACATAGTAGCTTGCATGCAGTTTAATTTCAATTTTGTGAGTCCTTTACAAGGAAGCAACTTCAAAACCATTTGCAATGATCAAACTCCACCAACTCTTTTATCTTCAAGTGTGTACGCTTCGTATATGGAACCCCACAATGCACGGGTGCACAACACGTGCAACTGTAGAAATTGTGTAAGATCCATGTCGTTCAATATGTAGACCTGGCTTTTTACATGCACTGGCCCAAAAATCAAGCAAGGTTGGAAATCATGTAAGCATTGATTTGATAGTGTATCTTGTTTAAGTGTGTGCCAACATGGGTAGAGTAACAGTCTGTCTGATCCATTGGATTACCAAAACTCTAAATGGTTGCTCGCACCTCCTCACCTGCACCTCCTCACCTATACCATGTGGCTTTGGGTTTCCAAGAGAGGAGTGATTGAAATTCAATTTCTACCACCGGGCAGCTGACTAGTCCAATCACTTCTTATTTTACCACATGAAGCTTTACTGTTAGCAACTACCATCCACTCCAATAAGATCTGAAGCCACAACCCTTCAGAATTCCAAATGCGATAAGGGCCACTTGATGGCTCTATGTTTGATGCTTTCAACAGATTTTTCTGCTGAATTCTTCATGTTCTCGAGAATCCAACTGATCTCTGTTATCAAAGTTCTCTCTCTCTCTCTCTCTCTCTCTCTCTCTCTCTCTCTCTCTCAGACAGAGAGAGAGGGAAGGATTGTCTACCTGCGGGTACAGGTGAGCCCCACCGTGTGCAATGGCGCAAAAGATCAGGCATCAGTTGGACTGCACCTGTATGCAAAAAATGGATGGTTAAAAAAGATGACGACTGATCCACATTTGATGTACATGTGTGGCCGACCAAGTGACCGGAATGATGTGGGGCCAACTTTATCATTGCAAAATTGGCTACTTCCACTATCCGTTCTTTTACTACATTACCAAAATTTTGTTGAAACAGTCATGTTGCCTTTGGTTTCGCATTAAAATCCAACTGTTTCCAGGCAATTAGGCTTTCTTCAGAAGAATCGTCTTTATGAGAAATGGCATTGTCTACTCTGTTACAGAGGAATTTAAGTATCTGTTTGGACACACCCTCTAAAAAGGCATTTGAGGCCAGAACGTCATTTTGATCCAAATTGTTGCTCATGCTGTCCATTTGGATGCACTTGCAAACCCCCATCTCATCTCTCGCTTGACAAAATAGGCATTTAAATGCGGACTTGGTTGCCCAAAAAGCTAGCTTCAGCCCCCATTTTTTGGGAACCCCTCTCTGAAGAAGTGTGTCAAAACGAGCTCTAATTGATGGATCTTTTAGCAGTTTCAAAGCACCTTCAGCACTTCAGTAATATCATGGATATTCAACATTTTCATGCATTTGTTTCATTTCTACTGCTTTATTTCATCTCCACTGTTATTTTTAATCTTCTTTGAATGTTTTTGTTTCATTTTCTCTTTTTGGTTTTTGGTTTTTTGTTTTTTGCAGAATGGGTATGAAGCCATACAAGCACAGGTAGCAGCCACTGCCTACCAAGGAGAATGGCAAGATTATCAGTATGCCGAGCAATTGGCTTACCCTGAACAGTACCTCCAGCAAAATCTGCAAGAGTACGATCCGCAGTCAGGAACCAATGTACTGCAGGATCCACGTTTCATGACTCAAGAAGACAAGGATCGGGGCCTGGGCTCTGTTTTCAAGCGTGATGACCAGAGGCTCCAGCAATTGAGGGAAAAGGATGCTCGGGAGAAGGATCCAAATTTCATTTCAGAGAGTTACTCCGAATGCTATCCTGGGTATCAAGAGTATAACCGTGAAGTTGTGGACAGCGACGATGAAGATGACTTGTCTAAGATGGATATGGGCGGTCGGGTAAGATATCTTTTCCTTTCAAAATTGTACTTTGTTCAGAAGGTGCAAGAATTTGCCGGATTCACTTGTTTCCTTAAAACTCATTGGTTCTTAAATTGCCGTGACACTGGAAAGCTCAGAGAAAACCACTCAAAGGGTCTGTTTGGATGATCAAATGAATTGGATTGCAGTAACCCAACTCCATGTGGAGGAAACAACCAATGTGGGGCCAGCCCCGGTCCACTCGTGATGGACTGTTCCTTAAATCACCATTATGATTGTTTTGGATCATACATTATACGCACAAGGAATTGAGGGAGGGTTAACATCTAAGTGGCTTTTCTTGGGAACCCATATGAAAAAAAGGGAAAATTTCCTCTCCAAATTGTCATCCAGATGGCTTCATGTTGCAGACATGACCCAGTGGAAAAGTGTCATGTGCCTTTGTTAGATGCAGAGCCCACGAGATTCCGTAGGGTGAAATGAGGCTTTTACCCTTTTCACCTTGGGCCCTGCATCTGATTTTCGCACATTGCGATATCCAGGAATCCTGTCACGCTGGTTACAGGCGATTCGTTTCTGTGATTTGAGCTAGAGGTACCGCATCTGTCGGAGGAACATCATCTTAAATCTCTAACTCTTCTTAATCTGTTAGTAGTAAAATATGGCTGTTGTGAAGCGTTACTGTGGATTTTGATTAGTAGCTATGTCATCAAACATTCCAACAGGCCAAGGGCCGCCTTCATCGGTGGGACTTCGAGACGGAAGAGGAGTGGGCCACGTATAACGAACAGAAGGAAGCGATGCCGAAAGCCGCATTCCAGTTTGGGGTGAAGATGCAGGATGGCCGGAAGACAAGGAAGCAGAACAAGGACCAGAAGCTCACCAATGAGCTTCACAAGATCAACAAGATCCTCGCACGGAAGAAGATGGAGAAAGGCGATGGCCACGATGATGGCGATCATTATGAAGAAGACTTGCAACCTGGGAAGAAGCTTCGGATTTGATGCAGCAAATGTGGGAGGGCTGCAGGCCTCAGGTCGCATCCCTCATCTCTTGTATTATTAATTAGGAGAAAAGCTCATGTATTTGGCGGTTTCACCATTTTATCCAGAGACTGAATTTGAAAAACTGAGTTTACTCAGTGCAGACTCAGTTGTGCCCAAGATATCCAAAACTCTCATCTTTGTAGGGCATGCTTGTTTTTTTCGAGTCTGACCCATCAGTGGTGAGCATTAAACGCCCATGTTCCTCCGTTTGGCAGCGTAGATAATCTGGTTGTTGTGTTTTGTGGGGGTGTGGCCCTTTCCCCCCCCTTTTTTTTATTGATAAGATTGGGAGAGTTGAGAGATATTCTATCTATCCAAACGGACCGCACCATGGAATAGGTCGCGCATGGTCTGCCAACAATGTGGCCCACCTAGTGTGTGGATTGGCCTAGTTTTTGAACCCAGCGATTTTCAACGTTAGGCCATCCATTTTGGTGGTTGGTTTGAATTTTAGCGTGAGACTTGTTGGACGGTGACTTTGACCCTTGCATGAGTCCCTTCTCTGTCAGATAAAAATGAACAGTTAAAACCGTGGCATGCATTGGACAGGGAGATTGGACGATCAAGATATCTGGTTAGGGGTTTTGGGTGTGTTTTTTCTCCATTTATCATGTGGCTCACTGAGACAATCTGGATCAGCAGGTGGGCAAATCATGTAGTTTGTTGAGATGAACGTAAGCTGGATCAAGCGGTGTCTATATCTTCTCTTGTTGTGGTTGAACCGGCATGCGATGGATGGAACGCATTGTGGTCTGCTGCCACAATACAGGCGCATGAGATCTGGACCATTCGTAAGGTCGGCCCCACATATAAAATAGACTGGTCCAATACTCAGTATAAAGTTCCCGATGGGTTTTTTTTTTTTTTTTTTTAAAATTAAAGAGGAAATTATGCGGTAGAGGTGGGAGAATCCGGTATGTGGTAGAGCCTTATCTCCAAAACTAACAGCAACACACATGGACCGTCCATATTGTGATGTTCAATAGTTAAAAAAGGACATAATATCAAACACTCATAGACATAATCAACGGGCAAAGGAAGGTGATGGAAAGAAAAGTGTCTAATAATAGGTGAGGTATTGGAAAGTATGCCTTCATGGCCAGCCACGATAAAGCCCACTGTATGGACAGTTCTGATTGACAGAACGATACATCAACCTGCCACGTGTATAGTGGAGATGGTTCTACCCAAAATCGGTTCTTCGGATGTCAAACACGCACAGGTGGCGCATTTTCATTAAGTCTCATCACTATCACACGGAAATTCATGTGACGCGTGATTATACGCAAGCCTGCACGTGTCACATAAATAAAATTGGTCCCATGCGTGCACTTTCTACGTGTCCGAATGTCGTCGGTCGTAGTCAGCATCAAGCTTTTAGTGGGTGTGGCTAACAGTGAAGTGTGAACTTACAATGTTGTGTACTAAGAAGCTTAAAACAAAACAAAGGCTGCCCGTCCACGTCTACTGCACGTGCCTTTTATTTTAAAAAAAAAAATTTAAAAGAAAAGACTTTTCAGAAACCACCAAGATTTACAACACTTTGGGTGGGGCCCAGTAAAAGGTCGAGCCACACCTATCATATGCAACAACAGACCGAAAACAGACGCGAACTGACAAAGGCGCCAGGGGACGAGTTACCAAGAAAAATGTTTCCTGATCGCCCCAGCCCTACTCTATTAAGGAACAAGAGGCCTCTAACCGCTAGGGAAAGGTTAGGGAGGGAGGAGACCAGGGATGAACCTTGATTTTGGCTGTCCAAATTGGCCATTCCATCCGCCGGCCTGTTGCCTTCTCTACAAACATGACTAAACATTACCTGGCAATGGCTCGATAGAGTTCGGATTCTATCGGTCCAATACCTCCACTTCCACTCCGCTTGAGATGAGCCCGATAGAATATGCACCACGAGAAGGGAGTCGGCTTCAACCATAATGTTCTTCAGGCCGTGCCGTAGATAGAGGGCCAGGCCATCATGGACTGCATACAGCTCGGCCCTAGTATCTATTGCACGTGCCATCCCCTCCTCTCTTCTCTCTCCACATGTATTGCACGTGCAATACCCTTTATTTTAGGAATTTTTATAGATTACTACATAATTAATTAGAATCGTACATTTCAGCGCCTAATTAAATCGTTGTTTCATCGAGGTATGCTAACCTGTCCAACGAGGCCGCCCTGTCGTGAAAGTAAGAATCCCCAAAATTCACGCCCTTCCAGTGAACATCACCTGGGCCATTTCATCAATTTGGAAATGATAGGGTGATTCTCCATTATTTTTATTATTTTTATTTTTATAGTGCGGCTCAACTAATGATTTTGGGTATATATGATTTTTAGGGCATCCCATCGTGTATGTTGTATGGAATAAAAAATACGAAGGTGAATCCTGTGCATAAACAAATCACGGAACCTCCTGTGTGATGGTGGATCAACCTAGTGTATTGAGCACTGAGTACAAGCCATTCATCATTTTCTTTCTTCAATCTTTCATTTTCCACTCCCATCCAATAGTCAGGATTGTCCAAGAGATGTGATTCAGCAGGTAACGGGGATTTGGATCGCCACCGTTACATTGTCTGTGTACCATCCAAGCCATATATCGTGTACACTACTGTGATAATGGATGGATGCCCTCCAAATCATATTTTTTAAATCATCAAGGTGGCTAGGAATTGTTGGTGCTCGGTTTGTTTTATTTTACTTGCAATATATGCAGCGTGCCAAAATCAATAAAGTAGTTGAATCCAAACCAATCAACTTTGACCTCAAACATTGAAATAAGTAGATACGTCCAATATAAACTCATAATCGATCACTAGGAGCTAGTGCGAGAATGCATCTTTTGAGATAAATGTGTGATATAGGATAAAAGACAAATCCAACATATAAGTGTAGCTTTGGATTACAATTAAAAACTATAATTAATAATTATCGCTTCTGAATTATTGCTATTCCTACATAATCTAAGGTATAAGATAGATTTGTTTTGTATTACATTGTATTTGTAGATGTTTGTTGTTGGGTTTTTTACTTTGTAGATTTCTCCTATTATTTATAGAGTTTTGTTGCAGTTTATTTATCTATATGCTTCTTTTATTACTTTCAGTGGTTATAGTAGTTGAAGGGATTCTCTTTAGATCATTTTATTATTATATTTTTCTTTTGTAGTTGTTCTTCTTCTGTTGGCCAGCTTCTATGTCTCTCGGTCGCCTACCATGTTTTAAATTGCTTAACTATGTTTTTCTCTCCGCTAATTAAATTTTAAATAACTCAGCCGCATTACTGCGTCGACCATCTAATGATGTGTAGCACCGGATTTATGCTAGCTATAATACTGTAAAAAGTGCTCCAAGTATTATGAATATCTTTTCATCAATCTCACATCTCTCATCTCTCATGTAATACCAGATGTCGCTTTCCTATTGGCCCTTTTCAGAATGACTAGAAATAGGGTACAAAATGAATAACCCCACTGTTGATTGAGTGCCTTTAATCTGGTGCAGTGCGATTGGGTCGACTGAAGCATGCTGTGATGTTTCTGGTCGACTGAGGTTTGTTGCGGTTGACCGACATAGTATGTTAATATCTAGGTTAATCGAAAGTGCGACCGAAGGAATGCGTAAGCTTTTAGAAAGTGTGGGTTTTGTTTCCAATATTATATGGGGGTATATAAGTACATCTTTAAGTTCGATTAGGGTTGAACAAGGATATCTTAAACTATTTCTAGTGTTTTGCAAAGGGAAAAAGCTAAGGTTTATTATTATTATTATTATGTAAGTTGTTCCATTTCTTGTAATTCATTGTTCATAGTGAATTGATCGTTGCTTTGTGTTATGATTTTTTCCAATAAGGATTTTCCACATAAAAATTTCTGTTTACTCCATAGTTACTTATTCCTCTTCATTGTCTATTTTGTGTTTGATTAGTTTTAAGGTTGCTTTTGCGTCCATCAAAGAGTTTCAGTGCCTAACACCCACAACTTTCAAATTCACTTGCCACTTGGTTGTTAACGTGTGATTTGTTAGGAGTATTTCAAAAAATGCAAAGGTATGTGTTTAAATAAAAAGTAGAGACACTTGGTTGTTTGGTGTTTTCTGTTTTAGGGCCTGTTTGGATACTACCAAATAAGTAGTTTTTTTTTTTTTTTTTACAAAAGTTAATAAGTTACTTTCTTAAATAAATTAGTTTAGTTATTAAACTTCAACGAGTAGCTTTTAGAAAAAAATAACTTATTTTTCAAGTTATTTTTATAATTACTTTTCAGCTTTCACAAGTAACTTATTTTCTTTATTTTTATTGGTGACACAACCGTCTATGAAATTATTTAAGTGAATATGCTCTTTATAGCCATAAATTCCCGTTAAGTTCATGAGATTGGAAAATCATCTAAGGAATGGATAAATGATCTAGTATGCCCCATGATCTGATGGCCCGTACCAAGGTGGCGCCACATAATGGACTATCCACATCAAGGTCTGCCCCCAACGATAAATGATCTACATCCAAGGCGAGCCCTACATGATGGGCAACCCACACCAAAGGTGGGTTCCACATGATTGACAATTAATAATGATGGGCCCACATGATCAATGATCCATGTCAAGGTGGGCCCCACATGATGGACAATCCACATCAGAGGTCGGCATAATGATGAGTAACTCATATACAAGGTGGGCCCCGCATTAAGGCTAACCCACATTGGAGGTGGGCTTGCATGATGGATAGTCCATATCAAAGGTGGGTTTCATATGATGGGCAATGGATATTGAAGATGGGTCCCACATGATGGACAATAACATTGATGGTGGGCTCCACATGATGGATGACTAACATCAAAGGTGGGCCCTACCTAATGAACTATGCATATAAAAGGTTGACCCCTAATGATGAATGACCTACAACCAAAATGGGACCTGCATGATGGATGACTCACATCAAAGGTAGGGTCCACACAATGTACGATCCACATCAAAGGTTGGCCCCACATTATGGACGATGGATGTGAGGGGGGCCAAACAAACTTTCAGAATAATTACTTATAATGTTGAAACCTAAATATGCTTTGCTATTTTCTTGATGAAAAGTATGTCGTTTACTAAACATATTTATTTATTAATTAAGTAGAAATCGAAATAAGCTATTTATAAAATAAGTAGCTTATTTAAAGTAAGTTACAATCCAAACACTCCCTTAATATTTTTTTTTAATCCCATATTAGATTGAATGTAAGTTGAAAAGGTATTTATAAGCCTATGCATTTTATAAACGCATATAAAATATGCTGAATTACTTTTGTTGGGAGAAAAATGCGTAAAGTCTGGAAGCTCGGACAGGGGATGAGTCGGTTCTGCTCACACTGCTCAAATCGTCCGAGGCAACAGTTATGGCCGAGATAGTAAGGTACAAAGCCAACGGGAAAAAAGAATAGGACAGTTTAAGTTGACTCGGTATATGAGCTAGCAACGTCCTCTTAAGTCCACCAAGGTCAAAAAGCTATAAGCCACCTGACCAACAGATAAAACTGACTCAATAAGTCGATTATGTCGGCTACGCGGTAAGGAAATATGATGGATGAAAATCAGGATTATTTTCACCCGATAGAAGGCAGAAAGCTTATCCTCGATAGCCAGCCGAGATTCATCCATTACATGAGTCGGAATCGGTCAAGCCGAGTGAGAGAGACGGTGTACATTTAAATACTGTCCCGAAAATCTAGAAAACGGATGTCCGATCCTGAAGATCTCGGGATCGGATGAAATCTGTTAAAGATATCAAATTTTCGAAGAGTCAGGGGGAGAATCCCTATACGACAGGGCTTCCTCACGCCTATAAGAACCCATCTTCACCTTGGTGAAAGTTATGCAATAGAAAAACCCTAGAGGCCTCTGCCTTTATTCCCGAGAACTGACTTAGGCATCGGAGGTTCCTCGATTTTAGCCAGGGTCCCCTTTGTGTTAAGGATTGTGCAGGTTCAAGACGGAGGAGGCAACGGGTCCATCAGAAAATCACATCAACAGTTTGGCGCCGTCTGTGGGATACGGACAAAAAGCCGTTTTTCATATTCTACCTTAAGAGCTGTAAGACAAGTTCTAATGGTGACGACTAGAAGAACAGATCTGGACGATGCAAATGAGGCCGCCGCCATCGTAGCAGTAGGAGCTCCGCCAACGGTCCAGCCAGCGACGCTGTCGGTAGCTCCGGCCGTGTCCAATAATCAACGGAACCGGGGGAACGCGCAATTGAATCAGGAGGTTCAAGAGATCCGATCCGATATGAACGTCATGAAGCAGATGTTGGAACAGATGTACAACCAGCAGATGCTATCGCATCATCAAGGACAAACATCGCGTGTTCCCCCACCTGTGTCCAACCCTCTGCCTGCTGCTCAGCCCGCCGCTCCACGAACGTCCCTTCAGCCGAGTCAACACCAGTGTCCGACTGAACCAGCACCAGCTCGTTCGGTCATAGCCGCATTACCCCCCTCCGATCTACGGCACGGAATAGATCAAAGGAGGCGCAGTCGGCCTCCTGCTGAGGAAACGGTGGAAAGTGAAGAGCCCTAGAAAGCGGATATCTAGGACTTCAAGAAAGATATTCATGAGGAGATGGCGAATATGAAATAAGGTCGGAATACATATCTGGCTAGCTTCGAGGCTAAAGCGTCCTCTTTTATAGATGAAGTGCTGCAGGCTCGATTACCGGAAAGGTTTCGTTTACCGCAAATCATCCCCTTCACTGAAAAAATCGACCCAACCGAGCACATTGAATGCTTCAAAACTCATATGGAGTTGCACGATGCCTCGGATGCAGTCATGTGCTAAGTCTTCTCTCTCATTCTAACTGACCTGGCTCGACTTTGGTTTAAACAACTGAAATCAAAATCTATCGGTTCATTCGCTGAACTCAGCGACGCCTTCCTCGCCAATTTTATTGGTGGAAAAAAAAAACTGAAGCCACCTGGATATCTGAATAACATAGTTCAGAAGACAGGAGAGCTACTGAAAGATTATATCCGACGTTTCAACTTTGAATCTCTTCAGGTTCGAAAACACTCGGAAGAGACAACACTCAACGCGCTCATGCAAGGGGTCAGAGACAAGCCATTCCTATCATCTCTGGATAAAAATCCGCCAGAGACTCTGGCCGAGTTTATGGCTCGGTCGGACAAATACGCAGATGCCGAAGAAACGCGACTCTTGCGCAATACAACCTAGAACGTGAAATCCTCGGCCAAAGAGTCGGTTAAAAAAAGGGACTGACTCGGTTGAAGGGAAAAAGTGTAAGGATGATCGAGTGCACGGTGATCAAAAGTCAAGAAAGCGACCCGACTGGAGATTTTTCACATACACCCCCCTAAATAAAACTCAGGAACAAGTGTTAATGGAAATCAAAAATGAAGGTTTCGTCAACTGGCCCAATAAACTGCGAGGCAATCCCAACCGACGAAGTAATGACAAATACTGCCACTATCATTGTGATCACGGGCATAATACGAGTGACTGTTATCACCTGAAAGAAGAAATTGAAGGACTCATTAGGGAAGGCCGACTCGGAGAACATGTGGAAAGGACCGTGTCCGCAGAAGCACGCTCAAGTGAAAACCGAGTCACGGAAGAAATCCGAACAATCGTCGGTGGTCATCGAGGCTGGGGCGACTCTAATAATGCACGAAAGAATCACGCTAGAAGCATTAGTCGACCCGAGTTTGAAATCCTCTACTGTGTCGGCCTCCAAAGGAAAAGAAACAAGAAAAGTATTGCATCTCGTTTACTGAAAACGACGCTTGGGGCATCCATCATCCCCATGATGATGCGCTAGTCGTCACTCTCACCATCGCTAACAGAAAAGTGTTCCGTATACTCATAGACACTGGGTCGTCTGCGGATGTGCTATTCACTCAGGCGTTCGACAAAATGGGGATTGAACGATCAACGTTACGTCCAGTTCAAACACCGCTGATCGGATTCTCGGGGGGACACATACTCCCAGGAGGAATTGCTTCACTACCGCTCACTGCCGGAAACCCCCTGCATCAGACGGCAGTATTGGTAGATTTCCTGATCATCAACCAAGCATCTGTCTCCAACGCTATACTCGGTCGACCTACTTTAAATCTTTTACAAGCGGTGGTATCTACATACCACCTTTCCATGAAATTCTCGACTGAGTCAGGAATAAGAATCGTGAAAGGAGATCAGCAAGATGCTCGACGCTACTATGCCACTGTAGTAAAGGTTCCGGTTGAAATTTTAGTGATTGAATCACTAGATCCCAGGGTCGGAACTCATGAACGAGGGTAACCAATGAAAGATCTTATATCGGTACCCCTAGCTGAGGCAGAGGAGTCGAGAGTGGTTCGGATCGGTTTGTTCCTGAAGTCACCACTCAAAGACAACTTAATAGCCCTGCTTAGACGATATGCTGACATATTCACATTGAGCCATGAAGATATGCCTGGGATTGATCTCTCGGTCATGACGCACAGACTCAACATCGACCCGACCTACCGATCGGTCCGACAAAAAAGACGTCCTCTTAGCCCAGAAAGGTACGCTATCATTGAAGAGGAAGTCGGCAAGCTCCTCAAAGTGAAATTCATAGAAGAAATACACTATCCGGAATGGATAGCCAATGTGGTACTTGTGAAAATAGCCAATAGGAAGTGGCGCGTCTGTATTGACTATACAGATTTGAATAAAGCCTGCCCCAATGACAGCTTTCCTCTCCCGAGGATCGATCAGTTGGTAGACAGCACTGCTGGCCATGAATTACTTAGTTTCATGGATGCATATTCTGGGTATAATCCAATAGTAATGCATCAATCTGATAAATCTAAGACCACCTTTGTCACCGACAAAGGTCTTTATTGTTACTGAGTGATGCCATTTGGTTTGAAAAATGCTGGCGCAACGTATTAAAGATTGGTGAACAAAATGTTCGCTGTGCAGATCGGCCGGACCATGGAAGTATACATAGACGACATGCTCGTCAAAAGTATACTCGCAGCCGACCATATAGCCGACCTAGAAGAAACGTTCCTGACCTTGCACAAATACAAGATGAAGTTAAATCCAAGCAAGTGTGCTTTTGGTGTAAGCTCGGGAAAGTTTCTCGGATTTCTGGTCAGTCAGCGAGGAATCGAAGCAAATTTCGAGAAAATCAAAGCTTTACTCGATATGGAGTCCCCTAAAATGATTAAAGACATACAAAGGCTGACTGGACGAGTAGTCGCACTTAACCGCTTCCTTTCTAGAGCCACCGATAGATGTTTCCCATTCTTCAAATAGTTAAAGGGACGACAATCGATAGTATGGACGGAAGAATGTGAAGCGGCGTTTCAGCAATTAAAGTCTTACCTCAGGTCTCCGCCTCTCCTATCAAAACTCAAGCCAGGAGAAGCTCTGCTGTTATACCTAGCTGTGTCCGACGCAGCGGTTAGCTCGGCACTGATACGCGAATATAACGAAAAACAACTGCCGATCTATTATGTCAGCAAAGCGCTCCTATCGGCAGAAATGAGGTACCCATTGATGAAAAAGGTGGCCTTGGCTCTGGTTATTTCCTCGTGACGGTTACGACTGTATTTCTAAGCACATACTATTGTCGTTATAACCGATCATCCGTTGCATCAGATTCTACAGAAACCGAAAGCTTCCGGTCGACTTACGAAATGGGCGATCGAACTCAGCGAGTTCGATATTCCATATAAATCGAGGATGACGATCAAGGGACAAGCCGTGGCCGACTTAATCATTGAAGTTACACCGCGACTTGTTGCAGATGCTACTGAGCCCGTGGAAACACCGACGATCGCTTCACTCGACACATTGCCCTTCCCACTTCCTTAGAAGCTGTATGTCGACAGATCTTCCAACTCTAAGGCAAGCGGGGCAGGAGTAGTGCTGGAAACTCTCGATCACACTTATATGCAATAGGCCTTGAGACTTGGATTTCAAGCCTTCAATAATACAGTGGAATACGAAGCACTATTACTCGGCCTCTGACTCGCAGCCAGTTTAGGAGTAACGCATCTCCACATTTTTCAGCGATTCTCAGTTGGTTGTCAATCAAGTCACAAGTGTATACCAAACACGGAAAGAACAATTAAAAGCGTATATAAAAAAGGCTAAGGAATTGATCAGTGGATTCCGGCAATGTGAAGTAACTCGGATCCTTAGGACCGAGAATACCAAGGTCGACATATTAGAAAAACAGGCCTCGGCCGACGAAGACGACATACCAAGGTCAGTTCCGATCAAATATGTGGCGAAGCCAAGTATCGAGGAACCGGCCAACTCGCCCATACACGCTATCGAGTCGGAACCCACCTGACTCGACTCTATCGTCCAATATCTCAACGAAAGGATTTTACCTCAAGATCGCACCGAGGCCCGGTGACTAAAGACCTGAGCGTCGCGCTACACCATATTGAATGAGGTGCTATATAAGAAAGGCTTTTACGCTCCTCTACTGCGGTGTCTAAATCTCCTTGAAGCTGATTACATGTTACAGGAGATACATGAAGGAATTTGCGAAAATCAGTAGGGCGGACGATCCCTCGCACACAAAGTTTTACGTCAGGGATATTACTGGCCGACAATCTAGGAAGATGCCCGCGAGTTCGTCCAGAAATATGACAAATGTTAGAGGTTCGCAATCATCCCTTGACAACCACCAGAGGAGTTAACTCCCATGACCGGTCCTCGGCCCTTTGCGCAGTGGGGAATCGACATTATTGGACCTCTCTCTATGGGGAAAGGCCAAACCAAGTTTACAGTCGTGGTAGTGGATTACTTCACAAAGTGGGTCGAGGCAGAGCCCTTGGCAAAAATAACCGAACAGAAGATTACCGATTTCGTATGGAAAAACATAATCTGTCGGTTCGGGATACCTCGGGCCATTATCACTGACAATGGAAGATAGTTCGACAATAGACATTTTCGCGATATGTGTAGTAATCTCGGGATCTGAAACGTGTTCGCTTCACCTCATCACCCTCAGACTAATGGGTAAGTCGAGGCTGTCAACAAAATCATCAAGTAGCATCTTCGAAAAAAGCTCGACCGAGCCAAGGGAGCGTGGGCTGAGGAACTCCCGAAGATGCTGTGGGCCTACCGAACCACTACACGAACTGCTACAGGGGAAACACCTTTCTCCCTCAGTCATGGCTCGGAAGCAATTACCCCGATCGAGATTGGGATACATTCAGCCCGAGTCAATTCATACAACGAATAAGATAATGAAGAACTCCTATCGCTCAGGCTCGACCTACTGGAAGAAAAAAGAGAAGAAGCTCGGTTGAGAACGATGGCTCGACAGAGACAAGTAACTCAGTTCTTTAACACCCGAGTCAAAACCAGGCGGTTCCAAGCCGGGGACATGGTCCTCCGGGAGAATGTTCCCAAATACGAAAGAAGTTGGTGTAGGCATACTGGGACCCAATTGGGAAGGACCCTATGTCGTCTCAAGTACCATCCGACCTGGAACTTATCGGTTGGAAAGCCTAAATGGACAGTTACTGCCTCATCCCTGGAACGCCGAGCATCTTAAAATCTATTATCCGTAGGTCGGTCATGAAATAGCGCAAAAGAATGAGATGATATGTAAGCCAGATCGATTCAATAAAACCAAAAATTCTCATTTATCACTTCATTGTTTTACATCGTGTTACATCATACTCTACTCCAGTTACATTGGAAAAGAAAGAATAAAAACGATTCCGACAAAAGAAGTAATTTCTCTCGGTTGCAGTAAACTATTCTTGATTCTGCCTAGGAAGGTGATTGGCATGAGAAGCTGATGATGGTACCAAAAATGAAGGAAAGCTCGACACTGTGCTGCTGTGAGTGCCAAAAATGAAGTACGGTCACTGACCTTCGGCCGGAGGTACTCCCGAAGCAATCCCAGAGACATCAGCCTCTGCAGCAGCAGGAGCCTCTTCACCGACAGTAGCATCGGTATGACCAACCACAGCAGCCTCGACCTCTGGACTACCTTCCCCGAATGCAGAGAGATCAAGGTTAGGGAAGGCAGCCCTCATTTCTAGGACGCAGGCCCTGTACCCGCCCTGATACAAGCGATCTCTCTCTTCCCCGAACTCTTGAGAGTCGAGAAAGGCTTCTACGGCCCGCTCCTCTGCTTCTTTGGCCCGCACAGTTTCCTCTTCAGCCTGCTGGATAAGCGTTGCGCCCTCAACCTTGGCCCGAGCTAAGGTGCCTTCGCAAGCACCATGGACTTGACGAAGATGTCGATATTCTTCCTCGGTCTTCGTTAGAAGCAACGTCTGATGGGCACTCTTGGCCTTCGCAACCTCAAGGGTTCACTTCGCTTCCTCAGCTGCCTTTTTGGCGAGCGCCAGGTCACCAGTCACAACACCGACCCGACTTTCAGCGGCCACGCGACGTCCCTCTGCCTCGGCTGCAAGCTTCTGAGCCGCAACCAGCTCCGAGCAAGCCTTGACCACACAGGGGGCCAACTGCAAGTGACAAACGCCGAGTTAGGATAAGATTGTGAGACCAGGAATAACAGAAAAATGAAGGAAAGAAAGTTACCTCGAGAAGCACCTTCGCCACATGGTCGAGGGTCTGCGTTGTGGGAGCATTATAAAGACTTGAAAAGTCCTTCTCACTCCCGTGAGCAAGGGCCCAAGGGATCATCCCCGATATAACTTTCTGAAAGGGTGATGGCTCCTGCTAAGTCATCTCCCCTCTTGAAGATTCTCCACTCAGCCTTTTTCTCAGCCTCGGGACCTCCTCGGGGGTGGATCTCGGCTCAGATGCCGCAACCACTTCCTCCGCCCTATCGTCAGGATCAGAGAGCACGACCACAATAGGTGCGGCCGGGGCAGATGAAGCTGAGACAGCCGACTCCTTTATTTTTGGAGCTATCTTTAGCTGTTTCGAAGGTCGAATTCCTGATAAAAGCGCCGACCTAGGAGGAGCCTTCACTTGAGAAATCGGCTTAAGGGCGGGTCGAGACTTGGCCATATCCGTGGAAGCTGGTTTAAGAATGGGCTGAGCTTCAAGAAGGTCTGAGACAAGAATAAGATAGGTCAGTTGAAGTTCAACAAACGTTTAATGACGAGGAAAAATTACCTGATACAGCCGAGTCTAAACCTGCAAGATGAAGTCGCTCGGGTTGTAGAAGCACTTTCCAGGGCCGATCCTCCGGACTTAGCTTTTTCAGGTCCCTGATTCGAGCTAAGTCGCTGGCCCCGAGCTTCCCTCTCTTCTTCTGGATATCTGCAAAGTGTAAGTGAGTTAGAATCTGCGCTTTACAACGCAGAAAGACAGATAATGGTGTGCCGAATCACCTGCTTTCCGGAATGTCCGAGAGACCGTAGGTACAAAAGGCACAGATTCGGCCGTCTCCCGGCTACCACATGCCCGGAACCATCTTTCTTTCTAGTGCTTGTTGGAAGTTGGTGGGTCGGTGATAATAGAGCCGCCTTTGCCTCGCCAGGCGCCCAGAAAGTAAAAGTCGGGAAAGTTTGGATTCGGCCGTACTTGGTATAAGTAGAGGAATTCGTCGACCTTCAGTGGGGGCTGTTCTAGCTTAGCCCACAACACCGCGTACCCGAACAAGTTCCTCCCCCCGTTCGGGACTATTTGTCCGGGAGCAAGCCAGACACGTGACAGAAAGTCTCGGGCAATGGGCTGAAGGGGTAAACGCAAGCCATACTGCATCGAGACTTGGAAAATTGCGACCATCCCAACAGGAGAATGATCAGGTAACTCGTTCGGATGAGGAAGACGAATGATAACCGAGTCCGGGACATGATAGCCGGCTCGGATTTGATTCAGATCCGACTTAGTCAGAATCGAGGGAACAAGACCGCTCAGATCACCTTCGGCTCCCTCTCCTTCTGAAGACGACTCGGAAGCCTGTGTCGACTGAGTTATGGGAGTCGACTCAGAGGTTCCTTCCACGACTCCTGTCTCTTCCTCCTCCTCCTCCTCCAATAAATCCATTGTGGGATTGGGTCTCCCCGGTCAGGTTACTAGAGACGACCCGCCTCGCGAAGGACCGGCCGGAGCGGGACGCTCCGCCTGTGGTTTGACAGTCCTCTCAGAAAGAAAAGCGGCATTAGCATCAACCGCAATCTCTGCTAGCAAGGAGGGTGATTCTGCAACGTTCCAGAAACACTGCGTTTCACCCTCATCAACGGAAATTCCCTCCCGGGGGCTCTGGGAGCCATGCATTGCTATTAATGTCAATAGAAAGGGAGGGAAAAACTCACCGGAGAAAGCAACGATGACCGAAAGGAAGACGACTGAGGAGGAAATGGCAAGGATGGAAGCCCAACACAGGAAAGAGGCAGAGAAGAAAAAGAAGAAAATGAAAATGAGGAGCGGGAGCGAGGCGACAGCCTTTTTATAGCCCTGCCATGTGGCAGAGGCAATTAAACGACGCCTGCCTCGACTCCCTAGCTCGACACATGGCGCACGTCGACTGACAACGACAACGTTCTCGCCACGTGTCCAACGCCCATACGCAGGAAAGACGACTTTACGACTGGCCGCTCGTGCGACCTCGGGTAACGAACCGTCACATGTTAAGGATGACTCAAAGAGCATTAAATGTCTCATTATGATCTCGGCTTCCGGTGCGAACCGACCTAAAAATTCATTACTCCTCAGTGCAGAGTGAGGCATCAGGAGTAAGGGGGGCTTATTGTTGGGAGAAAAATACGCAAAGTCCGAAAGCTCGGACAGGGGATGAGTCGGTTCTGCTCACACTGCTCAAATCATCCGAGGCAACAGTTATGACCAAGATAGTAAGGTACAAAGCCAATGAGAAAAAAAATAGGACGGTTTAAGTTGACTCGGTATACGAGCTAGCAACGCCCTCTTAAGTCCACCAAGGTCAAAAAGCTATAAGCCACCTGGCCGATAGATAAAACTGACTCAATAAGTCGGTTCTGTCGACTACGGGGTAAGGAAATATGATGGATGAAAATCAGGATTATTTCCACTCGATAGAAGGCAGAAAGCTTATCCTCCATAGCCAGCCGAGATTCATCCATTACATGAGTTGGAATAGGTCAAGCCGAGTGAGGGAGACGGTGTACATTTAAATACCGTCCCGAAAATCCAGAAAACGGATGTCCAATCTCGAAGATCTCAGGATCGGATGAAATCTGTTAAAGATATCAAATTTCTGAAGAGTCAGGGAGAGAATCCCTATACGGCAGGGTTTCCTCACGCCTATAAGAACCCATCTTCATCTTGGTGAAAGGTATGTAATAGAAAAACCCTAAAAGCTTTTGCCTTTATTCTCGACAACTGACTTAGGCACCGGAGGTTTCCCGTTTTAGCCAGAGTCCCCTTCGTGTTGAGGATTGATCAGGTTTAAGATGGAGGAGGCAACGGGTCCATCAAAAAATCACATCAACAACTTTCAAGCTCTTTGCGCGTCAAAGTGCTACTTATCATTGGGCCTTAAAAGTGGTGGTGTTGGGATTCGTATCCTTTATTTGATTAGATTCGAATATTTCCCATTTTCATTGATTTATTATGTTGTCTAAACGAAAATACCATTCAATTGGGTACCGGAATCTAAATAAAGGAGTTAGTATTTCATGAATATCTCTTACTTTTAATAAAAGGGCCTTTTGGTCTTTTCAACCTCTTGTCTAGAAGTTTGAAGATCTCTCATGTTCCCGCAATCTTCTATTTCCCGAGGTTACGACAAGCGCTCTCTCTCTCTCTCTGCTGCCTTTCCAGCTTCTCCCTCCACCGTTCATCTCTCTCTCTCTCTCTCTCTTTCTCTCTCTCCAATACCTTCCAAGGCAATCTCCTACCCATCCCAAGCCTCTATATATAATTCTCTCTCTCTCTCTCTCTCTCGCCAAAATGAAATCGTCCACAGCCAATTCCTCTCATCTTCCAATCCTCCAATCCCCATTTCTCCCTCACCAAAACCTTAAATCCCTTCCTCGTACGCTCCGATTCCCCGAATTCCGCTTCCGTAATCGCCGTCGCCGACGCCTCAAAATCTCCCTCTCCTTCGACAACTTCCTCCACACCCTCATCTCCAATTTCCCACCGTCCAATCCCCTCGACCTCATCATCGGTCCCGCCCTCGGCATCGTCTCTGCCGCCTCTTACCAATTCTTCCTCCGCACCAACCGTCGCCGAGTATCCGATTCGGATTCGGACATCGGCAACTGGATCATTTTCACGAGCCCCACGCCGTTCAACCGCTTCGTCGTCCTCCGCTGCCCGACCATCTTGTTCGAGGACAGCGAGCTGCTGGAAGGCGTGAATGAGCGGCTCGTGAGCGAGGACCGGCATTTTGTGAATCTGAACAGTGGGAGGATACCTCCGGGCATGGCAGTGGATGGTGACGCTCTCGAGGGGACGCTTTCTTATCAGAGAGTCTGTATCGGGACGGATGATGGAGGGGTTGTGTCTTTGGATTGGCCGGCGAATTTGGATTTGTCAAAGGAGCATGGGTTGGATACGACAGTGCTGATTGTACCAGGAACGACAGAAGGGAGCATGGACAGGAATATACGGCTGTTTGTGTGCAGGGCCCTGCAGAATGGGTGTTTTCCTATTGTCATGAATCCTCGGGGGTGCGCTGGTTCACCGTTGACCACTGCACGGTGAGACGGAGCATTTTTGAAAGTTGGTTTTTGCTCCATGTCATTGAATTGTTTGTGTTTTGATTCCAGCTGCCAATCATCCAGTGCTCTCAGATCACTACAAGTGAAATTGGACAGTCCAATTGGTCAATCTCAATTGTCCATTAGGTCTAGGTCACATTGCATAGGCTAGATGAATGAATTGCAAACCAATCGGATGATCTGGTCCATCGATAAATTGGCATTCTGATGCAGGACAATTAACCACTTGCTTTAAAAGCTCGAACTGAGAGAGCATGGCGAATTAATCCCTTTATCTCATATCCCAGGCCCCAAATCTATGGGTTAGGTCCTTGGCCGAACCCTCCTAGTGGGGCCCAAATCCATGGGTTCTGCCCCCTCGTGGGCCCTGAATCCATGAGTTCCGCCTCACAAAAGCCACCCGCCGCACATGGCCCTGAAATCCATGGGTTCTGCCGGCCACCCACCCCGAATGTGCCCCTTCATTCTACAGGCCACCCCACTCGAGCCCGGTGTGTAAATGCCCGCGCATTATCTTCTTTTTGAAAGCCATCCGTTGTCTAAACAATAGATGGGGCGATTAGGATTGCCTGATAAAACTGGTTCTGTAGAACCATAACCACCCATGATATCCCCAAAAAGTAAATGGCTCAGATTGTTGTTTGGTCCTATTTCTGTACAAACTATCTTGTCCATTTTCTATGCTATTAACTAGATGGATATGTAATTTTGATATGAAATGAGCAAGTTGTACGAGGACAGGTTTGTGACTGGAACAGTAAAAGCTTATTGATATCTTCACTTGTGATGGGAATGTTTTGCTTTTTGGTTAGAAAAAAAAAAAAACGATATATGATGGCAGGGCTGAGATTTGAAGTATTTAGGTTTCCTTTTGGTCAAGAGTCAATACTATATAAGATTAGAAGGACATCTCAGGAGTTGCTGAAATCATCATCATCATCATCTAAGCCTTATCCCAGTTAATTAGGGTCAGCTAGAAAGAGTTGCTGTAATGTTGCATGAATTTCATTCTCAACACACTGTGAAGTGGCATTGGTCTATTTTTTATTGTAGATTTTCTGCAATTTTGTGCTTCGGCAACTTACATCACATGTTGACACTGATACATGTTGATAGAACATCATCATCATCATCATCATCATCATCATCTAAGCCTTATCCCAACTATTTGGGGTCAGCTACATAAATCTGTTTCTGCCATTCCACTCTATCAAGGCCCATAACTTTAGTTAGACCATAGGTTATCAAGTCTTTTCTTACGACCTCCACCCACTTCCTTTTGGGCATTCCCCCTGCCCTTTTAGAGCCTCCAACTTGTACTGATTCACTCCTTCTAACTAGTGCAGTTCTTAGTCTCCGTTGCAAATGATCAAACTATCTAAGTCTACTTTCCCCTCATCTTACTGCCCATTGGTGCTACTTCTAAGTTCACTCGAATACATTCATTTCTATTTCCATCATTGTCTTTCCACCCATCCATCTCTACAGCCTTATCTCAGCTAAACTCATCCTATGAACATGCCGACAGAACACACTGGAAAAAAAGGGGCACACTCAAGTGGTACATGAACTTACATTGGCAAACACCAACTGAGAGGTTGACGGGAGAATGAATGGGCCAGGAATCAACTGCTGGGCAGATGTGGAATCTAGTTATGAGTTCACGGAGTCCAACCTGTCCCTAAGGATGCATCACCTCTGAAAACCTCTAGGGCCCAAAAACACCAACCGAGAGGTTGATGGGGAGCAGTGTTCGAAATATCAGTATCGCACCCTTGGGATACGGATACATATCGGTTATCGCATGGGATATATCGGTTGTATCACATAATGTATCGTTGTTGTTGGAAACATGGGGAAACATTGGGAAATTGGTCGAATTTTTCAATGAAACTTTAGTGATTATTAAAAAGACATTAATACACACTTATAAATCAAAACATTACAAAAAACAAGTGCATGTAATAGGTTTTCTTTGTATGGGATCCTAATCTATGTGTTGTCTAACTGAATTGATGCAAGTATATTCAAAGTCTATTAATATAATTTATAAATGTAAGAAGACGTATGGAAACACAAGCAATACATTCAAAAGCAAAAGAAGAATCACTAGATCAGGTTATATGTTTGATTTTATGTTTGGACACAGATTGCAACCAATTTGTGAGAAATTGAGAAATTGAGAAATTTTGATTTTTTTTTTTTTTTTTTCAATTTTCCACAACTCAGCCCATCTCCTCCAATCTCGAAATCGAAGCTCCCAATCCATGATTTTTCATGCACATGAAAAATCATGGATTTGTAATAATTTGACACTGATTTGACATGATTTATAGAAAAAAAGGATCAAAATTTGAAAATGCTCAACGGATCAAACATGTGGGATATATCCTACTACTTGTGCGTTTCGTATCGCACAAGTGAGATACGAGATATATCGTGGGATATATTGACTGATATCATCGATACTTAAAACACTGGATGGGGGAATGAATGGCTCATGAATCAACCTATCCATAAGATGCGTCTCCTCTGAAAACCTCCAGGTCCCAAAAATCAAACCAGTCCGAAAATTATGTGGGTCACATCACAAGGAACGTAGTGAGCTCACCGTCGATTATCATGGGGGTTCCTCCATATTGTGTATATATAATCAAGGAGGTTCAGACCCTTCATCCAGTTCAGATGATCGGTCATACCAAGATTTAGGCTGTTTGCGACTCAGGTGGGCCCCTGTGGAATCCAAGGGTGGGCGTTCCTTCACAGCCCAATTCCTTTACTGTGGCTCGCATTAGTTTTGGATCGGGCTGATTTTTGGGTGCTAAAGGTTTTTGGAGGTGACACATTTGATAGACGGGTTGGATGGTGAATATACATCACGTGGGTATCGCTGTAAGCTTATTGTGGCAGTAGTACCTTTGGAGCACGACCCTTGAAAAAAATTGCCATTTCCTTGCCATATAGGTTGAATGTAATTTGGTGGATGGGTAAAGGTGAAAGATACCATGGAGGTTGGTGAGCATGAAAGAGATTTTGGATTTTATGTGCATCATTAGAAATATCTTCTAATTATTTCCATTTAGGTGCATCAATATAGATCTCTTCTAATTGTTTCCATGAAGAAACCAAATATGGTGGAGGAAAAGGAATTGCTTATGAATACGGTTTTTCAAGATTGTCTTTAATTTCATATATAATTTCCTCTTTTGTAACTTTTGGGCTCTTGTTTATGCTATTTTATGGTAACATAGGCTTTAGCATACAGGTGACACGTTATTCTTCGATGAATGGAAGTTTTGTTAAAATACATGCAATAGTAATGATTTTTCTGGGAGCAGCTTTTAACTACTTTATTTATGTAGGTTATTTACAGCTGCTGACAGCGATGATATCTGCACAGCTATACAGTTCATCAACAGGTCAAGGCCATGGACAGCATTGACGGGCATTGGCTGGGGTTATGGTGCAAATATGCTGACTAAATACCTTGGTGAAGCGTCTGAGAGAACACCCCTCACAGCTGCTGTTTGCATAGACAATCCCTTTGACTTAGAGGAAGCCACAAGGTCATTCCCTCATCATGTTGCAATGGACCAAAAGCTCACGGGTGGATTGGTAGATATTCTACGATCTAATAAGGTTGGTGATTGTTGCAATGGATAACCATATCAAATATGAAGTTTGTGTGGTTTAAAGACTGACCTCTACCAATAGGAACGGAAAAGGCTTTATTATGATACTGAAAATTTTCAGTTTATGTTCCGTCAGCTGTTCTGAAAGGCTCAGAATACTGGCTAATTCTACTCTCATGCTTGCAGGAGCTCTTTCAGGGTAGAAGAAAAGGATTTAGGGTTGAAGAGGGTTTGTCAGCCGTGTCTGTGCGTGATTTTGATAAAGCGATATCTATGATTTCTTATGGGTTTGAGGCCATCGAGGACTTCTACTTGAAATCTAGCACAAGACAATTGGTTGGCAGACTGAAGATTCCTGTTCTCTTCATACAGGCATGGATACTTTGCTCTTCATTAGACATTCTGAATACAAATTACCTGCAAGTTGCATAAGCACATGTTTCTTAATACAACTAAATATTCTTTGATGAATTACTAAATTTTATAAGAGAAAGTAACTAAGCCGCATCCACAAAATCAATCTTTCATCAGCTAATTTGGTCACTTTATAGCTTAATTGTTGTATCGTAGTTCAATTGTACATGCATATCTTTACTAGGCACATAATATATTGATTTGAAATCTGTATTATTGTGTGATAGTTCAATTGTATCTGTATATCTTTTACCTGGCACATAATGTATTGTTCTAAAAATTGTATTGCAAAGTGTTTTTCGAAACCGGGCATGTCTTGTGATTTGTTCCTAATGTCAGATGTAAAGTAGGTCTGATGCAGGACAATTAACCACTTGCTCTAAAAGCAATTAACCACTTGCTCTAAAAGCTCAAACTAAAAGATCATGGCGAATCAATACCTTTATCTCATAGCCCAGGCCCCACATCCCATGGGTTAGGACTTTGGCTGAACCCCCCTTCTAGGCCCCACTTCACATGGGTTCCGCAACACATGAGCCACTTGCCTCACACGGGCTGCCCACCCCAAGTGTGCCCCTGCATCCCACAGGGGACCCCACTCAAGCTCAGTGTGAAAATGCCCCTGCATTAATAACCCCCGGTGAGGAGTCTCGAACACGACACCTCCTGCTCTGATACCAATTTCATGTAGGACAATTAACCACTTGCTCTAAAAGCTCGAACTGATAGAGCATATGGCGAATCAATCCCTTTATCTCATAGCCCAATCCCCACATCCTATGGGTTAGGACCTCAGCTGAACCCTTCTCGTGGGCCCCGCCTCACACGGGCCACCTACCCTGAGTGTGCCCCTGTATCCCACAAGCCACCCCACTCGAGCCTAGTGTGAAAATGCCCTTGCATTAGGGTCCCTGGATGATTTGCTACTGAAATTTATGACCTAACCCTGCTATCCTTTTTCCCCAACCTAATTGAAGATGCAAAGATCTTCTTTTCTAGAAATCTCATAATATGATGCAGAGTTATTCCAAAGCACCTTGATTATAGTACAGTTGATTGCCGTGCTGTCTTGCTGTACTACTGAAAACATTCAAAACTAGTGGCTTTTGCCACCTTAGTCTGGATTTAGTAATTTTAAGCAAATATGGTTGCAGTAATTCATTAAACTCTTTTATGGAGCAATGAGTAGCATTTTTTGCATTACTTAAGATATCTTAATACATAATAAGGGTTTTGCTGGGTTCGATTGAAGGCTTATTTCGATCGAGCTATGCTGAAGAGGGGGGCAGTTTGGGCAAGTCGAGATGGAAAGATGCATTGCTTGCTGTGCCGTGGACCATCTGGATTGAAAGGAACAGTTGTTGCTTTTGGAACATGGAGGGTTCGGCTTTGGGGTTCTCAATCGGGTTTTATTTTTATTTTTTGTTTATGAGGGACTGGGTGCAATAATTGTGGGTTTTGGGTTGTGCGTTTGGGGTTTGAGGCTAGCTGTTCTGGTCCCTCCTCTGTTTCTAGTTTTAGTTTTTTCTGTTTCTGTTTGTGGTTGTTTCTTCTGGCTTGTTTTCTCTTTTGCCGTTGTTCTGTTTTGCTCTTTTCCTTTTGGCCTCTGGGCTTAATACAATTCATCATCCTTTGAAAAAAAATCTTAATACGGAATAAGGTGCTTAAAACAACTATATATAATTTTGAATGAAAAACTTACTATTATGAGGGCCTTGGCATGCATTGTGTGTGCATGCGGGCGTGTGTGTGTGTGGGCGCACATGTTTGTTATTCCTTCTGAATGATAACTGCAATTTGCTAAAATAGCATTGTATATTCCTCATTACTTGTTATTATTGCCTTGCTACTTTAGCAGAGCAACAATAGAATAGCACACTGATCTCTATTGTTGTCTTGCTACTTTAGCAGAGTGACGATGGAACAGTACCACTGATCTCTATTCCACGCAGCTCAATATCAGAAAATCCATTTACAAGTCTGCTTTTATGTTCTTGTTTGCCTGCAAGTACTACTTCAAGGAAGAGGTCTGCCATCCCATGGTGCCAACATCTTGCCATTGAGGTAATTTGTTATTTTTTACTGTACTCTTCTGATCTTCACTGTTCCATTGTTTTCTATGTCTGGATTCACGCCTCTATTAATTGATTTATGCTGCACATCACTAATGGGCATATATTTTGAAAGGAATTTATAGTGTTCATGCCAGGTACTTTGGCTGTGCCTTCTTATTAAATTTTATAGCTTGCAATTTCATTGCTGCTGCTGTATTCGATGGCGAATTGATGGAATTTGTTGTCTTTGTTTTTCTTGAGTGTTTGACATGCACATTGGACAACATTTCTGTGGTGATACTACATATGTTTCATTCCCAGATTTCTGATGTGCATGCATGCGGATCCTGCAGTGGCTTTCAGCAGTGGAGCTTGCTCTTTTGAAGGGCCGCCATCCTCTTCTTAAAGATGTGGACATCACCATCAATCCATCAAAAGGTTTAGCTTTGGTTGAAGGCAGAGCACTGGATGGTTTGAACCGTCCTTTGAATAATACTCAGTTGGAAGATTTAGATGCATTTGGTGCCAATCAGATCAATGGTATGCTTGGAGGAAGATACGATGAGGTTCAAAATGGAGTCGATGGCCATTTTAAATCAAGAAAAGATGTACAAGGCAAGCTAGAAGGCTTAGAACCACAGAAAGAGAAAAGCACTGATGAATTGCAGCAGACGAGCTCAGATAATTCTGGCTTAGTCGAAGGAGGAGATAGTCCATCAGACAGCGAAAGAAGCCAATCGATGCAGACAGCAGAAGCTGTTATGAATATGCTTGATGTAACTGCTCCTGGTGCACTTGGAGAGGAACAAAAGAAGAAGGTAGTGCTTGTTGATTTCAAATTCTTGCAATGATTTGATATGATGTTTGCCTTATTGTACCATATATTCAACATGTACAAGTAAAATTTGTTGCCATTCAAAAAAAAAAAAAAAGGTTTAGCTTGTTTGAATAGGCTACTTGTATGTGAAAAGGTCACACCTATGGTGGTCAATGAACTTTTCCAAAAAAAGGGAAAAAGAAAAGAAAAGAGCCAGGCTGGCCTGTTGGGCTCCCAGTCTTGGCCCACTATAACCTGGGCTCAAAGTGAATTTTTAGGCCTGTGTGTTGGGCTCTGGTCTGTTTTTTCGGGCTCAACAAATAAATGGGCCTGGCCCAGGCACAGATTTACCAACATTTGCTATTATTTAAGGCCTGCCCCATCCCAAATCCAGGTCCCTTTATGGCTTCCCTGGGCTAGTCATGGGCCTACTTTTCAGGTCTGCTGGTCAGGCCTGTGCCCCAAAATCATGGGCTCACTGGGGCTGACCTTGGCCCGCCTATTGACAACCCCAGTCACAATGAAGGATTTCTCTATTGACATGCATGGGGTGTATATTTGGTCTAATCTTCAGTTGCAGTGTGCTTCAATTTATAGTAGCTGTGATGGATGGTTTCTTTGCTAGTGTGTTATTATTTGTACTTACTCGTTTCTACGATTGAGCAGTGCAGGTCTAAATATGTTAAGCACCGCAGGTCTAAAAATGAAGTTGTGCTTAGTGGGTTCATTTGACATTGCATGCTCTAGACAAACTGTTTGGAAATTCCCGTAGGTAACATGCAATGATTGGGAAAGGTGCAGGCTGGGGCCTGACCATGTTGGCATGTAATTTGTGTTGGTACGCATGAGTCGATGGTTCCCTCCTATTCTGTGTGGTCAACTACTTGAGCATGACTTTTATGTACATGGGTGCTTATGCTCAGTGGTTTGCCTGGCAACTGCCTCTTGATGATCCTCATTTGCTGGCTCTCCCTTTCCTTGATGCATGTAATAGTTTCAGTGGGGGTGTGGACTAGGTGGGATTGTGTCGGCAAGTCAGTGGTGTCAAACTGAGCCATTACTATCACCGGTTCCATGAGCCCAGGTGAAAGACAATGGTTTTTTTTTTTCCTGGTAGCAGCCTAGTATAAAACTTTTGTCCATCTACTGTTTAAAAGCCAAGATGACAATGATCATAGCAATGATGATAATGATGGTGATGTATATTCCACAATTTCAGAAGTTTGAATCGTCTATACTTATCTTTCAAAAAAAAAAAAAAAGCCCTATGCTTACTGATTTCTGAGTTCATTTGAGTGCCATGGAACAAGGGGAAACATTTGTGAAAGACTTGATGAATTTTCTTTGTTCTTCTTCTCCAGGTTTTGATTGCCATGGAACAAGGGGAAACGTTTGTGAAAGCCTTGCAAGGAGCTGTGCCAGAAGACGTTCGTGGAAAGCTTACAGCTGCTGTATCTGACATTGCGCGGACTCAAGGAGCGAACCTGAATCTTGGACTTTCGAGAATGAATTGGATTCCTAATGTGAAGAGGGACATTGGTGAGAGAAAGTCTTCACATGGAGAAATCTCTCAGGATAGCAAGGCAGTGTCACACAATGGTTTGGACGACCTTAGTTCTGGTGATAAATTTTCCAATGACCCTGGTAACAATCAATCTGGTTCTGAAGAATCTTCTACAGGATCAGGATCAGAGCTTCAGCCTTTGCAAAAGTTGCAAAAATCTGGTGATTTAGGTCCTCAACAGGAGAGTAGTTACGTGGGCCAAACAAATACTTCAGGAGGGAAGGATTCTGATGAGGCAGTGGAGAGCTACGGAGGAAGTCAATTTTCTCAAGATAAGTCTGTCCAAGCTTCAGGGTCTGTTGAAAGTATGCCAGAAGGAGTGAAGCCTAACCATCAAAATGAGACTGAGAAAGTGAGTGGCATTGAGAACGTTGGTGAGCAGCAAAGGGTGAATCAAAGCCATAGTGTAGCAGACACGCATGATGCGGATGATCGTACATTGACAAAGGAGGTCACTAATATTCCAAAGAATGAAGATGAAGGAGAGTCTACTACTGGCCCTAGCAAGCCATCTTCTTCTGTTGATCCTGAGGCATCATCTCCTTCTATTTCGGGCTCTCCAGGGCCCTCGCCAATGGAAAAAGAAGGGAATGATATTCAGAATAATGAAGACAAAAATGTGCAGGCAATGAAGCAAAGCTCCTTGACCAAAGCTGAAGAACCATCTCCACCGCCTTCGGCATCATCCACTCCCCCACCAATCAATGTTTCTCAAGCATTAGATGCCTTAACGGGGTTCGATGACTCCACCCAAATGGCAGTTAATAGTGTGTTTGGAGTTATAGAAAATATGATTGACCAGTTAGAGAAGGGAAAGGACCAAGATAGTCTTGGAAAACAAATTAAAAATGAGGATGAGGAATCTGATATTTCATCAGATGAACCACTTGTCATGAATAAAAATGAGTCTGAAGAAAAAGAAGCTAGCAAGAACGTATCATCTGTACAATCTGATGTGATGCGATCGAATGATTTTCTTGGAAGTACCTGCATTGAGGAATGCCCAGAGTTACATCAGGATGCTGGAAATAAATTGGGTGATTCAAAGCCCACTCAAAATGATGATCCATCATTTATGAACAGCATTGGTAGGTCTCAACAAAATATAGGTGCTGATCATTTAGATTTAGAGGAAAAGACTAGAAGGCAGGATGTGATGAATTTTGCATCATTTATGAAGGATTCAAACAAGATTAGACATGTACATAGTATTCCACTACATATAACTATACACCCTTACAGAGATTCACTTTACAATGAATACCTCCGTAAATGTATTCGTTCAATGATGCCAAATACAAAACCATTAGATTTAGATTCAACACATGATCTTTTGCTTGAATACTTTCCAGAAGATGGCCAATGGAAACTCTTGGATCAACTCGAAAGCACTGGAGAATCCACACATGATGCAGAAGCCTGTGAGGGCACTAATGGAAAGGGACAACTGTTACAAGTTGGTGATGAGGAGAAAATTATAGAACCATCTTATGTAATATTAGATAATGAACTTGAACGACAGAAGACTGAAGAAGATGAGACCACAGATAATTCTGATAGAAAAGCTGAATCAGGTGCTGCTAACATAGAGGGGTTGATGTACTTAGTTAAGGGTATTGTACTTCGTGCTCTGAAGGTTGAAGTTGGGCGCAGGCTAGGGATGCTTGATATGGAAACGGTGGAGTCAAATATTGCATATGATATGGAACGTGTTGCAGATGCGGTGGCCATGGCAGTGATATGTAACAAGGAGTTGGAATGGTCTGACCCAATTTCAATGAAGCTTGGTACGCTTCAGGGGGAGCATATTATTAGTGCCATATCATTATCTTATCAAGAATCCGGCCACTTGAGGAAAGTTGTGCCAGTTGGTGTGGTTGTAGGTTCTAGCTTAGCAGCTCTTAGGAAACACTTTCATGTTACGGCGCTTCATGATGCCAAGAATGAATCCATCCAAGATCAAGATAGAAATGTGGGGAGTAAATCTTATGGTGAAGAAACTGAGGTCGAAAATGATCATCATGGATTTGTTAGCAAGAAGGTTCAATATCCGGATGTGGATAGCTCACCAAGCAGAGGAATGAGGCAACCTGAGACAACAATTTTAAAGAATGATAAAGTCATGGTTGGGGCTGTTACAGCTGCCCTGGGTGCATCTGCTTTACTAGCACACCATACGGTAATAGTCAAATCCATCCAAAAGCTTGTAATATGGTTGCATTTGGTCATCTCAGAAATGAATCTATTACAGTTGTGAAATCTTATTCTTGCAAGCATGCTCTCACTGAAGACTGGCACTAAAATTTAGCTCTGTTGTTATCTTTCCTTAGTTTTGCTTCTCTAATATTCAATATGCTATGCACTTGTCTTCTCGATCCTTCTAGTGGAACATTCCCATAAGAAGAACATCTTTTCGTACTGTTTTTTGCTTCTTCTGCTTTTATTTATTTATTATTATTATTATTTTATGAACATTTGATATCAGATGTGCATGAAAAGTTTCTGTGCCTGCCCTTAGTGCAAGTTAAAAGAATATCAGCTCCTGCATTTAGTCCTTTTTGTGGCTTCTTTTTCTAGGTCCTTCCATTTCTTTAAAATTTTGTTGCTTTCCCTTATCTTTGAGATGTATGCGACCCATTGCCCGGAGTATCCCCGATATTATCGAAATATCTCCGATATTATCCCTATCTCCAGCTCAGCGATACCGATAATATTGGCAATGTATTGCTAAGTATCACCAATATTTTTGACTGTAAATTCCAGGTGTCGCTTGTATCGCCAGTGTATCGGCGATGTTTCAATAATATCGCCAATGTATCAATATCACTAAAAATCTGTTTATTAAAAAGCTTTTCATTTCAAATTTTTATGGGTGAATGGTTGTATGTAGTGTTCACATTGGTGATGATAATATTGATTATATAATGATTTATCGTTATCGCAACATGGGCGATGTCGAGACCACAGTTAATGCAAGGGCATTTTCACACCGGGCTCGAGTGGAGTCGCTTGTGGGATACAGGGGCACACTCGGGGTGGGTGCGGCCCACGGAGGAGGTCTCGTGTTCGAGACTCCTCACCAGGGGTGATTAATGCGCATTTCACACCGGACTCGAGCAGGGTAGCCTGTGAGATGCGGGGACACACTCGGGGTGGGCGGCCCATGTGATTTGGGGCCCATGAAGGGGGTTCGGCCGAGGTCTTAAAACCCATGAGATGTGGGGCCTGGGCTATGAGATAAAGTGATTAATTCACCATACTCTAACAGTTCGAGCTTTTAGAGCAAGTGGTTGATTGTCCAACATCAACAGTCTTTCGTTTTCTTTCCAGTTAGTATTTCTTGACAAAATATAGTGTTGTTGATATTCTAAAATCTTGATGGATATTTAGATGGAAGGTTGGATGGATAGATGGGTTGGATGGGATGGTTGGACTAGTTTCTTACGATGACACATGCTTTTAGGCCCCCATTAAATGGAAACTTATTATGTATGCATTCTTTTTATTTATTTATTTAAATTCTTAAATATGCAAATATGCTTTTGCCCCATGATTTCCCACATTTCCGGTTATTGACGATATTATCAACGATATCGATATTGTTTCCGTATCCCCGGCCAGCAAAACTTGTAGCGATACCAATACTTCGAACACTGTTGCAACCGGACTAGTGAGCTCAATGTTTACTTGCTGAGGCCAGTGAATCCTGGTTGTATCATCATTCACATTTCTAAGTTGCTTTGGGAGGAGGGTATGGAGGAAATCTATGGAAGTATTTTTTGAGCCTGGGGAAAGATGTAAAAAGCTGAGTATTTTGAACTGCTCTCCGCTGTGTTCTTCAGGTTGTTCTTTCATTGTTATAATCTTCATGTGGACCACAACCATCAGTTTACTTTTTTTTTTTCATTGATAAACCTTTTGTAGTAACACAGTTTTCTACCACTAAAGCAAATGACAAATGTTTTTTTTTTTTTTTAACAGCTGTCCAATTTACATACTGTGGTCATAGCTCCAAATCGTCTCAATAAACCTGGGTTATATTTGACTCAGTGCTGCCATGTTAGTTGACTAAAACATCATGGCTATCTGCTAATGCGTGCATGTTATGTGTGCTGTGTTCATTGTCTGCTGCTCTGGTTTGAATTGACAGAGAAAAGAACTTCATACTACCATTGTACTGCCCAATTCCCATCTGGTGCTATCAACTAGAAAAGAGAAGTACATGTAGTGATGATAACACTGACCATTTCCTAATACATGTTGGATCTGCCTTTTGCTCATGCTCCATTTCTTTTGCAAACACAGAGCAAAGACCTTGACAAATACAATGGAACTACTGAGGTTCCATCTGGTGCTATCAATGTCAAAAGAGAACTGCAAAAGGAGGTTGACAAGCTTGAGGAGCGAACGCATGAAAGGAACCAGAATAACATTGTAACTAGCCTTGCTGAGAAAGCCATGTCTGTTGCTGCTCCAGTTGTACCTACCAGGAATGATGGGGAGGTGGATCTGGAAAGGTCAGGATTCTGTGATCCTTTCTGCTTGGATCACTTGTTTCGTTTTCTTCTTCTTCTTGCAATATTATTTTGCACTATGAAAAGTTGCATATAATTTTTCTTTCATAAGCAGGCTGGTTGCTATGCTCTCAGACTTGGGACAGAAGGGCGGAATCTTGAGACTGGTTGGCAAAATGGCTTTACTTTGGGGTGGTATACGTGGTGCTTTGAGTTTGGTTGAAAGGCTTATCTCGTTCTTGCATATTGCTGAGCGTCCTTTGTTTCAGAGGTATTTGTTAACTCGTTATTTTTATGTCCATCTTTATGTGCTGTTCCCTAGAAACTTGTGGCCCTTTTAAATCTATTTTCTTAAGTTTGTTTTAGCCCAAAGGGGTGTGCCACCATTGCTTTCACTTGAACCCTCCTTATACATGCATGAGTTGCAAGATCCTTCTGAAAATTGTGCCACTGTCACTCCCACTTTGAAATGCACTTTGGACTCACACTCCTGCTCCTGCTTCCTAGTTGTTTTATACTTGCTAAATTTTAAACAGATATTTCCCCACTCCTGCACCCGAATTTATTGCTGCTTTGCTTCATGTTTTGTGCAATTATATGCATGACTGGGGCAAATTGTAGTTCTGCATGTCAAACATGTTGCATGCTTTTGGTCCCTGTTCCAAATTCCAACTCAAGTGTCTGATGTTGTAGATCTGCAGGTATCCGGGATGCTTTGACCTGATTTAAACGGTCCTGGATACTAAAATCAGACCCATTTAGTAATTGGTAAGATTCGGGTCAACTGTTTTAGTCTTTTAGATCCGTTTGAAAATTGGGTCAGGAACATAATTGGTTACCCAGTTAGTATTTAATATTAATACCATATTAGATTAATACGATTAGTAGCATACCAGTATCTCTCAGCCATTGTTCTTTTGCCTCATGGGGGGGGGGGGGACTCGGGCAAAGGGACCATCAGCAGGCGTATATGGCATCTTTGTCTCCTACCTGGGTTATGGTCTATATGGTTTGAAAGAAATAACCGTTGTTTCAGGAATTGGATGGAGCCTTCTTCGGAAGTTTTCTATAGGGCAAAATTGCATGTTCTGGAATGAGCAAATGCTTCTAATGTCCTTGGAATAGATCAGACCAGTTCCCTGTTTTGTGGTTCGAGTTGTAATTATTTCTTGTTTTTATTTTTCTTTGTATTCTTTGGCCTTTGGCCTTTCTCAATAAAATGTTTATTGTTAAAAAAAGAAGCATACTAGTATCTCTCTCTTTCTCTAATAAATATATTTATTCTCTTCCTCTCACTTCTATAAATATATTGACATCTTTCTCTCTCCTGAAGGGTTTGGGTCAAGCACCTCAAATATGGTACCTGGAGCAGAACCCGAACCGTCAGGGGTTCAGATATGGCTACACCAATACCCAACCCTAACTTGTCCCATTGACAGCCCTATCCTATTTGTCCATCTTTGCTTGCAACTTCTTATGCACGTTCATGCTCATTTACATGTTTGCACATGGTCTTTCTTCTTGAATCTTGAAGGCTGCTGACTTTCATCTTTACCCTTTTCTCCAAAGGATTCTTGGGTTTGTCTTCATGGTGCTGGTGCTATGGTCACCGGTAGTTGTTCCATTTCTCCCAACACTTGTGCAGAACTGGGTGGCACAGAGTTCCACTGGAATTGCAGGATATGCTTGCATAATAGGCCTCTATACTGCTGTCCCAGTACTTATTATGTTATGGGGCAAACGAATTCGAGGATATGAAAATCCACTGGAACAATATGGACTGGGTCTAACATCATCAAAGGTATGGATATTATGCATGTCATGCCATATAATAAACATGATGTAGCAAATGGAAGTTTCAATTTTAACCAAGTTATGGATGCTTTTGGTTTATGTTATACTGTTATTGATGGCCTTACTTCCTATCTGTGTTTATCTTGAACCTTTGACTGTAAAATGCTTATTCAATAAGCGTCATATTATTTTTGGCTGAGATACACAATAATGACATGCATCTGAGTCTAATATCATCAAGATTTGGGAATAGACACAAGCTATCATTGCATGGAACACAATTGGTACTGTCTGAAGCTGAAAGTCAGAATTAGTTTTATTTTTTTATTTTTTTAGTTTAGGTATAGCGCCAAATCTCAAAGTCAGATACAATGGAGCTAAGCGGATGGTGAAGCTATTTGGAAATCGTTATCTGTTTTGACAAATGCCAAACAACAGTATTTGTTGGATGGCTTGTGCACTCTTCAGTATATCTGATTTATTTATTTGTTTATTATTATGTTATGACATTGACCTTGTCTGTGTTCCTTAAATTTCTTACAACTGCCAATTGATACCAAAGATGTTGGGAGCCATTCTTATAATAAAGAGTATCCTAGCTCAATCAAGTCTTGTGTGAAAAACTACCTGAATTTATATATGCCAATAACAAAGAAAATATGTTGGAAACTGAGTCATGATACCTTTCTTGAAATGATGAAAATTCAATCAATAATTTCTCGGATCATATTCCGTGACAATATTAATATTTACCAACAGGGAATTGGAATCTACACCCACCCCGATTGATTCATGTACACCCATTTTCCAATTTTGAAATTGAATAGTACAAGATTGTACTTTCTCAACTCCCAAAATGGGTGCTGGTAAATAAGAAGGGTAGGGTCTAAAGAGTAGCTCCCTTATCAAAAGACGGACTTTCTGATCATTTTCTTTTAACTGAATGAAGTTTAAGACAATCATCATTGAACTTGGAAGCGAGGCACCACTGTTACTGTTACTATACAGGCTGTTACACCCTTCTTTTTATTTTTTTGAAAAAACCTATTTTGGCACCGTAACAGACTGTTATGGGGCTTTTACAGCCATTACGGGGCCGTTAAGGGTCATTTTTATTTTTTATTTTTATAAAAAAGTTTCCAGAAAGGCTGTTACAATCCTGTAATGCATAACGATTCTGCTATTACCATTACGTAATGGCCGTTACGTAACAGTTTTGGAATACCTTATTTGGAAGGACTAAACTAAGATTGGGCTCTTTCTTGCAGCTTAATGATCTTCTCAAGGGTTTGATGGGAGGCATCATACTTGTCTTATCCATACATTTGGTGAATGCAGCACTTGGCTGTGCATACCCTGCTTGGTCTTCAGGGATCCCTTCATCTAGAGCAGGGACTATCACGTGGCTCAAAGGATTTGGAGGAATGCTACTAGTGGCTGCTCGTGGAATCGTGCCAGCAGTTGGCGTTTCCATCGTGGAAGAATTGCTGTTCAGGTCATGGTTGCCTGAAGAAATAGCTGTGGACCTTGGGTATCACCGTGCGATTATAATTTCTGGGCTCTCATTTTCTCTGCTTCAGAGGTACTTCTTGTACACCTTGTCTTCTTCCATTTTTTGGTGATGTAGCAATCTATATTAAAGAAGTCTCATTTCATAGGTACAATAGAATCTGTTAGGCTGTCCCCGGCATCTGTCAATGGTTCTTGAGAGGGAAGCCCTTCCCTCATCAATGTTTACAAGCTGCTTCCATGCTGGTTCAACACATGACAGCCATAAATGAGCTGGACTTGGGCTTCGGCCAGGCCCCATTAGAAAATGCTATTGAATTTGGGCTTTTGGATGTGTAGGGACATGCTGATGAGTCTCTCATGTGAATAGGGAGGCAATGTGGAGGTAGACTTCCTTGCCAAAAATGGGGCTGTTAGGGGCTTCCCTTATTGTGGTATATAGGTTGTAGGAATTGTAGCTGGTTGTCATTTGGGCCATAAGTTCTTGTATTGGTTTCTTTTGCTTTTGTTTTTGCTCGTTGTTGGTTGTTCTCTTGCCCTCTTTCTTTGTTTCTTTCTTCTAATAAAATTCATGTTATCAAAAAAAGGGTAGGAGGAACAACTTGCTCTGGTGCTGCAGGAAAGACGATCACTTTGATGATATGCACAATGGGCTAGTGATTTTATTTTAAAATGCACTGATAACACGTGGTTTCTATCAGTATTCGTTAAATTCAATATAGTTTATAAACCCATTGTTTTGGTCCAATGAAAATGAATTTTCTTTTCTCTTCTTTCTTTCTTTTTTAATTTTTTCCCAGCTGAGTTCCAAATCTTGAGTATTGAGATTGAACATGGCTCCTTAGTATACATCACCACATTCAGTATAAGCTTCCAGCTGCCTCTAGAACTTGTTCATAGCTATATGTTGATACCATGTTCTTGTCATGGCTATACGCGCCCAAACACTGCCACAGATCATCTTTTAAATATATCATAGTGGTAACAGCTATGGTCTGCTATGGCCAATGTTCCGGTGACTTTTAATGTTGTTCAAATCTCCATTTCCAAGTCAATCAGCAGTTTTATGAACAGTAACGTATGTAAAGTTAGAAATTCCAACCCTGACATTCGACTGATTGCAGGTCCCTGTCTGCCGTACCAGGCTTATGGTTGTTGTCTTTAGCTCTGACTGGGGCTAAACAAAGAGGTGGTGGCAATCTCTCGGTTCCAATTGGAATGCGTGCAGGGACAATGATTGCAAACTTCATCCTACAAACGGGTGGCTTCTTGAGGTACCGGTCCGATGCACCTTTCTGGGTTACTGGCATCCATCCATGGCAACCATTTGGTGGAGTTGTTGGTTTGACCTTTTGCATTACGTTGGCCATACTACTTTATCCGCGGCAATCTCCTCAAAGGGAGTAAATTTCGGGGCTCATCAAAGGCAATGCCTGGTTCTGGTAAATCTGATCCCTTCTTTCGATTGATTTGTGCAAGAACAAATCTTTCGGTGCACCAAGGTGGAATAATGGAATCCTGCATCGGTACTGGTTGAAAAGGTGTGCCATTCAAGTGTTTCAGATGTGGGGATGCAGGTTTTAGTTACTATGCAGCTCAGCGGTCTTCCTTCTGGGGTCAGTTGGATGGTGTTTTGGGTCTCTACCTTGCGGTTATTGCTTCGTTCCCAATTGGAGAATGAAAAGGAATGTGTACTTCCATTGCGGCTCAAGCATTTGGCCTCAAGCCAAGCGATGGTGTTGAAAATTCACATGAAATGCGTTGATTTCAGTGTATAGTGTCAAAGTTCAGATGCTGTTGTGCATACTTGGACGCGGATTGCCTGCAATTGGGGACTAATGTAAAAGTGCCATGTGCGATGTTTGATGTGGGTCCTACAGTGAAAAGCAAAGACTCTTGCGTGAAATGATAGTTTTGCATTTTTCACAATGGGCCTGCATTTGACATACGCACATGGTGCTTTTTCATTGGACCATGTCCTTACTTGCAGGCAATCCATGCCCTACATGATTTTTACATGAGAGATTTGAAATTCCCTAGTAAGGATTGTTTGGTCTGGTATTTTCAACAAGGCAAACATTTACTTATGCCAGGTTCTGTTGAGCCTTTATTCAGAGCCTGGCATGGGGAAGGTGGGAGTTCCTTGGGTACCTACAGATGGAGGATTGTGCTGTTGGCATTTCTTTGGTCGGTTTGGTTCGAAAGAAATAACCGGACCTGTAGAAATGAGAAGCATCCAGCCTTGAGAGTTCTTAGACGGCCTTTCTTTGTATTTCTGAGTGGGTTTCTTCGAGACCCGTGTAGTGGTTTGGGGTTGTTTTTTCTTCTTCTTTGTAGGGCTGGCCTTGTGTCTTTAGTGGGTTGGGTACAGGGTGGGGTTTTTATAATTTTTTCTTTTCTGTCTGTAGCCTTAATAAAGTTTATTTCATCTCTCTAGAAAAATTTCTTGAGAGGAACTGTAATATAGAGGATTAAAAAGGGTGTTTTGTTTGTTTGTTTATTTATTTATTTTTTAAAATTTAAAATTTAATTTATACAAACACCGGTACTCATGTGGGCACTCAAACCCATGATCTCAGTGTTGAAACATATTGAGTCTACCATGAGCCATGGAATCGGACCTGATTTGTGGGGTGCTTGGCTAGAGTTATGCACTGATGTACTCTTGTACTTGGATTCTCAGTTCGTACAAGTTGGGTCCCATCTTAAAGCAATCTGTTCCATGGTCGTGTTGGGCCAACACCTTATAGCACTTGAGCCACCCATGTTTGGCATTTTTTTTCAGCCGAGTCTGGACCGTTGCTACATGTTTCTCACCTGTCTATACGCAGGCTAGAGACTGAAGTGCCAGGATTGTCCTATGTAGGAAAATTGTGTATGGTTGTTGATCTGCGGCCCATTAGAACAATGCCGGTTACTAAACAATGGGGCCCACTTGTACGAAATGAAAACTCCTTTTGAGTATACGGCTGCATGTCATCATGTCCAACTTCACGTAGTTCCAGTAAATATGCTAGCCTTGGCTGGACGATTTTATCTTTATTCATTTGTTTATTTATTGAATCTGGATCTGAGTCGTGGCCAAAACTAGTTTTTCTTTGGGTTAAAATGAAATCTGATCGACTTTAATTGACGGTCTGGATCAGCGAGCACATGCGTTCGTCCATGAAGGTCAACATACTCTGTCCATGACATGACCGGACCAACCTTAGGGCATCTAAACGGTGGGATACGCCAGGTGGATTGAATGGCTTGGATCTTGAACAAGTGTGCCACATTGCAACATGTGATGTGGTGTAGATTACCTACTCTTTTTTTTTTTCACAAACTTGTGGGAGCACCGTAGCATAGCATATTTGATAGGGAGCAAAGGGTGCAGAGCAGAAGGGGTTGGTTGCTGCAGGACCAGATTTTGAAGTGTTTGGGCTGGGCATATTGAAAATTTTATTTTGCAATCTGGCAGACCTGGCCCATTTCTGGCACCAGTTCCTCTCATTTAGGAGTGCAATGGATCGGGTTGGTTGGGCTCACAACGACACAATCCAATTCAAATTCAACCCAAGTTGAAAATTTCAAGCCCAATCTAACTCATCTATAAATGGGTCAATTCAAATCCACTTGACCGATTTAATTAAAAATACAAAATAATTAAAAATAAAAAGCACATATAAAGATTTTATTATAGTTTATATTATAATTCATTATTGTTGAAAATATAATTTAAAAATAAAAAATATTTGAGAAGTATCTAGAAAGTATATCTGGTCTGGTCTAGAAAGTGTTTTTTGAGTTTCCTAGGTAATTAATTATTTTTATAAGAAGTTGTTGTGAATTTTCTCTTGAATGTAGATTTTTTCCTGAAGAGTATAAAAAGAGACTTACATGTACTTAGGAGTCAAGAGATATTCTCCATTCAAATAATTCAAAGCATTGTAATATCTACTTTCATAGTTCAAAATATACAAAAAAAAAAACATTCTACTTACGATACTCCTCAATTTAAAATTTTTTACTCCTCTCATCTTCTTCAATAAATTTGGCACTAGAGCGAGGTTCAAGATACATGTATGGGAGCAAATTTCAACAACACCACCTTCAACTATTCACAAATTATAGTGCCCGTATTCGAAGGAGAAAGGTATGATTATTGGAGCATTCAAATGAAGACTCTATTCATCTCACAAGACTTGTGGAAGTTGGTGGAAGACGACTATGAAATACTAAAAAAATGCAACAACATTAGCAGCATTGACGATGCAGGAAAACAAGCATTCAAGGAAAACAAAAAGAAGGATACCAAAGCTCTACTTTATACCCAATAAGGAGTGAACAAAAATATCTTTCTCAGGCTCCTTCCTGAAAAACTTCAAAAAAAGCATTAGAGATTTTGAAGAAAGAATTTTAAGGATTTAAAAAAGGTGATCAGTATCAAACTTCAATATTTTTAGAGATACTTCAATAATTTACAAATGAAGAAAGGTAAGTCAATTCAAACTTACTTCTCTCGTGTTTCTGGCATCATTAATCAAATTAGAAGTTATGGAGATACAATATAGGATAAGAAAAAAGTGTGGAAAAGATTTTAAGAACTCTTCTAGTAAAATTTGATCATTTAGTAATTGCCATAAAAGAATCTAAAAATTTATTTAAGTTTACATGAGCTGATGGGTTCTCTTCAAGCGTATAAACAAAGGTGTTGGGCAACTGTGGAAGCACACAAAGTAGAATTAAGAGGAGTAATCCAATCGGACAAACCAAGAACAACAAGAACACAACGATTTAACGTGGAAAACCTTTGCGGTAAAAAACCACGGCACGAAGTGACAAATAATCACTCTGAAAGCAAAAATTACAAAGAGAAAGAGCTTACCCAATTTGAACAACCTCAAATCTCACCCTTGTTACTCCCTTTGAAACCCTTGGACGAATTAGAAACTCTAGTTCTACCTCCCAATCCCACTTACACCCATATATAGCCTATAGAAGGATCCGAAGCAAAATCAAAAACAAATCTTGCAAAATCGCAACTCTGTGTAAAATTGCGTGGAAACTGTCAATGGCATCGAACAGTCTTCGATGTCATCGAAACTAATCCTTCAATGGCATCGAGGCCACATCGATGGCATCGAAAAAACACCTCATCTGTCCAGAGACAAAACATGATTTTTCAAAAATTCTCGATTGTATCGAGCTATGTTTGATGGCATCAAACCTTTCTTTTGATGTTATCGAACACCCTCCGATGGAATTGAAAAAACACCTTGATAGTCTAGTACCCAACTGGAGAAAATCTGAAAAATCTCGATGAGATCGAGCACTGTTTGATGCCATTGAACAGTCTGTCGATGGCATCGACAAGCCTTGTATTTGACTGGATTTAAGACATCAAACACAACATGTAGTTTGGGTCAAGTTTTGCTTCCTCATTTATGGTTCTATCTTCTGTCTATTATGCTTAGAAATCCTTAAGTACTCGTTCTTGCCGACAACCGAAGATCGAGAATATCCAAACACACCATGAGAGTGTCTTACTCACAACATTGAGATGTCTCTAGGCTCACTGAGCCCATGGGCCCCATATGTTGTTTTCCTCTCTCTCCCTCTCTCTAATAATTTAAGTAATAAAAAACGCATGGATGAGGGATACATGTGCTTAAGAGTATAAGCTACTGTTTATTGAAAGATAATTGAGGTTAGATTGTGCTTGTTTTTCTTTTATAAAGACACCTGAGACATTAATCATGTTCTCTCTATCCCCTTACCTGGATTTGGTATTTGATATACTCAGCCACGTGCTGTTGCTCATCCAAATCGTAGAGAGAGAGAGAGAGAGAGAGAGAGAGAGAGAGAGAGAGAGAGAGAGAGGTTTTGACAACATGAGGATGTCACAGCTATCATGTGGGGTCTGGTTCGTACTGTCAGATGGTACACATGGTCCTGGAGTTGACAATGGGCTAGGCTGGGCCAAGGTGGGTCCCCTCAGGACAAGAGTGAATGATGAAAGGTTTGACAGAGCCCAAATTTAAGATTTTTTTTTTTTGAGATACCTCCTCTTGAGAGTCATGTGTGTCTACTGAATTTAGACCATTAGATTTTTTTTTTTTCTTTTAACTTTCCATTTTTCTCCTACAATCGTGGTTTGTCTACTAAGAAGACCAATATTATTTACACCATAGAGCATGTTCGCAGAGGATGCTACCCAACGAATGGCCCATATCCTTGACTTCCTTCTTCTGGAATGGCAGAAAATAGGCCTGCCATGCCAGGTAGCTCTGATGTGCTACTTGCATTCTATCCTATTTGTTAGAAGTCATTTCTAAACAGGGAAAGGTAATGCTTCAAGTCAGGTTAGTTTTGGGTCATGAAAAGGATGGGTCCACACTCGATGCATTTATTAAAGAGGTTGAAAATATCAATCCTAAGATAATCCATTTACAAATGGGTTAGTCCAAACCTGTCCCACCTGACCATTTAATTAAAATTATAAAAGAATAAATTAAAAGTTAAAAGTATTGCCTTTATATATATATATATATATATATATATATATATATATATATATATATACACACACACACACACACACACACACACACACAAATACACTTTTAGAACTCTTAGTTGATATAAAACCAAATCCTTGTTATAACTATAGTTTAAATTCTAAAAAAAAAACTAGACTGGATGGATAGACTCATAGACTTTTGAGTCTTTATTTGACTGGACTTGATATTTAATAAATTGGACAAGTGATATTTAAGATAACAATTACATCTAAAACCCAACATAATTATAATTAGAGTTTTTAAATTTATATTATATTATAAAATGCAATATATATATATATATATATATATATATATATATATATATATATATATATATATATATATATATATATATATATATAGTTAGGATTTATGAAAGAGGCTAGAGGTGAACTATATCCTTGACCTGTCTAACTTAGAAAACCAAAACCCAACTCAATTAATTTCGATTCAAACAAAACTCAACTGGAACTCAACCCAAATGAAAAATGGGTTGGCTTAAACTCTGACTTTCCGTTTAGGTCTGGATTTAGCAAGCCATGCTTAGTAAAGAATGCATCAAGTTGTCACATGTGGTGGAGGATGTTTGGTACAAAGACATGGCATGTGTTATTAGGTCAATTGGTACGAAGACATGGCATATGTTATTAGGTCAAATGACATGTCTTCGTACCTAATAGGTTTTCTTTCAGGGTTTTATAGTTATATTATTATTGTAGAGCCTTGTTAAGCTTACACGCATGTATGAGATTGCTAATATACAGGTCCAATATCCAAGTCAAGTTAAACGCCGAATTGAAAGGATTGAATGTATCAATTGTTGCCGGAGAAGCACGAGATGCAATGAATGAGCTTCAGACATGTATAGGTTTGAGTACGCAACCGAGTTTATGTAGTTATCGAGCGTGAGAAGTTCGAAACTCATCAAACTCATCTCCCTCTCCTTTAGACTACAAAAGAATTTTATTACTCTTTACCTCAATTAGGATATGCACGCGTGTAAGACAGTTGAAGTGTACCACCTCTACATGAATTTAGATTAATCACAACTTCTATTAATCTAATTAGGATATACATGAATATAACATAGTTATATCGTACCACCTTTATGTTGTTAAAAGATGTCTTAAATTTGAAAAAGTTTACAATTTCAGTGATCCTAGCTCGACCAGTCGAAGGTCAGGCTCGACTAATCGAAGCCGAGCTTCGACTAGTCGAAGGTTACGCAGACTGTGTAAATTTGAGGCGGTTTCTGTACTATTTTAAAGTCGGTGCGTAAGTGAAGTTTCTTAAACTATAAATAAGATTCCCTAGGGCTATTATAAGGTATTCTAAGGCTTTCTAAAGTATTCTAAAGGATTTCTGGATGGAGTTCTAGGGTTTTAAAGGGTGTAGAAAGGGTGAGATTCAAATTTATTTGAATTGGATAAGTCTTTTCTCTTTGTAATTTATGCTTTTACAGTGGATTTCTGTCGCTTTGTGCCGTGGTTTTTTCTCGAAAGGGTTTTCCACGTTAAATCTTTGTGTTATCTTGTGTTTGCTTAGTGCTCTTGGATTGCTATCCTAGATCCATCTCCATGTGATTCTGCGGCCCAAATCCAAATAAGTGGTATCAGACCTATCGTTGGGGTACAGATATGAATCAGCAGGATTAACATTAATGGAAAATACTAGGTATGATATTGAGAAGTACTCAGGCAAAAATAACTTTGAGTTATGGAAGATTAAGATAATCAGTTCCTTAACCAAGCAAGGCGAGGATGATGCTCTTGAGGCGAAAAAGTCTACTATGACTGATGATGAATGGAATACCCTTGATAAAAAGGCCTTATCCTCAATCCGTTTATGTCTCACAAATGAAGTTCTCTATAATGTTTTGAGGGAAAAAACTGTGGCTAGTTTATAGGCGAAGTTAGAGGATATCTATGTGAAAAAATTCTTTGAAAATCGCCTACACTTGAAGCGACAGTGGTATAACTTCAAGATGGCAGTGGTTGCAGATCTGGAGGCCCATATCGGCAACTTTAATAAATTAGTTTGCAATTTGTTGGATATGTAAGAAGTGATCAAAGATGAGCAACAAGCATGTATGTTGCTGAATTCTCTTCCGGCATCGTCTGAGTCATTTAAGGACACAATGTGCACCATAAATAAAATCCTGAGTGTCGACGCTGTTATCTCAGCCCTTCAAGGGAAGGCCATGAGAAAGCTAAACGGCGACATAGAGACATCTTTCGATGCACTGATTACGAGAGACATGAATTTTGAACGAGATACAGGATCTTCAAGACCTAGATCTAAATCCAAGAGCAAGGACAAAGGAAAACTAAAGTGCTGGAACTGTAGGATGTCTGGACACATGAAGAAGGATTATACCAATCCTAAAGCGAAGAAAGAAAATTCAGCAGCTTTTCCCAAGGAGGCCAATGTTATTATATTTGATGAAGAGACAAGTGGTGTTGATGTTCTGTCTGTGTCTATAGTTGGACACTTGCATGACAATTTTAGATATGAATGGATCCTTGACGCAGGAGCATCATATCACATGACTTCTCATCGGAGTTGCTTCGCCAGTTATAGAGAATACGATGGTGGACAAGTTTTATGGGCAATGACAATGCCTGTAATGTTGTGACTATTGGTACGGTGAGCATCAAGATGTTTGATGGGATGGAGCGTACCTTGACTGATGTCAAGCACGTTCCTGACATGAAGAAAAATATAATTTCATTTATGCACTCGAGGCTATAGGGTGCAAGTTCATTGGTATTGATGATGTCCTTAAAGTTTTAAAAGGGGTACTCATGGTTATGAGAGCGCAAAGACACGGAAACCGTTACAGGTTGATTGAGAACACTTCAGCAGGTAAAGCGGTAGCGGCTGTTGCAGATTCCACGTCTATATGTATGTGGCATCCACGTCTGGGCCACATGAGCGAGCAGGGCATGAAGGTGCTATCTGATCGTTGTTTGATTCCAGCTTTTAAGAATTCTGATTTAAATATATGAGAGTATTGTATATGTGGTAAACAATCTAGATTATTTTTTAAATATAAAAAACATGTATGTAATAAAGTTCTTGATTATGTGCACCCTGATGTATGGGGCTATCATCGGAGGTTTCCGTTAGAGGGTTGTCATGGTTTGTATCATTCATTGACGACTACTCCCGGAAAGTTTGAGTTTACTTCATGAAACATAAATCTCAAGTTTTCACTATGTTCAAACAATGGAAGGCAATGCTAGAAAATAGTCAGGGCAAAAAATAAAGGTTTTAAGGAATGACAATGGTGGATAATTCACTTCTGTTAGGTTTAATGAATATTGTAAGGATGAAGGGATCATTAGGCACAACACAGTACGCTACACGCCTGAATAAAACAGTGTAGCTGAACAAATGAACTAGACTCTCTTGAGGAGGGTCCGATGCATGTTAAATAATATTGCGTTGGGCAAAGACTTATAGACAGAGGCCGTCAACATGGCCTGCTATTTGGTGAACCGGTCTTCTCCTGCGATAATTGAATGTAAGATCCCAGAGGAAGTATGAAGATGTCATAAGTTGAACTACTCAGATTTGTGCACATTTGGTTGTGAGGCTTATTACTCTCAGTACCGTCAGTTGAGAGAGATAAACTAGACCATAAAGCAAAAAAGTATATTTTTCTCGGCTATCGTGTTGGTGTGAAAGGTTATAGGCTATTCGATAAGGTCACACGCAAGGTCATCACTAGCCGTGACGTCAGATTCGATGAAAGCTTCTTATTCTGCAAGAATGATCAAGAGGACCAAGAAGAACCTGAAAGGTTGATCGTAAACGTCTAGGTTGACACAGATGATACTCAAGTAGAGGTAGATGCATAGACAGAGGTAAATGATCGGGTGGAGTAGTCATATGTGAGGAGGAACCCACCGCGTGATCGCAAGTTACCGACAAGATATATTGTGATGCCTTGTCACTATGGTCACATGTGGGCGGGCACACGTGGGCGGGCCCTAAGATGGCTGGCAGGCTACTGTGCACACAGTGAAGGTGAAGCTTTATCCCACATCGGAAGTGTCGTCTGAAGTTGTGGTGGTTATATGTAGAGTTGCCACCCTATACTGTATGAGGCCTTTTGGGGGCGACTCCGATAACAAAACCTTATGGGTTGTGCCCAGAGCGGACAATATCATATAGTGTGGGCGTGGGCTGTTATAAATGGTATCAGAGCCGAGGACGACTCTGCCCTCGGTGGGGGATATTGTGACGCCCTGTCACTGTGTTCACATGTGAGCGGGCACACGTGGGCGGGCACACATGTGGGCGAGACACAAGATATGGCTGACAGACTACTGTGTGGCTGGCAGGCTACTGTGCACATAGTGAAGGTGAAGCTTTGTCCCACGTCGGAAGTGTCGTCTGAAGTTGTGGTGGTTATATGTAGAGTTGCCACCCTATACTGTATGAGGCCTTTTGGAGGTGAATCCGAGAACAAAATTGTGCGGGCTGTGCCCAGAGCGGACAATATCATACAGTGTGGGCGTGGGCTGTTACATATATGAACGACTATAATATTGTATATGCTCTCGTTACAGATGAGGGAGACTCGTCTACTATCCAAGAGGCTCTCAGTGAGCCTGATGCAGAAAAGTGGAAGGGGGCTATGGACGATGAGATGGACTCGTTGCACAAAAACCACACATGGGAGCTGGTAGAGCTTCTGGTGAGCTGAAAAGTGATCGAATGTAAGTGATTATTAAAAAGAAAACATGATATATACAAGGCGAGGCTGGTAGCGAAGGGGTATGCTTAGAGAGAAGGAATCAACTTCACAAAGATATTTGCGCGAGTGGTTAAGCTAGTATCTATCAGATTCGTGTTGACGCTAGTTGCCCAATACGATCTCGAGCTAGAACAGATGGATATCAAGACTGCATTTTTGTATGAGGAGTTGAAAGAACAGATTTACATGAAACAACCAGAGGACTATGAAGTTAAAGGGTCAACGAAAAAAGTTTGCAGGTTAATGAAGTCGTTGTACAGCTTGAAACAGTCGCCTAGGCAGTGGTATAAAAAATTTGATTATTTCATGTTGGGTCAGAAATTTACTCGGACTGAATACGATCACTATGTCTATTACAAGACACTGAGTGATGGCAGGTTCATCATCCTAGTATTGTATGTTGATGATATGTTGATCGCCAGTCATTATATATTTGAAATCAACGTACTGAAGACTCAGTTATCAGGGACATTCGATATGAAAGATCTGTATGCTGCAAAGAGGGTTCTCGGCATAAATATTCATAGAGATAGGAAGAGGAACATGCTTTGGTTATCACAACAGAATACCTTGAAAAGGTGCTGATCAAGTATGAGATGGACTAGGCAAAGCCGGTGAGCGTTCCCCATGCAGTTCACATCAAGCTTTCCTCAGAACAATGTCCCAAATCAAATGAGGAAAAATAGGTTATGCCTCATGTGCCTTATTCGAATGCGGTTGACAGTTTAATGTACGCCATGGTCTGTTCAAGACCAAATATTTCACAGGCAGTCGGTATTGTAAGTAGAGCTGTACACGAGCAGAGTATACTCGATTACTCGCTCGACTTGACTCGGAATTACTCGACTCGACTCGTCATGAGTTAGAGTCGAGTACGGTCGATTTTTTAAAACTTGTTTTAATTTCGAGTAGAGTATCAGTAGGGCGGTACTCGACTCGTACTTGACTCGGTACTTGACTCGTGTACTCGTATATAACCCGCCCTAAAAAATCCTACCCTCTAGTCCTTTTCAAGTAGCGCCCATTCGAAAATCTCTCTCTCTCTCTCTCTCTCTCTCTCTCTCTCTCTCTCCCAGCACCCGTCTAGCCGTCCCTCTCCTTCCCTCTCTCCCTCACTGTCCTGTCCCCTGTCCGGTGGTGCAGACCCTGCCGCTCGTCCCTGCGGCCTGCCCGGTGCCCCTATTTGGTGCTGCAGCTCGTCCCAGCCACTCGTTCGGTGCAGTAACTCATTCCAGCCACTCGTCCGACGCCGCAGCTCGTCCCTGGCACTCGTCCGTCATCCCTGCCCTCACGCATGCTGCCGGTTGTTCCTGCCCAGCTCGCCTGGTAATGTGTGGTGTTGATTTTTTATTTTTCATTTTTATAAATTGTTAATTTATGTTAGAAATTGATTTGTCATTTTTTACATAATAAATTATGTGCATTTTATATATTTTAATTATTGAAAAATCAGACTCGACTCGACTTGATTTTTTCTTGTACTCGAACTCGCCTCGAAAACTCGGACTCGACTCGACTCGACTCGTTTTCTACTCGTACTCGGCTTGTATTCAGGCGAGTAGAGCACGAGCAAGGAATCCATGCTCGTTGGCTGAGTAGAGCCGAGTACGAGTAGGACTCGGGCATTAAGAGTCGAGTACGAATGGGGCGATACTCGGCTCGGCTCGACTCGTGTACAGCTCTAGTTGTAAGCAGATACATGTCAAACCTCGACAAACAACATTAGAAAGCGGTGAAATGAACTTCGAAACATTCGAGGTACAAAAAGATTACATCTTAACTTTTGCGAAGACAGGAACAAAGTTGATAGGGTATGTGGATTCAGACTATGCAGGAAGTGTGGATTCCAAAAAGTCGACTTCAGGTTACATGTTTATACTAATAGGTAAAGCAATTAGTTAGATGTCGAAGTTTCAGTTTGTGGTGACTCTTTCCATGACTGAAGCAGAGTATATGGTAGTGATAGAAGCGTTTAAAGAAGGTATCTAGTGAGAGGCATGATAAATCAGTTGGGACTTTAGAAGGAGGCCGTGCCAGTTAATTGTGATAGAGAGAGTGCTATCAATTTGGATAAAAATTCTGTTGATCATTTACGTACTAAACGCATTGATGTTTGTCATCATTTTATATGACAGATGCTTGAGGAAGGAGGCGTAACACTGAAGAAGATTCACACTAGCGTGAATCTGGCGGACACGCTCACTAAGGTCGTTCTTATAAAGAAGTTTAAGTTCTGTGCAACTTCTTTGGGCTTGACGATGACATAAAAAAAGACGGAGTGTGCACGAAAAGCATTGATTGAAGCTATGATGTGACGCGGAGATAAGAGAAGAAGGCGAGAAGTTACACGTTTAAAGATTGAGGATATGGTGAAGATTATTGTTAAAAGATGTCTTAACTCTGGAAAAGTTTGGAATTTCAATGATCCTCGACCAGTCGAAGGTTAGACTCGACTAGCCAAAGGTTACGTAGACTGCGCACGGACTGCGTAAATTTGAAGCGATTTCCGGACTATTCCAAAGTCGGTATGTAAGTGGGGTTTCCTAAATTATAAATAGAAGTCCCTAGGGCTATTCTAAGGTATTCTAAGGTTGTCTAAAGTATTCCAAAGAGTTTCTAGAAGAAGTTCTAAGATTTAAAAGGGTGTAAAAAGGGTGAGATTCAAGTTTGTTTGAATCGGGTAAGTCTTTTTTTTTTTGTAATTTATGCTTTCATAGTGAATTTCTATCACTTTGTGCCGTGGTTTTTTTCCGAAAGGGGTTTTCATGTTAAATCTGTGTTATCTTGTGTTTGCTTGGTGCTCTTGGATTGCTATTCTAGATCCATCTCTGTGTGATTCCGCAGCCCAAATCTCAACACTTTATACGAATTTAGATTAATTAATCACAATTTTAGCAGGTACATTGATATGCCCGATCATGATATCCAATCTTTCGGAAGATCCAAACCGTTGATCAATTAAGCTCACTTTATAAAATTCTTACAAGCCATCCACCTCTCCCAAAAAATTAAATCTTGTCCATGATCCATTTTTCACACAATTTCTGACATGGCTAGACAGTTAAAAAATAAAAATAAAAATAAAAATAAAAATTGCAAAGTATTTTTCAGGAAAAAAATATTGTTTTGTAAGAGCATCTGATAGCGGCATACGTGCGACGAATGTAATCAATCTCTATAATGTATGTGGTCGTGCGTGCATTAGTACATGTGTGTTGGCATATCAAAGCGAGTTATCGTATGGTACAGGAGGAATAGAAACACTTGGTTCTCTTCTTCCCATCTTTTCTCGTAGCAGTGCCTGGTAAGCGCATATGTATGTACAGTAAAGCTTATGTACACGCCACACATGTGCCAGCATTGCATGGTGGTCCAAGATCCAATCTATCTATCAGAATGGAACCATTGTCTTGATGCTCTAGCACAAGAATCAGTTTGATCCACTCTTTAGGTGGACCACAAATTGCAAAAAAAGTAAATCTACAGCTCTGAGAAAATTAGCTGATTTTATTTATTTATTTATTTTTATAACTCATGTACATATTTCCAATATTGGTTCTTACATGCTGAGTGGACAGATTTCCAACTTGTACAAGGTCTGGATTGGGTCTTACACCGCACACGTGCCGCATGTGCATGAGCTTAAGTACACACGCGTGTACGCTTAACAAAGCTCCCCTTAGCAGTTAACTTCTCAATAGTTTTCTACACTCCAGTTAAGTACACACGCCTGCACACGTGTGGCTAATATGTCATCAAGAGCTCTTACGGTTGTAACTTCCCGATCCAACATCAACAACTGTATAGTTTGCAGACGAGTAGGATTTTGTGCATGTGGGACCTTGACTTGTGATCCAAACATGGACGGATGGGAATGTCTAGTAGGATTTCACTAATTTTAGATCCTAAACCCTTCAATATTTTGACCCAATGATGCACGGTAAGGAAAAAAAGTATATCAACGGTCCACATTCAACAGAGAAAAGGTCATTTTAATGGGTTAGATACTTTCTACTTATGGTAAGCCCCATCATATCAACTATCTGATCACGTGGGCCCTACATTCACAAAATCTTCCTCTTATTGAATGCAATCAATTGCTACATTGCACCAAAATGCTGCTTGGACGTATGTACATTTACATCATTCGATGAATTTGCCTTTTGGCATCTTTTTTTTTTTTTTTTTTTTTTTTTTTGAACTTTAAATAAAAAAATCCAGCAAAATTATAGAAAATAATCTCGAAAATAAAAATAAAATAAAATCGAATTTATTTCAGATTTGCTAGCCCCACAAAGACCATCTCCACATGCACCTTTACAAGCAGCCCATGTTCCAACTTGATGACCATTGGTTGAAATTCAGGGCAGTCCACTCATCAGGTGGGCTACAAGTGTACATAGATAGCTGTCCAGGAGAAAAATGGGTGGTAGTGGCCCCACCAAACAAATCCAAAGAAAGATGTATTATAAGCCGTTGGTAGGATCTAGAATCCTCTACAACACCTGTTGCACGCAGCAGGTACAAAACCTGAGGTATGTAGGGCCCACCATGTTGTGTATGTGACATGTACATCAGGTGTGCCTCTTGATATTAGGCCCTAACTCAGGTGGGCCACAGAATAGGGAATAATGGGGAGGGAGCACCAACTATACGTTTGTGTCGTGTGTGGGGCCTACCACGGAGTGTATATTTCATCCAACGCATTCTTTTGGTGTGCCTCACTGCGATGAAGGGTACCTGCAAAAATCAGCCTGACCCAAATCTCATTTTGGCCACACATGATGGTGTGATGTGAGATTTTCTGTTGTTACCCATGGTGTGGTCCACCTGAGTTTTGGATTGGGATGACTTTTTTAGATGAATAGTGAACATGAGGAGGGATCACCTGATGGGCGGAGTGGATGTCATACAAATGACTTGGTGGACCCCACATAGATGTGGTGTTGTACACATATGTTCCTAGGTTTTTTTATTCAGTAGAATCAAAGCCTCACAGGCTGCCAAAAGAGACGTCTATTCATGATTTTGACAAAGAGAGCATCGACCTTCCTTTTTCAATAAAACTAATGAGAGAATATACGGAAGAAACGTTGCATTAATAGGAGGGTAGGAGAATCTTGAATTCTTCTTCTCTCGAATAATCATAACTTGAAAAAAACAAAACACCCTCACCTTTTCTTTTTTTAAATCATTCTTTATATGCTTAACTACCCTTGATTTCAGGAGAAAAATGATAAATATTATAAAAAAAAAACTGAGATTAGTCCAAAATGATGCAACTAAATAACGTTTAGTATTAGCGATAAGCCGACAAGAAATGGGTCACACAACTATTGATAGGTGGACACAAACATGTTACTTGCCGCGGAACATGCCGCAACATTTTCATATTTTGTCATATTTACCATACATGATGCCAATAATTTGAACAGTTTCCACAATGACGTTAGTCTTCGTAACTTTGGTTAAACAGGGTGAAATCACCATAAAAATGTATCTGCTTGGTTAAGAACTAATGAGATTTTAACACTAAGGACGACATAAATTACATACTCTTCCTTTCACTTTTAATTTTTTTTTTTTTTTTAAATTAAAAACCTATGATACGTGAGAAGAGTCTAATTAAAAAGATTATGAGATACAAAGATTTGTAAGACTCGTGTTAATGATTTTGTGACATCCACTCAATATATATGTTGCACTGGCTCATGTTAAGATGTTAGTCAAAAATTAGAGTGGGTTAAGGCATTTTTGGTCCGTGGAATTGAATCGTATTGAATTGTATTAGATGGGATTAACATCATTATTGCATAATGATTGCATGGCTGGAAATACTATGGTACTGTAGCCATCCAAGGGATAAAAAATTTTCTACATGAAAACACCAAATTTAGTCAAATTATGTTTGGTGGACCATGAAATCCTAATCAATAGACCAAATTCACAAAGGATGTCGTTCACTTGTACACATATATAACCAGAATGTCATGTGTAAACGGTGTATATGGATGGATGGCATGGATAAATGCATGCATCAATGTGCGGCCCACATGTGTAGTGGATTTCAAAATCCACAAAAATCATGCATGAGACCAAATGCAATTTTATGAGATTAAATGCAATTCCATCCCACCTAATCCCAACCTTTCGACATCATCTCCAAATGCTAGATGGAATTGCACGGGACCAACTACAATTCTATCCTACTTAATCTTATCTAATACCCTGCACCAAATGCCCTCTTAGGGACTTGAGTGGGCTCTAACAAGTAACACAATGAGGATGGATTGTCCATCTTTTTCCTTATCTCTGTCATGTGCACATAGGATGTAACCCCTCTCTCTTTTTACTTTCTACCCTTTGAATCTCTCTCTATGTTCTTTTTCTCACGTCTCCTCACTTCACATGCATTGCAAGTGCCATTCTTCTAGATTTTGTTTAATGTACGTTGTGCAAGGATAGTGGCATTCTTGGATGGTTTTAAATATCGTCCAAAATTGAGTTGACTCAGCTGAGCTTCTTGGTTTCAACAAGTAATGAAATGAGTCATTGGACCGAAGTAGAAACGAGTCACTAGATCAAAACGACACTGAAATGGAATGAGTCGGGAGTAAGTCAAGTACTGAGTCATGATCGAAAACCTCTGCACATAATTTGGATGCAGATTGCGTCATGCCCTCACTTGGTTAGAAATCGGTCCAATAGAGGCTGTGTGGGGTCCACCATTATATAAGGGTTTTATTCATGCCATTCATACATTTTTTCAAATCATTTCAGGGTATGAGCCACCATAGGAAGTAACAGTGATAATGACACTCACAATTGAAACCTTCCTAGGTCTCATTGTGATGTTTATTTGCCATCTAAACTATTCATAAGGTCAAACAAATCTGAATAAAGGAAGACAAATTTCAGCTTGATTAAAGACTTTTATTGGCTCCAAGAAGCTTTTAGTGATGGGCATTCATTTCCCACAGTATGGTTCTTTGGAGCCTTAGATTTGCCTCATTTTTAGGATCACATCATAAAATGATCTGTAAAAATAAATTAATAATGTGGATAAAACTCATACATCATTTTGGGCCCGACAAAAACCCCTGCCTAGACCCATTTTATACAGGCAAGGGCAGGATGCAATCTGTTTCCACCTTGTTTGCCCATTGCATCTATGAAGTTGAATATAAGCACTTGAAAACTTTCTTTGTAATAGTCTATAAGTATTTAATTCTACATATCAATGGTTCAATGCATCAGTTCATCATGAGTTTTAGAAGGTGGCCCACCCAATGTAGTGGCCAAAAATGGTCTATGGATGTGAAGCCCTCATGTACCTAGACATACTACTTAGAAAAATACGAATTTAAATAATTTTTTCCAAAAGCTTATCCCTTCTTTTTTGATCAAGAATCTGGATCCTCTGTTTGTAGCAAATAGAAATTTTCTATTTATTACAATATGATTAGACCACATTATCACACACTGCATTTAATAAGAAAATTTCTGTTTGCTGCAAAATAATTAGGCCGCATCATTGCACACTGCATTTAACGAAGCTGTGTTGACAATGTCAATAATGACCTAGACAAACATGAATTTTCTGTTTTTGTCAAGCATCTTTGATCAATGAGAAGTGATCATATGCATGGACTGCCCCACTTTTCCTGAAAAATGTCAATTATATAGAACATCCAAGCCGTGAAAAATGTGGGCCACACCACAAAGATCACCTGTAGAAAAAAAAACAGACGGTCGATTCATCAGGTAGGCCACATCATCAAAATCAATGGACGGATCATGTTCTAACTCAACATACAGATGTCGCCAACAAACTAGTGGTCCTGCCTAATTTTCAAGGAACGCGTTCTTGTGGTGTGGCCCATTTTTTGCACGACTCAGATATCCCTAGACAACAACTCATTGGTGGGAAAGAGGGGGCCATATCTCATCCTAGTGGAGCTCATCTGATGAGTGGATTGGATAAAATATACACAGCATGATGTACCCCAAATTCCATCTGGAATTTTCTATGGTGAGCATTCCTCACCCCATTTCCAAAATTTTCTCTTTGGCGTGGCCCATTTGATAAATATATCATGCAGGATTTTGGGATCTAGTCATATCATGGGAATATGTATCTAATGGACGGGTTCGATGGCTCTTAAGCATCACGGTCGGCCCCACAAAGCAAGAAAGTCACGTGCGCGCGCACACACACACACACACACACACACACACACACACACACATATATATATATATATATATATATATATATATGATTATGCCCCTTTAATCTCATGGACAAGTGATTATTTTATGTTAAATAATAAAATAATTAAAAAGGATATTAGATTCTAGACTTTTGCAGCTCCCTATCACGTCTGTCGTTTTGGTTGCTCTTTTCTCAACACAATTAATTAATTTTTTAAAGAGTGATTAGCTGTTAATTACGGTAATTAGGGACCTAACAAGCAAAACAACCTTTTGGTTGGTGTGGCACCGGAATGGAAGAGTTGAAGATGCATTCTTCTGTAGAAAATTACAAAATTGCCTGTCTTTTTAGGAACAAAATGCCCATTCCCTCCATTTTAAATATTTAGGCCCTGTTTAGGTGTAGCATACGGATGCTTAATGAATTATACTATTCCCAGCCTTAATTATGCAAATGGAGGCTGTGATTTGGTGATCGAGACCGTTGATCTGATGATCCCCACCTTAGATGGGGTTGGGTCAAAATCCCCTTTTGATCAATGGCTTAGACACTGTTGTTGTTGGAACAGGAAAAATTAAAGATTTTCTTCTACCCATTTCTTTATTTATAGTAGTTTGAAGTAAAAATAAAATAATGATAGATTGGAGTCTACCAAACATTCAATAGAAAATAGGGCAATGATCAAAGGTTGGGATCTTCCAATTTGAGAGACTGTTGTTGGACACCTCTATTCCATGATGTAGGCCATAGATCAACAGTCTATGTGTAGAGATGGTCAGGTGATTGGAATTTTTCATGTTCGATGACATTTGCTAGAATATGTTCTACTATTTAATGACCTAAACCATTTTATGATGAGGTAGCAAAAAAGAAGAAAAAAAAAAAAGTCTTCGATGTTCAAAACTAAAGAGTCGAATTTTCTGCGGATCCAAATGATCTAACTTAAGAGTCTTTATTTGTTAGTATTGATCATCGAAAGTGCGTCCTATCATATGAACAGTTTGTATAATTGGAAAACAAACCAGTTTTTCAAAGTCTTAATGTTATTTCTATATTGCGGAATTGACGGATCGTCAATGCATCAACAATGGAGATTTAAAACCATAAACTGAAAGCGTACCTGATTGGGAAGACATTCCACCAATAGAAATCTTGATCTTCCGCACCTTACACCTTTAAGAGAACCTTCAATGGGACTAGGGTTTTCTCGCATGTGTTGGTGAGGGGACCAAGATGTCTATTTATAAGAAAGAGGGCTAGAAGCTTACCCATCACACTTCTTCCTCTAGAGTCTCCACACCGTAGGTTTCTATATCTGTCTTAATAACCGAGTATAGGGACATCGGTTCAAGTGTCCCGCCCCAAACCTATTTGCAATGATCACAACTGTAGTGGGGCCTACTGAATCACTCAATCTGAATAATTCAACAGTCAGATTTGATGATCATGTGTGACCCACCTGATAGGAGTCTTACATTCTCCTACTTGGGCTACACTGATTTCTGAAAGAAAACAAAACATTTTATTTTAATTGTGAAAACAATTTTTTTTGAAAAATGTATTTTCTTTTGAAAGTTCCTAATGGGCGCCCTACTGAATTTCAAAACAAGACCGTTGGATAATCATGAGCAACGCTTGTCAGATCCGGTCCATCAAGACTATAGATATTGAATCGTGGTAGTCAACACAACATTTATACATTTCGAAGTGCGACGAATCACAATCACGAATACCAATAGCCGCAACGACATGAATCAAAGATATGGGGTGTGGTATGAAGATTGTACATCTAATGTGATCACATGTGCCTATCTTCAAGTGGTCCATCTGAACGTGTCACCAAGACACAAATCAAAGTCTTGCTTGCTCAAAACTGAAAGTGCACACTGAAGGAGAAGCAAGATATGAACTAAATAACAGAATCATTAATGCATATAAAAGATCTTTGAAATGTCTGTACATAGTCGGATCAAAACTGAAAACTCCCACTATTCAAATACATCTTTGGGATCTACAATTCCCATAGACGCCACATGTTCATTAAAGAGCGTAATAGGAAGACCTTTAGTGAGAGGATCCGCTATCATCTGCCTTGTGCCGATGAGTTCTATAGACACCTGACGATTCTGAACTCTCTCCTTTACAACAAGATACTTAATGTCAATATGCTTTGACTTTGATGAATGCTTGTTATTGTTGGAGAAATTAACCGCAGCTGAACTATCACAATAGATTTTCAATGGTTTCAGGATCATCTGCACAACCCGTAAACCAGAGAAGAAACTCTGAAGCCAGATCGCCTGACTCGTGGCTTCATGACAAGCTACATACTCTGCTTCCATAGTAGAAGATGCCATAATTGACTGTTTTACGCTCTTCCATGATACGGCTCCACCACCCATCATGAATACATATCCCGAGGTAGACTTCTTGCTGTCGAGACAGCCTGCAAAATCTGCATCTATATATCCAACCAACTCCAAATGGTTGGATCTCTTGTATGTGAGTGCGAAGTCCTTTGTCCTTTGTAGGTAGCGTAATACTTTCTTAACAGCTATCCAATGGTTCATCCCTGGATTGCTAAGGTACTTGCCCAACATTCCAACCACAAAAGCAATATTTGAACGCGTACAGACCTAAGCATACATGATGCTCCATACTGCTGACGCATATGGAATATCTTTCATCTTGTCTTTCTCTAGGTCGTTCTTAGGACACCGAAATTGGCTAACTTGTCACCTTTTATTATGGGTGCTTGGCCAGGAGCACAACCTTGCATGTTAAACCTTTCAAGAACCCTATCAATATAGGCCCTCTGCGACAAGCCAAGCAACCCATGTGATCTGTCTCGACTAATCTGAATGCCAATGACAAATGATGCATCACCAAGATCTTTTATCTCAAAGTTTTGAGACATAAATTTCTTAGTCTCACGCAACAATCCAATATTACTATTGGCTAATAAAATGTCGTCAACATACAAGACTAAAATAATAAATTTACTTCCACTGATTTTCACGTATATACACTCATCCGCAGTGTTTTTAATGAAACCATATGAAGAAACAACTTTATGAAACTTTAGGTACCACTGTCGTGATGCCTGTTTCAACCCATAAATGGACTTCTTAAGCTTGCAAACCAGATGTTCTGAGCCTTTGACTTTAAAACCTTCTGGTTGCAACATATATACGTTCTCACTTAGGTCTCTATTGAGAAACGCTGTTTTCACGTCCATTTGATGTAGCTCTAAATCCATATGAGCCACAAGAGCCATAATGATCCTAAAAGAGTCTTTCTTAGATATAGGTGAGAAAGTCTCATTAAAGTCAATGCCTTCATGTTGACTGAAACCCTTTGCAACTAATCTGGCTTTGTACCTTTTGATATTGCCCTTAGAGTCCCGTTTGGTTTTGAATACCCACTTACAACCAATCGGCCTAATCCCTTTAGGCATTTCAACAAGGTCCCAGACTTTGTTGCCCTTCATGGATTTCAATTCATCCTTCATGGCATCAAACCATTGAGAAGAATTGACACTTTGTTCGACTTGCGAAAAGGATACGAGATCCTTTTCAGCCCCAATGTCAAAGTCATGCTCCTGCAGATAGACAATATAATCATCTGGAATCGCAGATCTTCTCTCTCTATGTGATCATCGTAAAGGCTCATTATTCTAATTGGGTTTTCTGTTTCCTCATCAGTGGGTTGTATTTGAGGTTCTACATGGTCATTCATAGAGATCTCAGGGTCCACTGCTGGATGGACGACCACGTTACTCTGAATGATTGTGGTGGGAATCACAATCCGTTCTTCCTCAGACACAATGTTTCTTAAGTTCGTGCTCCCACTATCTTCAGTATTCTCAATAAACCTAGCATTCACAGTCTCGATGACTCTCATGGAATATGATGGACAATAGAATCTGAATCCTTTGGATATTTCTGGGTATCCAATAAAGAAGTAACTAACCGTTCTAGGATCAAGCTTTCTTTTATAAGGGTTATACGGTTTGGCTTCTGCAGGACAACTCCATACATGAAAGTATCGTAAACTAGGCTTTTGCCCTGCCCACAATTCATATGGAGTTTTCATTAAAGCCTTACTAGGGACTCTATTAAGGATATGCACAGCTGTTTTCAACGCATCACCCCACAAAGATTCTGGCAACGTTGAATTACTAATCATAGATCGCACCATGTCCTTTAGGGTGCGATTACGCCTTTCCGCTACACCATTTTGCTTTGGAGTACCAGGCATGGTATACTGGGCGACGATACCACAATCTTGTAGATATCTAGCGAATGGCCCTGGATTACGTCCAGATTCGTCATACCTTCCGTAGTACTCGCCACTACGATCGGATCTGACGACTTTGATCTTTCTATCGAGTTGATTCTCGACTTCAGCCTTATATATCTTAAATGTATCCAGGGCATCTGATTTATCGTTAATAAAGTATAAATACCTATAACGAGAGTAGTCATCTATGAAAGTGATAGAATACTTTTGCCCATTCCATAATGCTAAAGGGAATAGTCCACATATGTCTGTATGAATCACTTCCAAGAGTCCTACACTCCTAGTGGCATCCTTTTTCCTGGTTTTAGTCTGTTTACCTTTAATGCAATCAATGTAGACCCCAAAGTCTGAAAAGTCCAGAGAATGAAGAATTCCTTCTCACACAAGCCTTTCTAATCTCTCACGAGAGATATGGCCTAATCTCCTGTGCCAAAGCATAGAAGAATTTTCACAATCTAACCTTCTCTTAATACCTTTAGTTTTTTCATGTGATGAATTAATACTGTGGACATGTGAAACATCCAAATCTAACTGATAAAGGTTATTGACTAAAGTGCCAGAACCAATCATAACCGAATCATAGGAAATACTTAATTTTCCATTTCCAAATTTAAACTCATAACCAAATTTGTCTAAAAGGGAAATGGAAACCAAATTGCGCCTTATAGAAGGCACACAAACAATATCTACTAGATCAAGAAAGTGTCCTGACGATAACCTAAACCTACAGATTCCAATAGCTTCCATGTCTGCTCTAATACCGTTCCCCATATAAACCGACCTTTCCGTATCGGTTGATGTCCGGATTTGGAGCATATCCTGCGTGGAATTACATATGTGAATAGTTGCACCAGAGTCTATCCACCAGGAGTCTGTGGACATATCAGCTAAATTAGATTCAAAACAGACTAAAACTTGATTCTTTCCCTTAAAAACAACCCATTCTTTAAATTGTGTGCAATCCTCTGTAGGACCTGAAGAACGATTTCCTAAATAGTGCTTTCTTTTCTTAAAGTTGGACCCAGTAAGCAAAAGTATGGAATTAAACTGATTTGGAACATTGGAAACAATCATAGCTGGACAAATAAAGCATAACACTCACATTAATAGAGTATACAAGTCCCACAAAATAATACACTAATGTAAACCACAAACATTATGCATGGATAAACATTCGATTGATTTGGGCCTTCAATTAAATGACCCAGAATGATGATGGGCCATAGTCATCAAATTCTGGCAAGAGCCCGGTGTATCATCGTGATTCCTCCTTTGGATAAAATTACGACACACAGGAGGCTCTACTAAACATGAAGCTGACCAATGGTAGTAAAATAAATTTAAGACGTCCATCACCTTTGGGCAAAATGAAAATTTCAAACTTATATATATAACCATCACTAGTCACTTCACCCCGCTCATATCCTGCCAAGTGATGATACCTCTTTGTTCTGACCACCACCCGCTATGGAAATGAACGCAACTAAATACAATCCTAATATGGATGGTCACTGTATTCCATAAACTGAAGTCTGAAAGCAAAAAATTTTCGCCAATTGAGGTCACTTTGGTGGCTAACACAATCAGCTCCAATCCTCACTCCCAGATTCAAGGATTGCTATATGGTCCTACTCAAAACAGATCATTCTGCAATAGTTCTGATTTGGTCCAAAATATGACTGATGTTGACTGCCCATAGGCTAAACATATTTTAAAGTAATGGTTGGATTAAAAACTTGATGGTCAATAACTTAATATCAGCCTTAAGAAGATGGGTAATGGCCCTATTTAAGGTCAAATCAGGACTCAATGATGTATCCAACCATATTCAGGAATTACCAGGGCCGTTTAACAAATATAACCTACAACCATCTGCTTATTTTTATTTAGATTTTATTTGATCTAAAATGGCACAAGTAATTATTTCAATGGTTAGGATAATCATAGACAATGGGCCAAAAATTGCAAAGAGGGCTACATAATCTGATTGGAGAGAATACAATCATTAGTCCAAGAGTGGGCCTAGAATGAGTATTAAACAAGCCCAAATAATGCTACAAATGGGCCCAAGTTGCTGGAAGAATACCCAAAGGCTGGCCCAATTTGAACATGTCAAACAGACCCAAAGAGTATCCATGTGCAGGACTACTACACAGGCCCAACAGCCCATACCATAGGGATAAGCTCTAGGAAAAAAAAAAAAAAACAATTCCTTAAAAAAAAAAATGCCATCTGCGGTTGCAGTCTCTGAAAATTAGGGAAAAAACAGGGAAAAATGCCATATGCGGCTGCAATCTTTGAAAATCAGGGAAAAAATCCCTAGCCACAGCCTCTCCTTCAAAAAATGTCTCTGTCGCCCCAAGCTGGATGTCAGCACCACGTCGATGATGGCATTGCAAATTCCAGCCACCCTGTCCATCATCTCCATTGCTCCTGACCCAAACCATCAACAGCAACAGAGATGGGTTCGGCATCCACCATTGCCGCTGATTGGGAAGATGGCTCGGCATTGACGGTGATCTGCCATGGCCGTCGATAGTAGCAGAGATGCAAGAAGGTGGAGGCCATCGGTCCGGTGATCTGTCACCGACGGCCACGACTTCTCTGCTATATCTCCGTCAGTTGCCCGTTCGGGATGGATTCTGATTGAGAAGATAGAGATGAGTACCACGTGGTGCGGCAGCCATTAATGGCAACGATGGTGCAGAGCTTTTCTGCTTCTTCACCGTCTAGTCGACCGTCCGGGAATGACGCTATAGCCATGGCTGTCACAGCCGTTGCCGGCGCAACAACGGATGTAAATGGCTCTGAGGAATGAATCTTTAATGGGTCCTCTGCCGGAGTTGAGGCTGATATATATGCGGTTGCTGCCAGATCTGATTGGAAGAAGTATTTCAAGAGGGCTCGAAAAAACACTCTATTCAATCCAACATCCAAATTGCCAATCATCCTCAACAGCGATTAATGATGCTGGGATATATGCCCATGTCCAGATTGCAACGTCTGATTGCAATCGGCAACGGCGGGCAACAACGGTTGATCTTGATCACCCGATTGTGATAAAAATAACAATCGGGACTCTAGATAATCTCCAAGATTAATGCATAGGAAGCTCTGATACCAAATGTTATTTCTATATTGCGGAATTGACGGATCGTCAATGCATCAACAATGGAGATTCAAAACCATAAACTGAAAGCATACCTGATTGGAAAGACATTCCACCTACAGGAATCTTGATCTTCCGTACCTTACACTTTTAGGAGAACCTTCAATGGGACTAGGGTTTTCTCGCATGTATTGGTGAGGAGACCAATACGTCTATTTATAAGAAAGAAGGCTAGAAGCTTACCCATCACACTTCTTCCTCTAGGGTCTCCACACCGTAGGTTTCTATATCTGTCTTAATAACCGAGTATAGGGACATCGGTTCAAGTATCCCGCCCCAAACCTATTTGCAATGATCACAACTGTAGTGGGGCCCACTTAATCGCTTAATCTGAATAATCCAACAGTCAGATCTGATGATCATGTGTGGCCCACCTGATAGGAGTCTTACACTTAATACATTGGATTGTAAGACATCAGGATGTACACCAACAGACCACTTGTTTGATTTTAGAATGGCATCCAAGGCACCTGAAATATTCTTTTCAATATTTTAAGTTATTTTGCATAGAATCATTCCTCCTAGAAAGGTGGCCTACATAAGCTAGATTACAGCTTTCAAAGCAATTAATTTATTCACTGTAAGACTAGAAAGTTTTTGTGCTGCCATTTTCAAAACTTTCATTTTATTTTCTCTAGTTGGTTGACACATTGGATTGTAACAAGACCCTTGTTTGATTTTAGGGAATCATGTGAGACATCTTAAATATTTTTTTCAATGTTAAGTTCATCTACATAGAATCATCCCACTCTAGAAAGGTGGCCTATATAAACCATGCTTTGGCTTTTGAAACAATTAATTCCATCCAAAGATTTGTAACTTCTAATGCTGCCACGTTTCAAAATTCCAATTTTTTTTCTCCAATTCATTGGCACATTAGATTGAAATATAACAAACTTGTTTTATTTTAGAGTAGCATGTGAGGCACCTAAAATATTCTTTCCAATGTTTTTAGTTCATTGGCACAAAATCATCATCCCAATCTAGAAAGGTGGTCTATATAGCTAGCTAGGCTAGATAGTATGGGTTTTCAAACAATTAATTCTATTTACAGTGAGACTTGAAAGTTTTTATGTTGCTAGTTTCAAAAGTTCCATTCTTTTTCTCTGATTCGTTTTGACTTTTGACGTTGATTTTTTTTCAAAAACTAAGAAAAAATTGCTTCTTGTGGGAAGAATTTTGACAGGTCTTAGATGTCACCAAAGCCTCTAATGGTTTCTTTAATAATTGAGGGGTGAGAAATCCTGTCATTATCAAGCTTAATAAGAAGCTAGGCAATGTCAAATGCAGCTGTAGTGCCTACGATTAATTCCATCCAAGGACTTGCTCATCACATCATTTGTTTTTTTTTTTTTGGCTGTACGCATTCGTGTATGTATACAACTATGTGTTTGGATTTACTTAAAAAATTTCCATGAAACTTGGGAAAATAACAAGCTTGTCAATAAATTCCCAACATAAGTAGATAAGAGTGATTTGACTTCTAATACTATGAATAATGGAATATTAAATTTACATATTCGAATATTACTTGGACATATACGAATGCGAAAACATCCCTTAATTGACGCAGAAAAAATGAGATGGGGAGACAAACTCTACTTATATTTAGCTTGCTCCAAACTATACTTTTTTTTTTTCTTGGCCAAATTCTGATTTCGTTTTACATCCCTCCAAGGTTTTATTCAAGCTTGATTGACTCAAAACATCAACGGCTTTGATCATTGAAAATCTCACCATGTTGGGAGGGACAAAGGGTGGTATATATGAGCTTTTCTAGAAAGGGTTATTAGACAAAAAAAAAAAAAAAAAAAAAAAAAAAAGTAGCATCTTACTCTCACATGAACAATCAATCAAAATCATGTGTGGCCTAGTTTGATTAAATTGTAAATAATAAGCCTAGTTTTACTCTCCATTGCAATCATCTGCAACAACTGTTGTACGCAGCAGCAAAAACACTCAAGCTCTGTGGGGCTAGCAGAGTTTTGAGTGTGAGATCCACTCCGTCCATCTGATTCATAACCTTAGTCTCACTACTCAAACAAAACCTCACCCTGATCCCGAACTCTGATGGGCCACACCACGGGGAACATCGTAAAATAACACCTACAGCCTTAAAAGTCACCCTTTATACCGTCTATTCTTCATGCATAAAAACACCACGGTGGGCCCTCAGATAAACCTATTGCCAGCGTAGTCTGGCCATTATTCCATGTGGTGTGGCCCACCTAATGAGTTGGGGCTGAATTTTGATCTCATTGCCTAACTTCTAGTGACGCACCTAATGGACGGAGTGGATCTAACGAGCGCATGCAAGTGGGCCTGCGTGCAGCTGTAGAGGATTCCGGCCTGAAAGAGGCCGCCGAAACAACCGAAAATTCCCCCCTACAAGGAGGATGGATTTCCTACAATAAAATTCAAAAATCTGTGAGGCCCACCATGATATACATGTGTGACATCAACTCCATCCATCAGTTGGGCCAGCTCATGTTAGGAAGTCAGCCTAAAAATTAGCCAGACCGAAAACTCAAGTGGACCACACCACGGGAAAAGCATAAATCTTGACGACAGCCGTTGAAACCCACCTAGGGCCCACCGTTGCACTTACATCCCATCCAATCAGTTAATTAGGCGAAACCCATCAGGATGAAGTGAAAAAAGCAAAACATCAGTACGTCTGAAGAATGTTTCAACGGTGGGCATCCCATCCCCACCCTGGTGTGGCCCACCTAAATTTTTTGATTGCCTAATTTTGGTCTCATGTTCTAACATGAGCTGGCTGAAAGGATGGACGGAGTAGACGTAACAACACTTCACGGTGGGCCCCACAACTTTTTATTAAAATAAGAACTTCGGGTCCGTTTTAATCCGTGGGCTCCACAAACGGAAAAAAAAGAAGAGGAGGCTTTCTACGGTTTTACCCCTGCCAGATCCTTCTATTTAAAGACCGGAAGCTTCGCTCCTCTCTTCCTTCCTCCAAAACCACAAAACCCCTTCCCTCGTCCGGTTTTCCGTCTCTCATCTCCGGTTTTCCGTCCACCAAAACCGCCAACATTACCCTCTCCTTCCTTCCTCCATCCCAAAAATGGGAAAAGGTTCGAACCTCGCCACCCTCAAATGCATGTTCAAGAAATGGCAGTCAGCGGCCAATCTCCGCCGTCCAAATAGCAACAGCAGCGGCAACAGCAGCATCGCTGCGAATCCAGTAGACGACACGTGGAAAGACTCGTCAGTTACCCGCGACGGACTCCACCCAGTCTACGTCGGGAAATCTCGTCGGCGCTACCTCATCAGCTCCCACCTAGTCGACCACCCCCTCTTCCGGGTCCTCGCCGACAAATCGCCTGCCGGCGCGGGATCTGACGCCATGACCGTCGGTTGCGAGGTGGTTCTCTTCGAGCACCTCCTTTGGATGCTCGAGAATGCTGATCCGCAGCCGGAATCTCTGGACGAGCTCGTCGAGTTCTACGCCTGCTGAGGTTTTTCGGCGACCGGGTTTCAGACGAATAACGACAAAAGAAAAACGAGATGTTTTGTCGTCTTGTGTATCTGTTTCTTTCTTTTTTTAACTGAAGGGTAGAATTGTAAATTCATTTTAATTTCGGGGTGGAAATCAGCATGTAGTAGAATTTGGAAGAGACGAGAAGCAGATGGAGGGTCAGGATCGACCCATCTGAGCTGTTTGATCTTATTGTTTCTCCATTTTTTTTTTTTTTAATTTTTATTTTTATAATATATATATATTTTTCTTAATCAATATGTGTGATTTACGGTGATTCGCACGACTGATTGAAATGACGACTCGCACCACAAGCGCAATGTGGGCTACGTTTACAGGATCGCCGTCCTGGTGCTGGACCTTTTTTGGCTAAAAAGTTCGGCTGGCCCACTCATCAGGAAGAGAAAGATCAACGGTTAGGAAAAGAGACCCACGTGTCAATATTGGATGCTCACGTGTGGCCACTTGATGAGTGAACCGGCCGGTCATTTGATCAGGGGCATCTTCATGGACGGCCCCAAATTCCACACGTGCCACAAGTCACCATTTGAATCACATCCATCGTTTTTGAGAGTAATGTTCACATAGAAAGATCAGGCCCTGTAGAAGGTGGGCCACACAATGAATATAACTCATGGGTGAGAATTGAACCAATCTGCTTATTAGGTAGACGAATTCAGTGCATTGAGTTAGACCGTTGGTTATCCATTGCTTTCGGCCATATCCTTGTGAGCGGCTGGGTGGGATTTGATTGGCATGATGCACGGTCGAGTAGGCCCAGCAACTGTCAATCTTACTGTCAGGGCCAATATCTGACGGAAGCTGATCGATTAGCTGGTGTACCACACACCAGGAGCGGGGATTGGATACTGACAAGGTCAGTAGCCAAATTGCTAGTGAAGTGACGTCACCAAGCTCTGTGGACCCCACCATGATGAGTGTATCGTATCCATACCGTCCATCCATTTTTAGAGATCGTTTTATGATATTACAAAGAGAATGAGGTAGATCTAAGTTTCAAGTGGACCCACCGCAGAAAACCGTGGGAGCTGTCACAACCACCGTTGAAACATTTATAGGGCCCAAAGTGATGTATTTCTGAGATCCATCGTATTCATAAGTTAACGTAGAGATAGATGAAGTAAAAAGAAAAATATCAGCTTCATCGGAAACTACTGTGGCCCTTAAAAAGTTTTGAACGGTGGATGTCACTGTCCCCACTATTTTCTATGGCGGGGTCAACTTGAACTTTATATCTATCTCGTTCTCTTTGTAACTCCATAAAACGATATCTAAAAGTGGTTGGACGGTATGGATACAATACATGTATCATGGTGGGTCCACAAAGCTTGGTGACGTCACTTCAGCAGCAATTTGGCTACTGACCTTGTCAGTATCCAATCCGCGCCCCACACCAGCGGGTACGTGTCGCGCGAAGACAAGCGCTGAGTTGTACGAACGGTTCAAAGGAGATCAAAGTTACATGGCCCCCAAAATGATGTATTGTTATATCTAAACCGTTTATCCATTTTTCGAGATCATTTTAGAACATGATATAAAAAATAAATCATATCCAAAGCTCAAATGGACCACACATCAAATAACAATCGGGATGATGATTTTCACCGTTAAAACATTCGTAGGGCCAATCATAACGTTTATTTTACATCCACTCTATTCATAAGATAAAAAAGACCTGAATGTAGAGGAAAAACATACGAGCTCCCCAAATGGATGGACGGTTTAGATATAACACATACATCATTATAGGACCCACAGAACTTGCTGACGTCAACACACCAGCTAGATTGCTGATGTGTGGTACACCAGCCAATCGGCTTCCATATCTGACGGCAGCACTTAACCCAATCTAATCTGACCACATGCTGTCACCTGACCATCTGCATCCATCGCAGTTCTTCATCCATCCATCGCCATCGCACTCAAGATCAGCTTGTCTAGCTCCACTGGGCCACATGTAGAAATAGTCCTATTATTGTAAATGCCCATGTGGCGGTAGACCCTTGATGGGCTGCAGTAAGGGACATGTTAAATGGATGGTTTAGATCATGAATACGCATGGTTGAATGTGGATCATCTATGGTTTGGATTATCGTTAAATGGATGGTTTAGATCATGAATATGCATTGTTGAATGTGGATAATCTATGGTTTGGATTATCCAATGCCTTCGCTGGTGGGCCATGATCGGCGGCGCATGTTAGTGGTCCTAAGCCACTCTTCTTACAAAATGTAGGTGGAAAAAAAACATTTATTTACATTGGCAATGATTAGTTGTTAGGGATGCTTAGTCGCTTATATTTTTATATTTAGATCCCTATTTTTAGAGATGACTCTTTTATTGTATTCCGGTTGAAGAATCAAGTTTAGGAGTTAGGAGATAATTTATTTTAGTTCATCTGTCATTATAAATTAGAAGTGGATGTTAAGTCATTGGTGTTGGGATTTTTGGCCTGCGGAATCACACAGATCTAGATCTAGGATGGTAATCCAATGGCACCAAGCACACACAAGAAAAGAGAACACACAGATTTAACGTGGAAAACCCTTGCGGGAAAAACCACGGATGGATCACCACTATGTCAATTACAAAGAGAAAGGACTGATCGAACAACCTCGAATCTCACCCTTGCTACACCCTTTAGAAACCCCTTCCCTTTTAGAAAGCCTTAGCATTCATCACCATATCCTATGCCTACCTATTTATAGTTTAGAAACTTCCTTCCGCATCCCAGGTTGAAAGGACTCAAATCCATGTTTCGCGCAAAATCGCGGAACAAATCGGCGTAACCTACACTAGTCTGGCTCTCCTACGGTCGTAGCTCACTACGACCGGTGTGCCACCCACGACCGGTCCCAGTACGGTGGAAAAACTTTCCGAACTTTGAGTCGTACAAGGGCTCGAACCTACGACCGGTCGAGCGTCTCCCACGACCAGTCGTAGCTTCCTACGACCGGTCGAACGACCTCAAAACCTTCCGATTTAAGACTTTTCTCAACAATCTCCACCAAGTCTTCAATCTTCAACCGTGTAGCTCCTTGACCTCTTCTCTTATCTCTGCCCACATCATAGCTCAAGATCACATTGGCCAACCGGTGCCAATCACGGATCGATAGATACTTGCTATACCGTCGGCACGAATATCTCGAGAAGCCGATCCCTTCTCTCGAGCATAACCCTTACCAACCTCACCCCGTATCTATGTATCCTCCCGAAGATCCACCGCATCCAACCGCTCACCGCCCACCGAAAGCTCCACCGGCTCCCATATGTTTAGGTACAACGAATCCATCACATCGCCCATAGTCACCTTCCACTTCTCGGCACCATCACCTAGAGCCATCGTTAGAAGATGAATCTCCCGCAATATTGGTCGTCCATGTACCTTTTAAATCCCGCAATCATGCCATGTGGTTCTTTTCACGTGGATGTTAAGTCATCCCCTGTCCGCACGTCTCGGCCTTCCTACCCCGCCGCTCATATGGCCATGCCCATCATGCCACACGTGCGTGCAGAGTGGAATTCACTACATCCACTTTGTGGCTCCACCTTTTGAAGTGCTCCCGATCAACCTGTAAACATGATCGAGTCGTTGCGCTTTCATGACTACCCGTGCCCCTTTTTTGCCTCAAGCACACCAGAGAAATCGGTTCGCTTCAAATCGAGAACGTGCCTCACATCGTTTCCACCCCATCAAACATCCCGATGTGCACCGTACACAACATTACAGCAAAGCCATTGCCCATCACTGTCCCACCATCGCACTCCCTATGGGATGAACCAACTCCGATGAGGAGTCATGTGAAAAGATGCCCCCGTGTCTAGCATCCACTCGTTTCATCGTATGGGTCGAACACGGACAAAACATCACCATCACATCCACTCGATTCATCCGACGTGGCGGTGTTAGCCTCCCCTGCATGAAGCCTCGTCTTCCTCTTAGATTTAGGATTTTCACAATCCCTTTTCACATGTCCTTCCTTCCCACAATTCCAAAGACTTTACCTTTCCTTTACCCTTGCCCTTGGTTGGATCTAGAACCCGAAGAACACAGAACCTTGTTGCAAATGTAAACAAGTGCATCGAAGACGTCCCCATGTTGTCTTTGTCTAGTCTCATGACAGCCTTCCCTTGAAGGGGGCGAAATAACGTTGTCGACACTCGGGGTTTTGTTCATGCTTGCACATAGTATCCTTGAATGACTCATAGGATGCGGGAGAGAATTCAACAACATACATGCTTGTTCTTCATCTTTCATCACTTCCTCCATATCCAAATGATTTGCAAACCAATTTATTAAAGTTCTTTGATGTGAGCCTCAGGATCTCCACCCTCTCGCCATCTTGAAGTTATACCAGCCGCTTCAAGTGCGACGATTTTCGGAGGATTTCTTCGCATAAACATCCTCCAACTTCGCCCATAAATTAGCCGCAGCTTTCTCCCTCATGACGTTGTAGAGAACCTCATCCGTGAGACATAAACGGATCGATGATAATGCCTTCTTATCAAGAGTATTCCAATCACCATCAGTCATAGTGGACTTCCGCTCCTCAAGAGCACCATCCTCGCCTTGCTTGATTAAGGAACTCATCATCTTGATCTTCCATAACTCAAAATTATTTTTCCCTGAATACTTCTCAATATCATACCTGGCGCTCGCCATTATTACTAATCCCTCAAATTCAGATGTCCCAACCGATAGCTCGATACCACTTGTTGGGATTTTGGCCTGTGGAATCACACAGATCTAGATCTGGATGGTAATCCAATGGCACCAAGCACACACAAGAAAAGAGAACACACAGATTTAACGTGGAAAACCCTTGGGAAAAACCACGGCACAAAGCGATAGATCACCACTATGAAAGCATCAATTACAAAGAGAAAGGACTTACCCGATTCGAACAACCTCGAATCTCACCCTTGCTACACCCTTTAGAAACCCTGGAACCCTTTTAGAAAGCCTTAGCATTCATCACCATACCCTAGAAAAGCCCTAGAGATACCTATTTATAGTTTAGGAAACTTCCCTTCCGCATCCCAGTTGCGAAAGGACTCAAATCCGATTCGCGCAAAAAATCGCGGAACAAATGCGTAACCTACGACTGGTCCTGGCTCTCCTACGACTGGTCGTAGCTCACCTACGACTGGTCGTAGACCACCTACGACCGATCCTGCTACAAAAAAAAAAAAACTTTCCCGAACTTTGAGTCGTACAAGGGCTCGAACCTACGACCGGTCGAGCGTCTCCCACGACCAGTCGTAGCTTCCTACGACCGGTCGAACGACCTCAAAACCTTCCGATTTAAGACTTTTCTCAACAATTGGGTGATTGTGTACATGAGCAGTGGTTCATATTCAAAATTTAAGCCTTGTTTGGATGTATAATTTAATTTAATTGCAATAAATAGTTCAACGCATTGGAAATGGTAGGGATGCAACTTTGGTTTGGGTCAACCCAAAGCTAACTTAACTTATACCAGTGTCCTTGGGTTAGGTCAGGATTTGATATTGGTTGGGTTGGGGTTGGGCAAATACAGGCCGGGATTGGTCCCGTGGGAAATAGTTACACATATTTGGGTCAAGTTTGATTAGGTTGGAAATAGTTGCACATGTTTAGGTTAGGCCAACTCTATTTGGGTTAGCCCGCGATTATTGTAGAGAAGTTCATTTTTAGGTAATTATATTTTGTTACTTCTAAACTTTATACAAGAATATATTAAACAAGGGTGAAGGGTAGAGCTGTACACGAACCAAGCTAGCTCGGTTAGCTTGCTCGACTCGACTCGAAAAAGTTTGATTTGACTCGGCTCGAAGCTGAGTTCGAGCCGAGTCAAGCTGATTATTTTAGCTCGAAAATGAGTTTGAGCTGGTTTGACCCGAATCAAACCCAGCTCGAATCGAGCCAGTTCAGTAACTCGGTTACTTTGATATTGATGTTGCTCACCAAGTGTTTGATGAAATGACTCAAAGAAGTGTGGCTGGTGGCAATGAAGGTATGTATATGAAACTTACACTCTTTTTTTTTTTTTTTTTCTTGATTTTTATGTTATTTACAAAGTGTTTGATAAAATGCTTGTAAGACCATTGTTGCTGTATCAAATACAGTGAGATTTTGAAGGTGCAGTTAAGGTGTTTGAGAAAATGCCGCAATGACAAACTTGACTCGATCTTGGCCCAAACTCGGCTCGAACTGGCCCGAGCTGCTAATCGAACCAAGCTAAGTTAGCTAGTTAGGCTCAAGGACTGAGCAGAGCCAAGTTCGACTTGAGGTCAGCTAGTGGCCGACTAGAGTCGAGCTGAGGCCAGATCGACTCATTTCGACTCGATGTATAACCCTAGTGGAGAGACACTCATAACTCACACCATAAATGGCCTCATGGAAAAATATATTAGGAAGATGTATCTTCGCTTTGATATCATGTCTTTTGAACTCTATACGAGAATATACTAGACAACAGTGGCGAACACTCACACCCAATATATTAGGGAGGCATATTTGCTGCCTCCAAGATTTGAACACTTGATTATTCACTTTGATATTATGTCAAATATCACTTGATTTAAAAGCTTAAGTTGTCAGATGTTGTCAAATATAACTTCACACATACACACACACACACACTCTCGTATACTTCAAACCCATGACCTTAAAGTTAAAACACACTCTATCTATTATTGAGCCATGGTTCTTGACCATATATATCGGATGATGTGGCCCGCATGAACATCTGTGAAATTTTCTTGCTTTAGAAAACACGGATTCCAAACTATCTCAAATTCCAGCAAGATTTGAAAATCCTTTTGATAGGCTGGTACTCAAAATAGCGATGCAATTTTTCAAAGAAATTGTTTTTAGAATGGAAATGGAAAGAGGAATAAAGCTTATAATTATAAGATTCAAGGCCCTCTCCCTATGCTCATAAACATATATACCTGCATCCTCAACGTTAAACATAAGAAAAAGATCAGCAAAAAGTGTGGCAAGGGAGGATCTGAACCATTGATAATAAAGGCCATTCGAAGCAAGAAGACAAATATCATAAAGAGAATTTTGCATCTCATCCTATTGTGGAATGTTATGCATGTGTATGAATTCTCAATTTGAATTAGAATTCATGAGACTCCACTGAGTTTGGGACGAAAGAAATATAACAAGTCGCACTCATTCATGCATGAATGAAATCAAGAAAAATAAGGTGAGTCTCCTACGGTTATGCATGCCATGTGTAAAAGTGCCCATGTTCAAAGGGCTTACATGTTCCCTTGTCACCATCAATCTCATTGTCATACATATGCCAACTTGACAATGTACACATACCTCATAATTCCTGCATGCTCCGCCATTCATGTTGATCTCACCACATGCTCAACAGCCTATTTTTTTTCTCTCCCGGGGTTCGGTAAACTATGAAAGGTAAGCAAATCTAAGATAATATATTCAGGATGCAGTTAGAGATGGGCCCTGAATACATACTCAGAAGAGAAGGGATGTGGGGGTGATGAAGAGCTCACGACCCACCTTGAGGGTGAAATGATGTGGCAAGACTTGATTGGTATAGGTGTATACTATCAGAGTTGTGTTTTTTTTTTTTTCCGTTGACTATGTAATGTAATCTAATTTTGTCTTGTCATTTCAAGAAGGATGTGAGTGTCACAACCCAACTCATATGACCTAGAAAGCCTCTTCACAGGGTAAAGTCGCATTAATCAAATCTCAACATGTTTGTAAGACTCCATCAGGTGTGCCACACATGATCATCAATTTAGATCTGACCGTCGGATTATTCAGATTGAGCAATTCATTGGGCTTTACTACAGTTATGATTATTGTAAATAAGTTTGGGTCGGGATGCTTGAACTATGGTCCCTATACGCAGTTATTAAGTCGGATATAAAAATCAACGTTGTAGAGACCCTAAATGGGAGAAGTGTAATGGGTAAGCTTCTATCCCTCTTTTTTATAAATAGATGTCTTAGTCCCCTCACCAACACAAGATAGAAAATTCTAGTTTCATTAAAAGGTTTTTCTAAAAGTGTGAGGTGTGAAAGATCAAGATTTATATCGGTGACATCAATGAAACATCGGAATGTCTTTCCAATCAAATACGCCTTAAGATTATTGTATTGAATTTCCATTGTTGATGCATAGATGATTTGTCAATTCTGCAATACTAATCTAACAATTTTATCGATAAGGTAACCTCCTCACCACTTAATCTGCATATGCCTGCTTAAGGCTTTGCCAATCTGCATATGCCTGCTTAAGGCTTTGCCAACATGGATTGCCTATAAAAGCCTTTCTTAAGACCTTTAAGTGATGGAAAGTTAGATGGGACCTATCGTGATGTTTGTGAGAAATATACGTCATTCATTCATTTTTTATTGGATCATACTGGGACATGAGTCAAAAAAGAAACTCATCCAAAATTCAAGTGGACAACACAACAAATAAAATAAAATTGAGTATTAAAAGTATGTCGTTGGAACATTTGTGAAGTTACCAAAAGTTTTAAATCAAGCCAATAATTTTGTGTTTTCAGTTCATCCCCGTGAGAATAGCTTTATGAATGATACAGATGGCATATAAAAACTATGGTGGACTAAGGAGGTCTTAACCATAGGCATTTCTCCACCTACCTTTTTCGGTGTAGAAATTAATTTGAATTTTGGATCTATCTCATTTTTTGTCCATGTCCTAACATGATACGAAAACCAGATTGGTAATATGGATTTCTCGCAAACATCATGTGGGCACACCTAGCTTGCCGTTGATAAGTTCATGCTGCAATCCGACGATGTGGATTAGCTACTTACAAATTGAGTAGCCAGACTCTACCAAAGTGACGTCGCCAAATTATGTGGGCACCACCATGATGTATGTGTCGTATCCACACCGTCCATTCATTTGAAGAGATCATTTTAGGGCATGATCAAAAGAACGATCGAGGTAGATCCAAAGCTGGAGTGGAGCCCACCACAGAAAACAATAGGCAGCGTGACGCCTACCGTTGAAACCTTTCTAAGGTATAGGGTAATGTTTATTTGATATCCAGTCTATTCATAAGTTAACACAGACTTGAAAGAAAGGAAAACACAAATATTAGCTTGATTAAAAACTTTTGTGTCTATAAGAAGTTTTAAACTTATTAACAGGTTGGATATCAAAGAAACATCACAGTGGACTTTAGAAGGTTTTCAACGGTGGGCATCACTCTCCCCACTGTTTTCTGTGGTGGGCTCCACTCTACCTTTGTATATGCCCGCCCTAAATTCATCTCTACAAGTGGATGGACGGTGTTGATACAACACATACACATACATCATGGTGGGCCCACAGAACTCAGTGACGTCACGAGTCTGCTACTCAACCTGTCAGTAGCTAATCCGAGTCCGCAATCCGAGGCTTCACGACTAACGAACTCGTATCCAAGGGGCTCCTTAAATACTCTCTATCGAACTAAGTGACGCGGATGTTCCATACGCATCCACGTGGCAAGTGATCTGAGCTTCAGCTGGTGGGCCATGCAACATGAAATAACCACAGAGCAAAACTACACCTGTCAGTAAGATCAGCAAGCCAGAAAACGGTAGCTAGACTTCTCGCCATTGGATGCGGACCGCTGCCTACACTGTTCCTGACCACACATTTGTTCTGGCACAGTTGGCTACTGCATTCTTACAGAATGGGAGCACGTGGTCCGTCCGTAATAGGGACCATCTGATGTCCGGCCACGTGGCCACGTAAGCAAGCCCCCATGTGCAACCCCCCATGCATCGCACAAAACGCCTGATACGGCCGGTACCGATGGGCACAATACGCATGTGGGCCCCACACCATCTGAGACCGACCATGTGAGGTTGGCCTGATAAATCTGATTGCAGGGGCAAAGGGTGGCCCACTTAAAGGATTGATTTCTTTAATGGGATTTTCTTGTCAGGAAATGAATAAATGAAGGAATATATGTATTATATCATTATATAGGGAGACAAATGCATTAAATGGGAAATGGAGGAAGGCATGAACAGAAAATGCGTCTGTGTATATCTGCTTCTGACTACAGCCCACAGCATTACAGCAACAAGACAAAACCATGCATGTACTGATTGTACTGAAATCTCTACAACAATTGTTGTACGCAGCCCAAAAACCCTTACTCTGTGGGTCCACCTGGTTGTTTGTATGAAATCCTCTCCGTCCATCAGGTGAGCCCTATCATTTTCACCGTACATGGAAAACTAGTCCCACCAAAAACTCTTGTGGACCACACTACCAGAGAAAATGTAAAATCACGGCTAAAAACACTTATGTATAAGAATTTTTTCCCGTATTAGTTTTGGATCATGATGATTGTTGGCTGTCTGTTCAATGAACGGATTTGATGGAATATAAACACTATGTGGGCCCCGGAAACAAACTTATGGTTGGAATACTCTCTCTATTTTTCTCTGGTGTGGCCCATTTAAGTCGTTGGTAAGGTTGATTGTTGATCAAAAGGCCTAACATCGAAGGGTGCACCTGATGGATGGAGTGGATTTCACACGTACATCGAGTGTTTAACCAGCTGCTTACACCAGGTGTGGTCGGTGTTGACACGTGCGGCTCGGCTACCAGCTGGAAAGTTGTTGCTGTACAGTTGGTTGAATGGCCTAATATAAACCTATGCCTACGGCCGCACGTGCCATTGCGTAGTACATCTGTCATGCCTCAGGTGGACCCCACTGTTAATGAAGACAAGGTCCAAATATCATGCAATCGGACGTGGGCATTGAATATATAGGCAGTTTTGGCAAATTTTAAGCCGTCCATTGTTTTTTACATGGGCTATGGCCCACCTGATGATTTGTCAGTCATTATCTTTTTTGAGATCATCACACTACGGGTCCCCCAAAGGCTGCACGTGGTTGGTGGCTTAAATGGGAAAGCATCCAAGTATCTTTTGGACTCCCTCTCACATGCAATGGGGCACACGTGTGAAAGATGAAATATATTCACCATGGAGTTCGTAATACGTAGATTCATTCTTCAAAGTATCAGGCCTGCATCATCATCTTGTGGGCCACACATGCACAAGCAGAATCGTACAAGGAAGTGACCGAAAAATATAAAAAATAAATTTACAAAAAATTATTTCACTAGGCTGAATCACGTATAAAATATGCTGTTCTTAAACTATGATTTGCCCCCTTATCAACTGCTGATGGGTTACAGGTAAATTGCTTTCATGATAAGACAAGCCTTATCTGGATTCAGCGTGCAGCAATCATGATAGGTCCACTATAGAACAATTTTAATGCAGTATATCTCTTCTGGTAGACTCAGACGGTAGAAATGTTCGAAGTATTCTATAATAGAGATTTTGGATCATATCTAATTTGATGGGAGAAATGGTGTGTTGATATGATGAAATCGGACTGGAATGGTCAAGTTTATATAGACATCAGGTATAGCATCGTTGCTGTATGGTATTCAATGGTCCAGAACATTTGAAAAACATTTCTAGCCGTTGTCAATTAATCTTAGACGTTTCTGGTCATTAGATCAGAAGATCTGACCGTTGGTCGCGAGGGAGTGACTTCTATGCGACATAATGCGCACGAGTGAAGTGCGCCATCTAGCGCCACTATAGCCACACTGCCTCACTGCCCGAGCCCGAGCGTGCGCGTGCGTGTGTTTCAGTATAGCACTGGAACACGCAACCTGAGTATCACCTCCTCCAAAAACTCCAAGTAAGAATACTCTTCACAAGTCCACATATAAACCACAAAAGGATTTCAACCATTTCCGATGTGGGACAAAGCACACACCGCACTTTTTGGATTTGAAAATTTCGAAAAAGCATTTTGGCAGCAAAATCCTGAAATTTTGAAAATTTTGATTTTTTTTTCAAAAACCACTAATTTTCAACACCACATTCAATGGTCCACTAGATGATAAAATCAAATCATTTTTAAAATATGCATCTAAAATGTTGGATGTAAATGATGAGTGGCATGGATTGTTAATTTTTTAGCAAACAAACCTACCATTATAATTACTTATTAGGATTTCATATAATGATATCAATTAGAACCACGAACAAAAGGTGTGATTGATTACATACCTTTAGTCATGCAGAATTAATGGTGCACAACATTTTAATTTTCTATGATTGGACTTGATACGTCTCTGATAGTCATTACTGATGGGGTTTTTTCCCCGTCTTCGACCGGTCCTAAGCCCCGTTCGACCGGTCGTGGGAGGCGCTCGACCGGTCGTAGGTTCGAGCCCTGGCACGACTCAAAGTCCAGCGAGTTCGTGCTGTTTTTTTCTCAGAGGCTAAGACCAGTCCTGGAATTCCAGGACCAGTCAAAGGTGGGCTTCGACTGGTTGTGGACAGGCTTCGACTAGTCGAAGGTTACGTAGTTTGTTCCGCGATTTTGCGCGAAACTGCGGATTTGAGTCCTTTCGCAACCGGGATGCGAAAGGGAAGTTTCCTAAACTATAAAAGGGGTTGCCTAGGGTTTTCTAGGTAATGCAACAGGGTTTCCTAAAGCTTTACAAGGAATTTGCTAAAGGTTTTAGGGATATCAAAGGTGAGAGAGAGAGGGAGAAAGAGAGAGAGGAAGCTTATAGAAGGGAGGTTCTGCTCGTGGAGGTTATCTACTGTGCAATCTATATCTCAGTGCTTCTATGTCCTCGTAATCGGTTAGATCTCTCCATTTTTTTTTTATTTCTCTTATTGTTTATCCACTCCTGCGTGAGTGAAGAAGGTTGTAACGTTCCACTTCATAGTGGATTGTTGATTTAGACGAGGTCCCGTGGTTTTTACCTCTTTGAGGGTTTTCCACATAAAAATCTCTTGTGTGGTGTGTGATTGATGCATTGATTGTTTTCATTGCTTTATTATCCATAATTCTGGTTTGTTCTGGAGGGCTAGATCCTAAGGTTTTGTGCAAGACCCCTAACAAAGTAGTATCAAAGCTAAGTTCATTGAACGGGTAGGATTGGTTTGGAATTATGGAAGGTGGCTCATCAAGGATGATCAGCCTCAATGGTTCTAACTGGACCATATGGAAGGCTAAGATGGAGGACTTGCTTTATTGCAAGGACCTATATTTTTCAATTTTAGGCATATCAGCAAAATCCAAGGATATGACTGATGATGATTGGAAGAAGATGGACCAAAAGGCGGTGGGGTTTGTTAGACAATGGTTGGATGATTCAGTGTTCCACCATGTGTCCACGGAAACCTCAGCCGCTAGTCTATGGCTGAAATTACAAGGGCTGTATGAGAGGAAGACAGCCGGTAATAAAATTTTTCTGATAAGGCGACTTGTGAATCTCAAATTCAAAGATGGCGGTTCTGTGGCCGAGCACATGAATGAGGTCAGCAATATAGTGAACCAACTCACCTTTATGAAGATGGTCCTGGATGATGAATTGCAGGCTTTACTATTGCTTAGTTCATTGCCTGACAGTTGGGAGACATTGGTGGTGTCTCTAAGTAACTCCGCGCCAGATGGAAAGATATCCATGGAACAGGTAACTAGCTGTCTCTTCAATGAAGAGACAAGGAGGAAGTCTCAGGGGTCTACTCAGCAAGAGGCTCTTGTGACACAGGAACGGGGGAGAGGAAAGAACAGGAAGGGCCGGAAGGCCCGAGATAAATCAAGAGGCAAGTCGAGTAAAAGAAAAGATGTTGAATACTGGAATTGTGGCAAGAAGGGCCACTACAAGCATGAATGTCGTGGTAAGAAAAACGACAAGAAAGGAAAAGGGAAGGAAGATGAATCAGATTCGCTTCAGATGGCGACATGGTAGTTATTCTTTCTGCAGATCATGATGTATGTCTCACGGCTATGAGTCAGGGCATCGACTGGGTGATAGACTCGGGAGCTTCTTTTCATGCGACTCCACACAGGGACTCCTTCACAAGCTACAAGTCAAGTGACTAGGGGACTGTGAAGATGAGAAATTCTGGCGTATCAAAGATCGTGGGAGTCGATGATATTTGTGTGAAAACTGACGTGGGCTGCACATTGGTTCTCAGGGATGTGAGGCATATCCCAGACCTTCGCCTCAACTTGATGTCGATGGGAAGGTTGGATGATGATGGTTATGAAAGCCGGTTTACTGATGGACGATGGAAGCTCATCCAGGGCTCGTTGATCGTGGCCAGAGGAAAGAAGTATTGCACCCTGTACAAGACAAGTGTCAATATGTGCAAGGGTGGGTTGAACGCAGCGGAAGATTCAGCTATTGACATGTGGCACAGGCGTTTAGGCTACATGAGTGAAAAAGGGCTTCAGCTACTAACAAAGAAGCGGCTCCTTCCAGACATGACAGGTACACATCTCAAAACCTGTCTTGATTGTTTATCAGGGAAATAACATAGAGTTTCATTTGTTAAATCTGCTTCTCATGTTAACAAAGTGCGTGCATTAGATTTGGTTTATTCTGATGTTTGTGGTCTTATGAGGACAAAAACCTTGGGTGAGGCATTGTATTTTGTTACTTTTATAGATGATGTATCTAGGAGGGTTTGGGTTTATGCTTTGAAATTCAAGGACGAGGTCTTTGGTGTGTTTAAATTGTTTCATGCTATGGTCGAGAGAGAGAGAGGTAGATCATTGAAGTGCATCCGCACTGACAATGGTGGTGAATACATTGGCGACTTTCATGAGTACTGTAAGTCCCTGGGTATACGGCATGAACAGACGGTTCTCAAGACCCCTCAGCATAATGATGTAGCTGAGTAAAGGAATCGCACCATTGTTGAGAGAATCAGATGCATGTTATCCCATGCGAAATTGCCCAAGACGTTCTGGGGAGAAGCAATGCACACGGTGGTGTATTTGATAAACAAGTCTCCATCAGCCCCTTATAATGGAGAAGTGCCTGAGAAGGTGTGGACTGGACAGGATCCATCGTACAGTCATCTCAGGGTGTTTGGATGCAGGGCATCCATTCACGTACCAAAGGACGAGAGGTCTAAGCTTGATATGAAGATCAGACAGTGTGTGTTCTTAGGGTACGGTGATGAAAAATTCGGTTACAGGTTGTGGGATCCGACCGAGAGGAAGCTCGTTAGGAGCAGAGATGTGGTTTTCTTTGAAGATCAGTGTATAGAAGATATTGGTAAGCCAGAGAAGAACTAGCCTAGTTCAGGTGAGCTAGAGGACATGGATCCGGTTACTCCTCCCATGGTGCCTAATGACGGGGGAGTACAACAAGGTGCAGAGGACGAGGGAGTTCCTTCAGAAGATAGACCAGGGGAGCAGCCCCCACTTGATCCACTTGTTGAGCTACAGGTGAGGAGGTCATCTAGGGACAGACAGCCGTCCAAGAGGCACTTGCCACATGAGTACATTATGCTAACCGATGGGGGAGAGCCAGAAGATTATTCTGAGGCCCTAGCCGACGAGCATAAGAGGGAGTGGTTGAAAGCTATGTAAGATGAGATGAAATCCTTACATAAGAACCACACCTATGATATGGTGAAATTGCCTAAGGGCAAGAAAGCTTTGAGCAACAAGTGGGTGTTCAGAAAGAAGATTGAGCAGAGGAATTCACAGACGAGGTTCAAGGCCAGACTTGTGGTGAAAGGGTTTGGTCAGAGGAAAGACAGACTTCGAGGAGATATTCTCACCAGTGGTGAAGATGACATCCATACGGGTGTTGCTTGGGTTGGCGGCTAGCATGGATCTGGAGATAGAGCAGTTAGATGTTAAAACTGCCTTTCTCCATGGTGACCTGGAAGAAGAGATCTACATGCACCAACCAGAGGGGTTCGAAGTCAAGGGTAAGGAGTATATGATATGTAGGCTGAGGAAGAGCTTGTATGGGCTGAAATAAGCTCCATGACAATGGTATAAGAAGTTCGACTCGTTTATATTGAAACATGGGTATGACAGAACGGAGTCGGACCACTATGTATTCACGCGCAAGTTCTCAGATGGTGATTTCCTAGTACTGCTCTTATACGTTGATGACATGCTCATCATGAGAAAAGACATCAAGAAGATCGACAGGTTGAAACAGGAGTTGGGTAAGTCTTTTGCGATGAAAAACTTGGGCCCAGCTAGACAGATCCTAGGAATGGAGATAACTCGTGACAGAAGCAGCAGGAACCTCTGGCTGTCACAGGAGCGGTATATTGAGAAAGTCCTAGAGCGGTTCAATATGAATGCAGATGAAGCTCGGTCAAGACTCCACTAGATGGTCACTTCAGATTGAGCGACAGGCAGTGTCCCAAGATGAAGGCAGAGGTGGAAGAGATGCAGAAGATACCCTACCCATCAGCGGTAGGAAGTTTGATGTATGTTATGGTGTGTACATGCCCAGACATAGCATATACGGTTGGTGTTGTCAGCCGGTACCTTTCTAATCCTGGCAAAGAGCATTGGGCAGCAGTGAAATGGATATTGCGATATCTAAGAGGTTCATCCAAGTTGAGCCTATGCTATGGTGACGGTAAACCTGTGTTAGAGGGCTACACAGATGCAGATATGGCAGGCGATGTAGACTCCAGGAAGTCTACATCAGGGTTCATGTTCACGTTTGCAGGGGAAGCGGTTTCTTGGCAGAGCAAGCTACAGAAGGTCGTACATTGTCGACGATAGAGGCCGAGTACGTTGCAGTCACAGAGGCATGTAAAGAGATGCTTTGGATGAAGAGGTTTCTACAGGAACATAGCCTAAAGTAGGAGGAGCACGTGGTTTATTGCGATAGTCAGAGTGCTATACACTTGAGCAAGAATCCAAGTCAGCATTCCAAGTCGAAGCACATAGAGATTCGGTATCACTGGATCAGGGATAATTTGGAATAGAAGGTGTTACAACTTGAGAAGGTCCACACGGACGATAATGGGTCAGACATGATGACCAAGGCTTTGCTCAATGGCAAGTTTGAGGTTTGTAGAAACCTGACTGGCTTGAAGAAGGTGGATCCCTCCTGGGTCAAAAAGGGGGAGATTTGATGGGGTTGTTTCCCCGTCTTTAACCGGTCCTGAGCCCCGCTCAACTGGTCGTGGGAGGCGCTCGACCGGTCATAGGTTCGAGCTCTGGCACGACTCAAAGTCCAGCGAGTTCGTGCTGTTTTTTTGTCGGAGGCTAAGACCAGTCCTGAAATTTCAGGACCAGTTGAAGGTGGGCTTCGACCGGTCGTGGATAGGCTTCAACTAGTCGAAGGTTACGCAGTTTGTTCTGTGATTTTGGGCGAAACTGCAGATTTGAGTCCTTTTACAACCGGGATGCGAAAGGAAAGTTTCCTAAATTATAAAAGGGGTTGCCTAGGATTTTCTAGGTAATGCAAGAGGATTTTCTAAAGCTTTACAAGGAATTTGTTAAAGGTTTTAGGGCTATCAAAGGTGAGAGAGAGGGAGAAAGAGAGAGAGGAAGCTTATAGAAGGGAGGTTCTGCTCGTGGAGGTTATCTACTGTGCAATCTATATCTCAGCGCTTCTATGTCCTCGTAATCGGTTAGATCTCTTCGTTTTCTCTATTTTTCTTATTGTTTATCCACTCCTACGTGAGTGAAGAAGGTTGTAACGTTCTACTTCATAGTGGATTGTTGATCTGGACGAGGTCCCGTGGTTTTTACCTCTTTGAGGGTTTTTCACATAAAAATCTTTTGTGTGGTGTGTGATTGATGCATTGATTGTTTTCATTACTTTATTATCCATAATTCTGGTTTGTTCTGGAGGGCTAGATCCTAAGGTTTTGTGCAAGGCCCCCAACAATTACCTTGTCCTTGCCCTTAGTTCACTTTCTTCTGCTTTGATATGGTTGTTATTGTTCGAATTTGGATGGACAATGGCTACCATTACAGGCATATGAGTACCTATACTAGTAACGACATACAATGCACAATGTGGGTGCTGGTTGTGGCCAGGACCCCTCTTGTGACTAAGTTAGGCCAATTGAATTATAAAAACGAGACTTGTGTTAAGATTTCTGTGCCCCGTCCTTGAAAGGACCGTGGGTGTATTTATAGGATGGTTAGACGGCTTCTGAGTTAACGTATTCTGGGATACGTTGGACTAGCATATCTTGGTAGGATACGTTAGATGTGCTGAAGGTTTCATATTTATATGATGATCTATTTATGAAAGTATTGCCAAGCCTACCTTGGTCGACGTAAGCTTTGGATAGGACCTTGTGAAATTTACTTTTCTTAGCACAGGTGGGATTCTCTCTAGATATCTTGCTTCTTAGGTTGGGGTCGATTTGATAAGCTTGGCAGGTAAGTTCTGTTGCTAAGCTTTACCCTTGAGCGATTCAGCTTGGTGTTGGTCTATAGAGTTCGGCCCATCTTACTATTGATGCCTTGAGATAATTCTTAGTTGGCACAACTCTAAGATATCCCATCTATAATTGATTGCACGTCTTGTATAACAGATCACTTCAATTTTTCCCACAACAATGAATAAGTTTGCATGTTTTGAGCATGATTTGAAAGGGTCAAGAGTTTATCATGTTTATAAATTTCGCTCTATTTTTCTATCATAAAAATCAAGCCATACATAAAATTTTCTAGCATGTATTTACCCTACTGTGAATTTTTATTTTTTATGATTGAGTTTAAAAGCTACGACCTAAGTTTTAAAAACCAAAAAGGCAAAGGAGCTAGGACGCACACACATGTGCATGTGAGTCACCACATGAGAGACATGCTATCATCAATCACATGTATGCTATGTTTCGATAGGCCGGGTATAGTCTAGCATTGGCTCACACGTGTGATGTATTTTTTCTCCTAGCTTGAGATGTGGGCCATATTTATTTATTTTTTCTCTTTTTTGCTTAGCCTCTCTTGCTTCTTAATATATCCTTGGATCTGTAGTCATTTTCACTCACTTGGCTTATAGAGAGAGAGAGAGAGTTCTTAGGAATTGGTTCTCACGAGAACCCGTGAAAATCATTTGGAAACTCATTTCATGCATGTGTTTATGCAATTCAGGCCATATACAGTTCCTTCATCTAACAAATTGCATTTCATAATTAGTGGGGCATGGTTCAATCATCCAGAACGTTGGTATGATAGCCCTCACCATGGATCGAAAATACAAGGAGGATTTAAGTTTGAAGATCCCAAGTGTTTGATATTGTTTCCTTCAAATACAGGGTTGAGAGAAAAAAAGAAGAAGCAACATTCGGCAGTACTCAATCAGAAGGGAAAATACAAAATTTAAAAAGGAGTTTCTAGAAAATCATAGCCATTTTTTTTATTTTGGTCAGCTTCTTAGTACACCCACTGTCAGTTCACACTTCACTGTTAGCCAGAAAATCATAGCCGTTATTGATCAACACAAGGGGAGTTATTTGATACTCTAGCCACATATGATGGTTAGATACACAGGCACTCAAAAATTATACACATGGATATAGTAATTCAAAGCTGCTAAAATTGGAAGTTATGGTCAGAAAATCAGACTGTTTGGACAATCGTAACCTTTGATTTGTAGAAACTTGTTTGCTCAAATAGGACCATTGGATTTCTTCATTTGAACCATCCAACAAATGTCCACCAACCCAATGGTTGGATAATCAAACAAGTGTCATTTTTGAGAAGCACAACTTGGCTAGTTCAATTTGAATTACTTTTATCTCAAGTTTGCAATTTTCTCAGTGCTGTGTATCATCCATGTCACCCTGCTAGAGTATCAATGTTTCCTTCATAACACACATAAAGTCACCTCCCGTTATAACGGACGTTGTGACGGTACTTGAAAACACCAGCAATATCTTACTCAAAGTCATGCACATGAATTACAAGAACGAGTGTTGAGTGAGCAGACCCGAGTAACATTTATAGTACATGGTATTTGTATAGCCCATGGTTTGTTGGTGGGCCATGAAAATTACATGCATGGCTCTCTTTTATTAGTTTGTTGGGTTGGTTTGTCTCGAGAAAAGCCCCTCGTGGGGCGTAGCTATCACTTGCCAATACATTGTTAGAGGATAAGGGGGCATGTTTTGGGCGTTGTTCTGAGTGTGGGTCCACTAGCATTCATTGAACATGGATCATTAGCGGCCCACCCTGATTCATTGCGCAATGAACCGGACTTGGTTCCATGCAGCTCCATAGTAGGCTTAGTAGTACTTTTGGTGATTATGGACCGTCCATCTGGTGGACCTTGGTGTTGATGACCGTTGGTAGAAAAAAGAACGGCAGGGATTTGATTCTTACTTTTGATATGGGTTGACGGTTGAAGTAATGAATGGCTGACGGTTCGTATTCAAAAAGATAAGGTATGTTGTTTAGATGATAGGATTCTTAAGTCAGGGTGGAATTTGTACCATCGCCATCGATTGGAGGGCCTATAAGTTGGACGGCCCGGATTCACCTAACGTACAGCTGCGTGTAGAGTGGATTGGCAACGAACAATGACTGTTCCTTGCGCAATGAACTGGAAAGCTTCTCTTCAGTAGGGGAACCCATTCCTATTAGTAATGAGTAATGGCAAGTATACATGGTCGTGTATCTTTGGCAGCACATATGCAAGCTTTGAATATATGTGCAAGATCTGGTTCGTTCATCAGGTAGAGTTGTACGCTTTATCATGTCCATCTTCTCATGAGGTGGCGGGCTGTTAGAATAAAGGATCAACGGTCCATATTCGATCTCTATGTGTAGGCTAGGAGATAGTCAGACCATGATCTTTGGGCCAGTCCTCAAACTTAAGGTGGATCTACATGATCAATGGTCCGGATCTTGAGATACCCTCCTTCGTCCATCTCAAGGAAGCAAGTACAGTTAGAATGCCCAAGACCCCTTAGGTTTGACTTTGGTCAAAGAAGCATGTGGACACGCTAGGACGCGAATTTCCTACAACTGTTGTAGTAGCCCATGTAACAAAAAGTTCTGTGGAGCCCACCGTGATGCTTTAGGGACATCCAATCCGTCCATCATTTTCTCCAGCTTGACACGAACCCAAGTGGGCTCCAGAGGGGGGGAATTGGAGACAGGGATGCCCACCATTGAAACCTTCCTTAGACCGTCATGGTGTTTACTTTCAATCCAAGCCGTTCAGAATGTGAGTCCAACAAGGACGAAAGTGAAAAATCAAATATTATCTTGGCCCAAAATTTCGATGGGCCCAGAGGCTTCAATGGCGAGATCCTCTTTTCCCTATCGTGTGGCTTCTTTTTGCTTTGGATCGGTCTCATTTTTGGGTATACATTCTATCATGTACTGATAAAAATGATGTACGGAGGGGATGCCACAAAAAACATCACGTTGGGCCCCACGAAACATTTAGAGACCCGGACCGTTAATCAGGACTGTTGAACTTCTTTTTCTAGTATTTTTCTCGTACTAGTTTGACCTCGTTGATTAGTAGACTAACATTACTTTCGGTCGATGACATGGTCACATGGAACCCTATCTAACTGTATGCCTGTACGTCTGACACTTCTTACTCTCTGCACATGAGAGGTCCCAATCACGACACTTAGGTAAAATGTGGCACGTGACACATGTCGGCCTTTACATGAGCGGTTCTCACTGAATCAGGACCCTTCAGGTGAAATGGAAGTGCTTTTGACTTTACGTGATGCATGCATGGATTTGTTTCATATGGGCGCAAGTGCACGTACGGGATGGATGATATGCATGGACGTACATGCATATGTGATGGACATTGTTGAAGTGATGAAGTCCCTCGATAGACATTGAAGCACCACACTATGAGAGCTTACGTTTAAATGTTAGTTTGACAATGGTACCAGAGGATAAAGTCATATGTTTGAATGTCGAGAGCTAGCAAATTAATATGCCTCGCTAATATATTATTCTCTCGCGGGGGTCAGGAAAATCAGGTCCAACTCAGATACTGAGAAATCAAGCTCGGCCTATTTATGGTGTGAGTGTCCCTCCACCCTTATTAGTATGTTTCAAGTTCTGGACCGAAAAATCAAGCTCGACCTATTTATGGTGTGAGTGTCCCTCCACCCTTATTAGTATGTTCCAAGTTCTTTTATAGATTGAATCTTTTGAAATATTCAATTCTTTTTATTTTTTTTCTATTGATAGGATCTTTCAATCCTGAATATTCATTCTCAACCTTTCAAAGACAAGCCCACTGTATGATCATACTGGAGGTATAGTGATGTAGAGAGGGCCGTAGACACTTTCATGTCCAAGATGGACTAGAGAAGGCCCGATTGTAGGCGGAAGTGATTCGGACAGTCAAAACTTTATAACAAATGTATCTCGCAAACCAAAATGAGTTATTTGATGTACCATTTATGATTCTGGGGTAGAAAAAGCTACTTTAGCCACATAATCGAAAAAAAAAAGGTTAGTACAAAAAAAAAAAAGAAAAAATAAAAAAAAAAGCCACATAACCCCGCTATGCAGGGTTGCCCACGTCGAATTTTGGAGATTCCATTGAATCCACAGTTGAAAATTCATTTTATTTTCATTTTTACTATTTATAGTAAGTTTTAATTTAATTATATCCCTTTTATCCTTTGAGCTTTAGAAGTCGTATCCAACATGAAAAGTGTTTAGAAAAATTAATTAAGAGAATAACTTGATTAAGACAAATAGTACAATATTTACTATTTTTGGCCAGAAACCATGAAGTTTAATGGAAATCATGATCATTTATAAATAGTAAGTTTACTATTTATACTAAGTCACAAATTATAGGGAGTTTGATTCTGAAATTTATTACAAGGTTTGGTATCTCTATTTAAAAGGTTGTAAATTCATTTATTAATTATTTATTAATCAAAATTTGAATTTTTATAATTTATTTCTATTTTATTATTTTTCCTCGTGGATTCGAGGTATCTCTGTGAATAATCCAAATAAGCTCCGTACATTCGGAGTAGTTATCCCCTTGAGGAAGACAATCATCGGCCTCATCTCGTCACATCCATCCCTGCGTTAGATGGGCTGTACCATGGATGGACTGTACAAAAAGAAAAAAAAGGATCTCTCAAAATCCGAAATATTCAATCCTTTCATCATTTAATTATTTGAATGTATACGGTGTTTATTTGACTTTTTTTGGGGCCGTTGATAGGATCTTTCAATCCAGAACGTTCATTCCCAACCTTTCAAGGCCAAGCCCACCTTATAATCATACTAGGGGTATAGCATGTGCAATGCACACGAAGAGAGATAAAAAAGGAAGGAAGAGAGGAATTTAGAAGATCAAAAATTGGGCTACAGTTTAAGTATAGAGAAAGATGGCGGGGCCAAGCTCTACGAGGGTAAAATATAAGCCATTGGCAAGTTTCAGCAGTGAAATCTAAGCCATTGGATGGACACCAACCACATTGTCCTAGTGTAAAATAAGAATATCTTATAAAGGGCATGGATTGCTGACTCGTCCGAATCGGATGCGACTCATGCAGGTTGACTCATACTCGATTGAGTCCGAACTAGTTACCCCATGAAAATTCCCCCAACAACTTGGTATTAGGCCCCGTTTGTTAAATCTGAAGTCTAAAGTCTGAATATGAAATCTGAAGGCTAAATCTGAAATCTGAAGTCAAAAAACTTGTTTGGTAATTATGACGGAAGTCTGAAAATTAAGTACTGAATTCGAGACAATATATTTGTTAACAAACATATGAAATGTCTGAAATATGTTTATCTGACGCATTTGTCCCTATCTCCTGTTTGGAAATGTTTTACGTTATAAAGAAATTATTTTTTATTAAATAAAAATAAAAATATTCTATTTAATTCAAATAAACTATAGTAATTAAGAGGAAATTGAAATATTATTATTCATTAAAAAAATAATAATAAATAAAAAAATGGATAAATTCCTTATGAGGAGCATCTAAAACTCATTTTAGGACATTCGGCCAGAACAAGGAGTATCCAAAACTCAAGTAGGCCATACAAGATGAAACAATGAGAAAGGAATGCTTACCATTAGAACCTTCCTAGACGAGATGAAGTGAAAACATCATGAACTTAAACCGATACAAAACTTATGGCCAACCGATACAAAACTTTTATGGTCATATAAATGTTTCAACGGTCACAAAATCTCCATTATTTCCTATTGTGTGGCCCATTTAAGTTTTGGATACATCTTATTTTTTGTTGCATGCCCTAAAATAAGCTCCAAAAATGGATGGATGGACTGATTTTCTCACAAACATCGCAGTAGGCCCCACATAGAATCTTTCACACAGGAGGAGGTGGATTAGATAATGACAGGTTGAGTAGGAGACTGGCTACTAAAGTGACATCACCAAGTTTTGTGGGACCCACCATGATATATGTGTTGTATCCACACCATCCATTCATTTGGAGATATCATTTTAAGGCATGAGACAAAGAATGAGTCAGATTCAAATATGGAGTGGACCCCACCACATAAAATAGTGGGAAGAGTGACGCCCACCATTGAAACCTTCCTAAGGTCTACTATGATGTTTATCTGAAATCTAACATGTTCATAAGTTAAGACAAACATGAAAGAAGGTAAAAAATAAATTTCAGCTTGATCTAAAACTTTTGTGGCCGTTAGAAATTTTTAAGGGTAGACGACACTCTCTCCACTGTTTTCTGTTGTGGGGTCCACTCGAGCTTTGGATCTGACTCGTTATTTGGCTCATACCCTATATTTATATCACCAAATGGATGGACGATGTGGATACAACACATACATCATGGTTGGTCCCACATAACATAACTTCGTGACGTCACTTCAGTAGCCATTCTGGCTAATCAACCTGTCAGTAGCTAATCCGCGTCCTTCGCCGAAAATCCGGGAAACGGATTGGCTACTCCCCTGACACCTGCCAATGACTTGTGGTCGATGCTCTGTGGGGCCCACCATGATATATGTGTTTCATCCATTCTGTCCATCTATTTTTACATATCATTTTACCATATGAGACTAAAAATGAGGTATATCCCAATCTCAATTGGACCATATTACAGGAAACAATGTTGAATGAGCGTCAACCATTAAAAACATTTTAGGGGCCATAAAAGTTTTAGATCAAGCTGATTTTTGTTTTTTCCCTTCATCTAGGCGTATATGACCTAATCAACAGTTTGGATGTCAAATAAACAGTACAGTGGGCCTTAGAAGGATTTTAATGGTGGATATCCAATCGCTATTGTTTTCATGTGGTGTGGCCCACTTGAGTTTTACAAGTACCTTATTTTTGGGTGCATGCTCAAGAACAATCTGAAAAAGTTGATGGATGGTGTGGATCAAACACATAAATTATAGTAGGGCATAAATAAATTTCACATGTTAAAAGATAGTTTTCTAAGAGAAAAAAAGTATCTACAGTAGTAAGGGCAATTTTGGAATAAAAAATTTCTTTTAATAAAAATTTCCACGGAGCGCATTCAGTGTTCACCGTTAAGCCAGACTCCTATCGCCGAAAGAATTCAGCGAAATATCGCCGAAAATCACTTAGCACTTTCCCATTTCAGTGTTAACAAACAACTCTTAATACAAGGCATTTTCTCAATTCCGTGTTAAGTGTTAATTTTAAGAGTTAACAAACAGGGCCTTAGTCACTTCCTGACTTGGGTGAGTCAGACCCAGAAAGCCCATGAACAGGAGAACTGATTGGCTACTCCCCCGCCAGTAGCCAATGGATAGTTTTCGGTGCTCCGTGGGCCCCACCATGATTTATGTGTTTCATCCATGCCATCCATCTATTTTTCTAGATCATTTTATCATATGAGCACAAAAATGAGATATATCTAAATCTCAAATGGCACATTACAGGAAACAGTGTTGAGTGAACGTAGACCATTAAAAACTTTTTGGGGGCCATAAAAGTTTTGGATTAAGCTAATCTTAGTTTTTTCCCTTCATCTAGGTCTGTATGACCTAATCAATAGATTAGATGTCAAATAAACAGTACATTGATGAAACTTGGAGGATATCTAATCACTATTATTTTCCTGTGATGTGGTCCATTGCTCTTATTTTTGAGATCAAGCCCTAAAATGATATGTGGAATCAATCCCTCAAATGATCTGTGAAAATTGATGAACAACATGGATAAAAGAGATACATCATAGTGGGCCCGCAGAGCACCAACCACTCGCCACCGGGCTAGTGGCAGGGGGAGTAGCCAATTCGTTTCCCATGAACAACATTATTTTAGCTCGGCTGGCATCAGACCCACTGGCTTGAATAGTCAACCCATCATAAAAAAGACTGGGACCTACTTATTAGGCCTTTAGAAAAATGCAAATATCAGGTAGGCATAAAACGGGTCTATTTTACCCATTGGCCTCGAGCCCAGTCCAGAGCAGGCTGAGTAGAGCTGAGCAGGCTAACCTAGTCCAGTTGGCACCAATAGGTTTAGGAGGTCATTAACAGGGCACACTTGTCAACATAGAAAACATGTGTAAGGTGGATTCCATGGAGAACATGTGCTGAACCAAAGACTAGGTTGGTCCAGTCTTTAGGTTGGCCAGACATGTAAATATGGATTTTAATGAACCAAGCCTGATATTTTGGCCAGGGCTTCATCACAGTGGGATTTTAATGGTCTAGATATTGCACATGTGTGCCACGTTACCATGAATGCCATGATGTTTTTGTAAAATCCAACCTGTTCATTTGCTTTTAAATATCATTTTAGGACAAGAGACCAAAAATCATGTAGATGCCTCGCAATTGATGGATGAATAGGGTAGATTTTTCTGAAACATCTTGGTGAGCCCACCTAACATCTCTGCACAGTAACTTCCTCCAGAGGCTACTTTTGCAGGAAGTTCCTTTATTGGGATGCTAGTAGAGCTGTATACGAGTCGAACTGAGTCGAGCTGGGCACAACTTGACTCGGCTTGGCCACTTACTGACCCGAGTTCGAACTTGGCTCGGCTCGGTTCGGTCAGCAGCTCGATCCGAGTTCACCTGTGCAGCATTTTCACAAACACATGGACTGCACCTTCAAAATCTCACTGTAAGTAAAACATCAGCAGTGGTTTTATAGGTATTTCATCGAACACCTTCTAAGCAACATAAAAATTAAGTAAAAAAAGAGTATTTGTTTCATATTCATACTATCCTTGCCACCAGTTATACTTCGTTGATGTAACGCCCTGTATTTTTCAATACTCGGGTGTTACCATTTAAATCCAATTTAGCATGTATGTATGTGGGAACACAGGTAGCATATTACACATCATCATTTGACAATTCACGACTTGTCCATCTTAACCATTTGATATGGATCGTGGTGATGAGGGACCCATAAGAGTTTAGTTCAACCTAACCTTAATGGTTTTTAACCTTTTGGAGTTGAGCTAGGACAATCCATAATACATCTGTAGGGTCTAAAGTCAATCCAAGCCTTGATTGTTTATGTTAAGGTTGCTGTAGCGCCCCATACCTTCCACTACTTGGATGCCACCATGGGGACCAAATGCAAGGTAGAGACAAACCTGATTTGACTAGGGTTTGACCCCTTAGGATTAGGAAACGCGCCATCAATTAGGTTCGCTAGACTCTAAACCTCGAAAACCCTACTCCTAATAGCCAGGTTATGGCATAACTCTAAGAAATGCCCTATTAGACAATGTGGATCACCCTAGGTCTATATCAAGCTTTGGATCAATAGATTCGCCATCCATCAGGTTTAAAACATCCCATTGTACGACCATCATCCGAAAACACAAATTGAGATTGTTAATTTAGAGTTCATGTGGCATGACCCACGTAACAGTTAAACAATAAGCATCCTAATGGTTCGATGGTTTCAACCGAGAAAACTCTTGTGTTCCTCCTCTACCGGAATAACCAAGTAACCTTCTCTGATGCGAGGAAGTTATTTAACGTATGGAATCAACTCCATGCATAAGGTAGGTTGACGCAGGGGAGGACGTGAGGTCGAGCACCGTCTTCCTCAAGAGGATAATTATTCCGAATCCACGGAACTTCTCTGGACTCCTCACAGAGACTTTCTCGAATCCACGAGAAAAGAGAGCAGAAAATAGAAATAAATTCTAAATAAATTCGAAATAGATTAATGAATCCATAAAAACGAGTTCACAACCCTTTAAATAAGGGTACTAAGCAATGGGAAAGAAATCAGAATCAAACTACAACTAGGACTCCTAGAATTATGACTTACTATATAAATAGTAAACTTACTATTTATAGACGGTCGTGATGTCTACTAGTGCGCAAGGTTTTCGGCCAAAAATAGTAAGTGTCCTATTTGGCTTCACCAAACCGTTCCCCTAATTATTCTAAGCTCTTTTCACGTTGGACGCAACTCCTAAAGCCCGACGGATGAAGAGTTATAAACAAACTAAAACTTACTATTTATAGTAAAAACGAAATTGAAACGGGGAAACGACCATCAAATCAGGGGTTTCTCGCAATTCCGAGCGTCGCAACCCGGCGTAGCTGGGTTGGTTGGCTAAAGTAGCTCGTTCTACCCCAAAATCATATATTTTCCGTCGGCTAACTCATCCCGGATTGTGAGATACGCCTGATTTAAGGTCTGATGGTCCGATCACTTCTTTCGCCGACCGGCCTTTTCTGATCCATCTTTGCCATGTAATTGTCCGCGACCCGCTCTACATCGCCTCCTCCACTTCAAAAGAACTCGTCCTCGAGTTATCATTATGCACTGGCTCATGATACTCAGTCAGGTCCGCGACATTGAAAGTTCGTGAGATCGCCATATCATCTGGAAGATCAACAACATAAGCGTTGTCATTGATCTTTCGGATGATTGGTACCGGTCCAATCTTTTTATTCTTCAGCTTGTTGTACGTTCCGGTCGGAAATCTTTCTTTGCGCGCAGATGGACCATTACTTGGTCGCCCACCTCGAACACTTTTTGTCGCCGATGCTTGTCCGCTTGCTCCTTGTACTTTTCGTTCGAGGCATGTAGCTTGTTCTCGTACCTCCGCATGAATGCCCATGATTTTGTCTCGCCATATGTTCTCCGCTGCAATGCTCATGCCCGGGAGCTTGGGCGAGGGACCAAGTCTAGTGTATGGCGAGGTACTCGTCCGTAGATAACCTGAACGGAGATTTTCCCGTCGAGCGGTTCACCATGTTGTTGAATGCAAACTCCGCTTGAGACAAGGCCAAATCCCACCGCTTCGGTTTTTCTCCCGAAATACATCGAAGGAGGTTTCCCAATGTGCGATTCACAACCTCGCTTGACCGTCACCAGGTGGTACATGCGTACGCCGAATCAAGGCGTGTATCGAATCGAGTCCACAAAGTCCGCCAAAAGTGGCTTATGAACTTCGTGTCACGGTCGGAAGTAATAGTCTTGGGAACCCCGTGTAGCCGCACAATTTCTCTGAAGAATAAATTCGCCACGTGTGTTGCATCGAGAGTTTTCTTGCATGGAATAAAGTGCGCCATCTTGGAAAACGATCTACTACCACGAACACCGAATCCATGCCGCGTTGTGTTCGTGGGAGACCAAGCACAAAGTCCATAGATAAATCCTCCCAAGGGCCGCCAGGCACTGGTAACGGGGTGTAGAGGCCCGTATTATGAGATTGTCCCTTGGAAGTCTGACAAATATAACAGCGTTGGACTGCCTTTCCCACATCACGTACCACTTGCGGCCAGTAATACCGCTCTTCCACAAGAGCTCGCGTCTTGTCTCGCCCAAGGTGTCCACCGAGGCCACCTCCATGTAGCTCTTGAATTATCCGTTCCCTTAGCGAACTCTTTGGGATACATAGTCGATTTCCCTTAAAAGGAACCCGTCTTGTATATGTAAGTCACCGGGTGACCTTCCCGACATCTAACCCATGCGTCCTCAAGTCATCGTCGTCGATATATGTCTTTGAGGCGATCGAACCCGACAACTTCATTGCTCATAGTGACTAACAAAGTCGCACGGCGACTCAACAGCATCGGCTACTTTGTTCTGTTGCTCGACTTATGCTTTAGCACGAATGTGAATTCTCGCAAAAATGAGATCCATCTAGCATGCACACGGTTAATGTTAGCTTGACTATTAATAAACTTGAGGGCTTGATGGTCCGTGTAAAGTATGAATTCTCTTTGAATCAAATAATGTCGCCAGTGTCGCAATGGCTCGACCACCGCAGTACAACTCGATCTCATATGTAGACCACTTCTTGCGTGCATCACTAAGTTTTTCACCGTAGAAGGCAACCTGCCTACCTTCTTGAGATAAAACTCCCCAATCCCGACATATGAGGCATCACATTCGACTTCAAACAGCTTTGTCGGGTTGGGGAGTACAAGAACCGGGTCGTGGATAATCTGCGCTTGATTTCACCAAAGCTCTTGTCGGCTTCGTCACCCACCGAAACCGCCTTTCTTCATGCAATCTGTTATCGGTGACACAATGCTACCGAAATTTTTCACGAACCGACGATAGAATGTCGCTAGTCCATGGAAACTTCGCACTTCGTGAATATTTTTAGAACCGGCCATTCTCTCGATTGTCTTCACCTTTTCCTCATCCACTCGAATGCCCGTGGATGTAACCACAAAACCCGAAACAATAGGCTATCACCATGAAGCTACACTTTTTAAATTGAGGTACGCTTTATTTTCAAGTGAGCACTTGAAGGACCTTCTTGAGATGCTCCATATGGGTGGTTTCGTCTTGATCGTATATCAAAATATCATCAAAATAAACCACAACGAACCGCTTAATGAAAGGTTTCAGAACTTGGTTCATCAACCTCATGAATGTGCTAGGCGCATTAGAAAGACCGAAAGGCATGACCATCCATTCGTACAATCCTTCTTTGGTCTCAAAGGCTGTTTTCCACTCATCACCCGGCCGTATTCGAATCTGATGGTAGCCGCTCCTTAAGTCCAATTTAGATAATATTTTTGCGCCTCTAGCATATCCAACATATCATCCAACCGTGGTATAGGAAACCTGTATTTTATGGTGATCTTGTTGATGGCCCTACTGCCGACACACATGCGCCTAACCGCCATCTTTCTTTGGAGTTAGCAGAGCTGGTACAAAGACATGGGCTCATGCTTTCTCGAATAAGACCCTTACGGATCGGGCCTCCACTTGTCCCCGCAGACTCGCACTCATTCGGGCTCATTCGATAATGAGGACGATTAGGTAAACCGGACCTGGGACAAGGTCAATATGGTGTTGGATATCTCGCATAGGGGCAACCCATCTGGGAAGGTCCTCGTGCCGATTTCTTGAAATTCATGTAACAAGGGCCTTAGTCTGTCAGTGGATGATGGTAGGCTCGAGTTCTTCCCCTTTTACAATTAATGCATAAGTCCGTCTCCTTTTTCTTTGATTCTTCCACGAAGTCCCGAATGGTTAAGAGAAAACGACCCTCCACTTTAGAAGTTTTAGTGGTTCTTCCGGGATCCATAGGGGCCAATATGGTCTTCCTACGTCCTCGACGAAGATATATATGTTATCTCGCCCTTTATGAGTGGCGTCACTCAGCCGATTGCTGCCGTCGACCGAGTAGTATGTGACATGCTTCCATGTCAACCACATCGCATACTACTTCATCCTTATAATGTTTGCCAATTGAAAAAGATATGGTGCACCGTTCGCCATTACCTTTGTCTCGCCGACCTTCTTGATCCAACCGATTGTATATGGAGAGGGATGACGCTCCGTTTTCAATTGCAATTTTTCCACCATGATCTTGGATACGATATTCTCGCTGCTCCCACTGTCAATGATCACGTCACAAACCTTTCGATTCACCGTACATCTAGTGCGGAAGATGTTATGCCGTTGTGGATGCACTTCTTTTCTTGGCGCATATAATAGTCGCCTCACGATGAGCGACTCGCCATGATCTTGTTGAACCCAACCTGAATCATCTGTCTCATCCTCGATGGTATGCTCCTGTTCTTCAATATCTGGATCTTCATAAGCGTTATCGCACCACCATCATTGATGGCGAGGTTTGCTACTTTTCACCGGGGACAAGCATTTGATAGGTGGCCCGGTGGCCACAACGATAGCAGCTTGTCGGGCCTTGGCCGAGCATAGGATTCGGATTCTACTGGACCAAGCAGGTCGATATGCCCCTTTGAGGTCTAGTCCGATCTCGGTTCTCGGGCGTAGGAGGTTGAGTACGAGCTCCTACGGCTCCTTCCCTTGGGCCGTGCAGCTTCTCGGGTGGACCTCGCCACGTGGATCCTTGCAGTAGGATAGGTCCGTGTGTTAGACGTTCTGCTGCGCTCGCCCGAGTAGCCAACTTGATCGCATCATTCATCGTCCAAACGGACCGCATCCGGACCCGATCCCGGATAGCCATACGCAACCCACCATTGAATCGGGCGACTTGCCGCGATTCGGTCTCGACTAAATCGTTACGCGCCGCCAGCGGTAAAATTCTTCTCGCATATTCTCTCACCGACCGACTACCCCGTCTCGCAATTTTGGTATTGCTGAATAATACCCGATCGTAATCGCTAGGGAGGAATCGGGCACGTAGTAGCCGCTTCATCCGCCGCCAGTGCGGATTGGTGCTTTCGTCTGCACCGCCCGGTTCGCGCAAGTCATGCGCTTGTTCCCACCAAGCCGAAGCTCCTCCTTTCACCAGTAGGCCACAAGCTTGACCTTCTTTGCTTCGTGGATGTCCATATAGTCGAAAAATCGCTCAACTTCGAAAAGCCAATCGAGGAAATCCTCAATGTGTAGTTGGCCATTGAAGCTAGGAATATCAACCCGCATCTTAAATTCTCGATCCGTTCGATCTACTCGATCGGCGCCATGTCTGGGGTGTTGAAAAATTATGTCGTCGATCTCCTCCTCACGGAGCCCCCATCCTCGTGCATGACCCTTGGATGCACCGCCGACTATCCTCGCGATCGTGCCGACACGAGTCTCAAGAATTGGCGGTGGAGGATTACCACCAGAACACGGAGTTGCCCTAGGGTTTCGCCAAGAGATTCGCTATGCGGTCCATGGAAGCCTCATGCCCTTGCATGGCTTGCCGATTCTCTCTCGCGGCCGCTTGAAAGCTTCCGCCGTTAAAGGAAAATTTCCTGGAGCACCGCCTATGGGATTGTTGCCCAACCCGTCGTTAGAAGCCATCGACCCGAGGAGAAACCTCGCTCTGATACCAAACTGACGCAGGGGAGGACGTGAGGTCGAGCACCGTCTTCCTCAAGAGGATAATTATTCCGAATCCACGGAACTTCTCTCGACTCCTCACGAGACTTTCTCGAATCCACGAGAAAAGAGAGCAGAAAATAGAAATAAATTCTAAATAAATTCGAAATAGATTAATGAATCCATAAAAACGAGTTCACAACCCTTTAAATAAGGGTACTAAGCAATGGGAAAGAAATCAGAATCAAACTACAACTAGGACTCCTAGAATTGCGACTTACTATAAATAGTAAACTTACTATTTATGACTGGCCGTGATGTCTACTAGTGCGCAAGGTTTTCGGCCAAAAATAGTAAGTGTCCTATTTGGCTTCACCAAACCGTTCCCTAATTATTCTAAGCTCTTTTCACGTTGGACGCAACTCCTAAAGCCCGACGGATGAAGAGTTATAAACAAACTAAAACTTACTATTTATAGTAAAAACGAAATTGAAACAGGGAAACGACCATCAAATCAGGGGTTTCTCGCAATTCTGAGCGTCGCAACCCTGCGTAGCTGGGTTGGTTGGCTAAAGTAGCTCGTTCTACCCCAAAATCATATATTTTCGTCGGCTAACTCATCCCGGATTGTGAGATACGCCCGATTTAAGGTCTGATGGTCCAGATCACTTCTGTCGCCGACCGGGCCTTTTCTGATCCATCTTTGCCATGTAATTGTCCGCGACCCGCTCTACATCGCCTCCTCCACTTCAAAAGAACTCGTCCTCGAGTTATCATTATGCACCGGCTCATGATACTCACCAGTCCGCGACATCAAAGTTCGTGAGATCGCCATATCATCCGGAAGATCAACAACATAAGCGTTGTCATTGATCTTTCTGGATGATTGGTACCGGTCCAATCTTTTTATTCTTCAACTTGTTGTACGCTCCGGCCGGAAATCTTTCTTTGCGCAGATGGACCATTACTTGGTCGCCCACCTCGAACACTTTTTGTCGCCGATGCTTGTCCGCTTGCTCCTTGTACTTTTCGCTCGAGGCATGTAGCTTGTTCTGTACCTCCGCATGAATGCCCATGATTTTGTCTCGCCATATGTTCTCGCTGCAATGCTCATGCCTGGGAGCTTGGGCGAGGGACCAAGTCTAGTGTATGGCGAGGTACTCGTCCGTAGATAACCCGGAACGGAGATTTTCCCGTCGAGCGGTTCACCATGTTGTTGAATGCAAACTCCGCTGAGACAAGGCCAAATCCCACCGCTTCGGTTTTTCTCCCGAAATACATCGAAGGAGGTTTCCCAATGTGCGATTCACAACCTCGCCTTGACCGTCACCAGGTGGTACGCGCCGCCGAATCCGAAGGCGTGTATCGAATCGAGTCCACAAAGTCCGCCAAAAGTGGCTTATGAACTTCGTGTCACGGTCGGAAGTAATAGTCTTGGGAACCCCGTGTAGCCGCACAATTTCTCTCAAGAATAAATTCGCCACGTGTGTTGCATCGAGAGTTTTCTTGCATGGAATAAAGTGCGCCATCTTGGAAAACGATCTACTACCACGAACACCGAATCCATGCCGCGTTGTGTTCGTGGGAGACCAAGCACAAAGTCCATAGATAAATCCTCCCAAGGGCCGTCAGCACCGGTAACGGGTGTAGAGGCCCGTATTATGAGATTGTCCCTTGGAAGTCCGACAAATATAACAAATATTGGACCGCTTTCCCACATCACGTACCAATTGCGCCGCAATACCGCTCTTCCACAAGAGCTCGCGTCTTGTCTCGCCCAAGGTGTCCACCGAGGCCACCTCCATGTAGCTCTTGAATTATCTCGTTCCTTAGCGAACTCTTTGGGATACATAGTCGATTTCCTTAAAAGGAACCCGTCTTGTATATGTAAGTCACCTGGGTGACCTTCCCGACATCTAACCCATGCGTCCTCAAGTCATCGTCGTCACATATATGTCTTTGAGGCGATCGAACCCGACAACTTCATTGCTCATAGTGACTAACAAAGTCGCACGGCGACTCGCCAGATCGGCTACTTTGTTCGTTGTCTCGACTTATGCTTTAGCACGAATGTGAATTCTCGCAAAAATGAGATCCATCTAAAGCATGCACACGGTTAATGTTAGCTTGACTATTAATAAACTTGAGGGCTTGATGGTCCGTGTAAAGTATGAATTCTCTTTGAATCAAATAATGTCGCCGCTGTCGCAAAGGTTCGACCACCACAGTACAACTCGATCTCATATGTAGACCACTTCTTGCGTGCATCACTAAGTTTTTCACTCAGAAGGCAACCTACCTACCTTCTTGAGATAAAACTCCCCAATCCCGACATATGAGGCATCACATTCGACTTCAAACAAGCTTTGTCGAAGTTGGGGAGTACAAGAACCGGGTCGTGGATAATCTGCGCTTGATTTCACCAAAGCTCTTGTCGGCTTCGTCACCCACCGAAACCGCCTTTCTTCATGCAATCTGTTATCTATGACACAATGCTACCGAAATTTTTCACGAACCGACGATGAATGTCGCTAGTCCATGGAAACTTCGCACTTCGTGAATATTTTTAGAACCGCCATTCTCTCGATTGTCTTCACCTTTTCCTCATCCACTCGAATGCCCGTGGATGTAACCACAAAACCCAAACAATAGGCTATCACCATGAAGCTACACTTTTTAAATTGAGGTACACTTTATTTTCAGTGAGCACTTGAAGGACCTTCTTGAGATGCTCCATATGGGTGGTTTCGTCTTGACTGTATATCAAAATATCATCAAAATAAACCACAACGAACCGCCCAATGAAAGGTTTCAGAACTTGGTTCATCAACCTCATGAATGTGCTAGGCGCATTAGAAAGACCGAAAGGCATGACCATCCATTCGTACAATCCTTCCTTGGTCTTGAAGGCTGTTTTCCACTCATCACCTGGCCGTATTCGAATCTGATGGTAGCCGCTCCTTAAGTCCAATTTAGAGAATAATTTTGCGCCCTCTAGCATATCCAACATATCATCCAACCGTGGTATAGGAAACCTGTATTTTATGGTGATCTTGTTGATGGCCCGGCTGTCGACACACATGCGCCAACCTGCCATCTTTCTTTGGAGTTAGCAGAGCCGGTACAAAGACATGGGCTCATGCTTTCTCGAATAAGACCCTTACGGATCGGCTTCCTCCACTTGTCCCCGCAGACCGCACTCATTCTGGCTCATTCGATAATGAGGACGATTAGGTAAACTGGACCTGTGGACAAGGTCAATATGGTGTTGGATATCTCGCATAGGGGGCAACCCATCTAGAAGGTCCTCGTGCCGATTTCTTGAAATTCATGTAACAAGGGCCTTAGTCCGTCAGTGATGATGGTAGGCTCGAGTTCTTCCCCTTTTACAATTAATGCATAAGTCCGTCCCGTTTGCTTTTCGGATTCTTCCACGAAGTCCCGAATGGTTAAGAGAAAACGACCCTCCACTTTAGAAGTTTTAGGTGGTTCTTCCGATCCATAGGGGCCAATATGGTCTTCCTACTGTCCCCGACGAAGATATATATGTTATCTCGCCCTTTATGAGTGGCGTCACGGTCCGATTGCTGTGGTCGACCGAGTAGTATGTGACATGCTTCCATGTCAACCACATCGCATACTACTTCATCCTTATAATGTTTGCCAATTGAAAAGATATGGTGCACCGCTCGCTTACCTTTGTCTCGCCGACCTTCTTGATCCAACCGATTGTATATGGAGAGGGATGACGCTCTGTTTTCAATTGCAATTTTTCCACCATGATCTTGGATACGATATTCTCGCCGCTCCCACCGTCACAATGATCACGTCACAAACCTTTCGATTCACCGTACATCTAGTGCGGAAGATGTTATGCCGTTGTGGATGCACTTCTTTCTTGGCGCATATAATAGTCGCCTCACGATGAGCGACTCGCCATGATCTTGTTGAACCCAACCCGAATCATCCGTCTCATCCTCGATGGTATGCTCCTGTTCTTCAATATCCGGATCTTCATAAGCGCACGCACCACCATCATTGATGGCGAGGTTTGCTACTTTTCGGGGGGGACAAGCATTTGATAGGTGGCCCCTGGCCACAACGATAGCGCTTGCTCTGGCCTTGGCCGAGCATAGGGATTCGGGATTCTACTTGGACCAAGCAGCCGATATGCCCCTTTGAGGTCTAGTCCGATCTCGGTTCTCGGGCGTAGGAGGTTGAGTACGAGCTCCTACGGCTCCTTCCCTCGGGGCCGCAGCCTCGGGTGGACCTCGCCACAGGATCCTTGCAGTAGATAGGTCCGTGTGTTAGACGTTCTGCTGCGCTTCGCCCGAGTAGCCAACTTGATCGCATCATTCATCGTCCAAACGGACCGCATCCGGACCCGATCCTGGATAGCCATACGCAACCCACCATTGAATCGGCGACTTGGCCGCGATTCAGCCTCGACTAAATCGTTACGCGCCGCCAGCGGTAAAATTCTTCTCGCATATTCTCTCACCGACCGACTACCCCGTCTCGCAATTTTGGTATTGCTGGAATAATACCCGATCGTAATCGCTAGGGAGGAATCGGCACGTAGTAGCCGCTTCATCCGCCGCCAGTGCGGATTGGTGCTTTCGTCACGCCTGGTTCGCGCGAGTCATGCTTGTTCCCACCAAGCCGAAGCTCCTCCTTTCACCAGTAGGCCACAAGCTTGACCTTCTTTGCTTCAGGGATGTCCATATAGTCGAAAAATCGCTCAACTTCGTAAAGCCAATCGAGGAAATCCTCAATGTGTAGTTGGCCATCAAGCTAGGAATATCAACCCGCATCTTAAATTCTCGATCCGTTCGATCTACTCGACGGCGCCATGTCCGGGTGTTGAAAATTATGTCGTCGATCTCCTCCTCACCGGAGCCCCCATCCTCGTGCATGACCCTTGATGCACCGCCGGTACTATCCTCGCGATCGTGCCGACATGAGTCTCAAGAATTGGCGGTGGAGGATTACCACCAGAACACGGAGTTGCCCTAGGGTTTCGCCAAGAGATTCGCTATGCGGTCCATGGAAGCCTGCAGCCCTTGCATGGCTTGCCGATTCTCTGTTCGCTGCTTGAAAGCTTCCGCCGTTAAAGGAAAATTTCCTGGAGCACCGCCTATGGGATTGTTGCCCAACCCGTCGTTAGAAGCCATCGACCCGAGGAGAAACCTCGCTTTGATACCAAACTGACGCAGGGGAGGACGTGAGGTCGAGCACCGTCTTCCTCAAGAGGATAATTATTCCGAATCCACGGAACTTCTCTGGACTCCTCACAGAGACTTTCTCGAATCCACGAGAAAAGAGAGCGTAGAAAATAGAAATAAATTCTAAATAAATTCGAAATAGATTAATGAATCCATAAAAACGAGTTCACAACCCTTTAAATAAGGGTACTAAGCAATGGGAAAGAAATCGAATCAAACTACAACTAGGACTCCTAGAATTACGACTTACTATAAATAGTAAACTTACTATTTATAGACGGTCGTGATGTCTACTAGTGCGCAAGGTTTTCGGCCAAAAATAGTAAGTGTCCTATTTGGCTTCACCAAACCGTTCCCCTAATTATTCTAAGCTCTTTTCACGTTGGACGCAACTCCTAAAGCCCGACGGATGAAGAGTTATAAACAAACTAAAACTTACTATTTATAGTAAAAACGAAATTGAAACAGGGAAACGACCATCAAATCAGGGGTTTCTCGCAATTCCGAGCGTCGCAACCCGGCGTAGCTGGGTTGGTTGGCTAAAGTAGCTCGTTCTACCCCAAAATCATATATTTTCGTCTGCTAACTCATCCCGGATTGTGAGATACGTCTGATTTAAGGTCTGATGGTCCGATCACTTCTTTCGCCGACCGGCCTTTTCTCGATCCATCTTTGCCATGTAATTGTCCGCGACCCGCTCTACATCGTCTCCTCCACTTCAAAAGAACTCGTCCTCGAGTTATCATTATGCACCGCTCATGATACTCACCAGTCCGCGACATTGAAAGTTCGTGAGATCGCCATATCATCTGGAAGATCAACAACATAAGCGTTGTCATTGATCTTTCTGATGATTGGTACCGGTCCAATCTTTTTATTCTTCACTTGTTGTACGTCCGGCGGAAATCTTTCTTTGCGCAGATGGACCATTACTTGGTCGCCCACCTCGAACACTTTTGTCGCCGATGCTTGTCCGCTTGCTCCTTGTACTTTTCGTGCTCGAGGCATGTAGCTTGTTCTGTACCTCCGCATGAATGCCCATGATTTTGTCTCGCCATATGTTCTGCTGCAATGCTCATGCCTGGGAGCTTGGGCAGAGGGACCAAGTCTAGTGTATGGCGAGGTACTCGTCCGTAGATAACCTGGAACGGGGATTTTCCTGTCGAGCGGTTCACCATGTTGTTGAATGCAAACTCCGCTTGAGACAAGGCCAAATCCCACTGCTTCGGTTTTTCTCCTGAAATACATCGAAGGAGGTTTCCCAATGTGCGATTCACAACCTCGTTTGACCGTCACGGGCCTCAGGTGGTACGCGCCGCCGAATCGAAGGCGTGTATCGAATCGAGTCCACAAAGTCCGCCAAAAGTGGCTTATGAACTTCGTGTCACTACTGGCCGGAAGTAATAGTCTTGGGAACCCCGTGTAGCCGCACAATTTCTCTCAAGAATAAATTCGCCACGTGTGTTGCATCGAGAGTTTTCTTGCATGGAATAAAGTGCGCCATCTTGGAAAACGATCTACTACCACGAACACCGAATCCATGCCGCGTTGTGTTCGTGGGAGACCAAGCACAAAGTCCATAGATAAATCCTCCCAAGGGCCGTCAGCACCGGTAACGGGGTGTAGAGGCCCGTATTATGAGATTGTCCCTTGGAAGTCCGACAAATATAACAAATTGGACCGCCTTTCCCACATCACGCACCAATTGCGGCCGCAATACCGCTCTTCCACAAGAGCTCGCGTCTTGTCTCGCCCAAGGTGTCCACCGAGGCCACCTCCATGTAGCTCTTGAATTATCTCGTTCCTTAGCGAACTCTTTGGGATACATAGTCGATTTCCTTAAAAGGAACCCGTCTTGTATATGTAAGTCACCGGGTGACCTTCCCGACATCTAACCCATGCGTCCTCAAGTCATCGTCGTCAAGATATATGTCTTTGAGGCGATCGAACCCGACAACTTCATTGCTCATAGTGACTAACAAAGTCGCACGGCGACTCACAGATCGGCTACTTTGTTCTGTTGTTCTCGACTTATGCTTTAGCACGAATGTGAATTCCCGCAAAATGAGATCCATCTAGCATGCACACGGTTAATGTTAGCTTGACTATTAATAAACTTGAGGGCTTGATGGTCCGTGTAAAGTATGAATTCTCTTTGAATCAAATAATGTCGCGGTGTCGCAGTGCCTGACCACCGCATACAACTCGATCTCATATGTAGACCACTTCTCATGCGTGCATCACTAAGTTTTTCACCGTAGAAGGCAACCGGCCTACCTTCTTGAGATAAAACTCCCCAATCCCGACATATGAGGCATCACATTCGACTTCAAACAGCTTTGTCGGTTGGGAGTACAAGAACCGGGTCGTGGATAATCTGCGCTTGATTTCACCAAAGCTCTTGTCGGCTTCGTCGGCCCACCGAAACCGCTCTTTCTTCATGCAATGCATATCTAGGTGACACAATGCTACCGAAATTTTTCACGAACCGACGATAAATGTCGCTAGTCCATGGAAACTTCGCACTTCGTGAATATTTTTAGAACCGCCATTCTCTGATTGTCTTCACCTTTTCCTCATCCACTCGAATGCCCGTGGATGTAACCACAAAACCCGTAAACAATAGGCTATCACCATGAAGCTACACTTTTTAAATTGAGGTACGCTTTATTTTCAAGTGAGCACTTGAAGGACCTTCGAGATGCTCCATATGGGTGGTTTCGTCTTGATCGTATATCAAAATATCATCAAAATAAACCACAACGAACCGCCTAATGAAAGGTTTCAGAACTTGGTTCATCAACCTCATGAATGTGCTAGGCGCATTAGAAAGACCGAAAGGCATGACCATCCATTCGTACAATCCTTCCTTGGTCTTGAAGGTTGTTTTCCACTCATCACCCGGCCGTATTCGAATCGATGGTAGCCGCCCTTAAGTCCAATTTAGAGAATAATTTTGCGCCCTCTAGCATATCCAACATATCATCCAACCGTGGTATAGGAAACCTGTATTTTATGGTGATCTTGTTGATGGCCCTACTGTCGACACACATGCGCCTAACTGCCATCTTTCTTTGGAGTTAGCAGAGCTGGTACAAAGACATGGGCTCATGCTTTCTCGAATAAGACCCTTACGGATCGCTTCCTCCACTTGTCCCTCGCAGAATCTCGCACTCATTCGGGCTCATTCGATAATGAGGACGATTAGGTAAACGGACCTGTGGACAAGGTCAATATGGTGTTGATATCTCGCATAGGGGGCAACCCATCTGGAAGGTCCTCGTGCCGATTTCTTGAAATTCATGTAACAAGGGCCTTAGTCTGTCGTGATGATGGTAGGCTCGAGTTCTTCCCCTTTTACAATTAATGCATAAGTCCGTCTGCTTTCTTTGATTCTTCCACGAAGTCCCGAATGGTTAAGAGAAAACGACCCTCCACTTTAGAAGTTTTAGGTGGTTCTTCCGGATCCATAGGGGCCAATATGGTCTTCCCACTGCCGTCCCGACGAAGATATATATGTTATCTCGCCCTTTATGAGTGGCGTCACGGCCGATTGCTGTGGTCGACCGAGTAGTATGTGACATGCTTCCATGTCAACCACATCGCATACTACTTCATCCTTATAATGTTTGCCAATTGAAAAGATATGGTGCACCGTTCGCTTACCTTTGTCTCGCCGACCTTCTTGATCCAACCGATTGTATATGGAGAGGGATGACGCCCGTTTTCAATTGCAATTTTTCCACCATGATCTTGATACGATATTCTCACCGCTCCCATCACAATGATCACGTCACAAACCTTTCGATTCACCGTACATCTAGTGCGGAAGATGTTATGCCGTTGTGGATGCACTTCTTTCTTGGCGCATATAATAGTCGCCTCACGATGAGCGACTCGCCATGATCTTGTTGAACCCAACCTGAATCATCTGTCTCATCCTCGATGGTATGCTCCTGTTCTTCAATATCTGGATCTTCATAAGCGTTATCAGCACCACCATCATTGATGGCGAGGTTTGCTACTTTTCGCTGGGGACAAGCATTTGATAGGTGGCCCGGTTGGCCACAACGATAGCAGTTGGCTCGGCCTTGGCCGAGCATAGGATTCGGATTCTACTTGGACCAAGAGCAGCCGATATGCCCCTTTGAGGTCTAGTCTCGATCTCGGTTCTCGGCGTAGGAGGTTGAGTACGAGCTCCTACGGCTCCTTCCCCTTGGGCCGTGCAGCCTCGGGTGGACCCGCCACAGTGATCCTCAGCAGAGATAGGTCCGTGTGTTAGACGTTCTGCTGCGCTTCGCCCGAGTAGCCAACTTGATCGCATCATTCATCGTCCAAACGGACCGCATCCGGACCCGATCCTGGATAGCCATACGCAACCCACCATTGAATCGGGCGACTTGTCGCGATTCAGCCTCGACTAAATCGTTACGCGCCGCCAGCAGAAAATTCTTCTCGCATATTCTCTCACCGACCGACTACCCCGTCTCGCAATTTTGGTATTGGCTGAATAATACCCGATCGTAATCGCTAGGGAGGAATCGGGCACGTAGTAGCCGCTTCATCCGCCGCCAGTGCGGATTGGTGCTTTCGTCTCGCCGGTTCGCGCGAGTCATGCGCTTGTTCCCACCAAGCCGAAGCTCCTCCTTTCACCAGTAGGCCACAAGCTTGACCTTCTTTGCTTCAGGATGTCCATATAGTCGAAAAATCGCTCAACTTCGTAAAGCCAATCGAGGAAATCCTCAATGTGTAGTTGGCCATCAAGCTAGGAATATCAACCCGCATCTTAAATTCTCGATCCGTTCGATCTACTACTCGATCGGCGCCATGTCCGGGGTGTTGAAAAATTATGTCGTCGATCTCCTCCTCACCGGAGCCCCCATCCTCGTGCATGACCCTTGGATGCACCGCCGGTACTATCCTCGCGATCGTGCCGATTACATTTAGTCTCAAGAATTGGCGGTGGAGGATTACCACCAGAACACGAGTTGCCCTAGGGTTTCGCCAAGAGATTCGCTATGCGGTCCATGGAAGCCTGCAGCCCTTGCATGGCTTGCCGATTCTCTTCTTCGCCGCTTGGAAAGCTTCCGCCGTTAAAGGAAAATTTCCGAGCACCGCCTATGGGATTGTTGCCCAACCCGTCGTTAGAAGCCATCGACCCGAGGAGAAACCTCGCTTTGATACCAAACCGACGCAGGGGGACGTGAGGTCGAGCACCGTCTTCCTCAAGAGGATAATTATTCCGAATCCACGGAACTTCTCTGACTCCTCACGTAGAGACTTTCTCGAATCCACGAGAAAAGAGAGCAGTAAAATAGAAATAAATTCTAAATAAATTCGAAATAGATTAATGAATCCATAAAAACGAGTTCACAACCCTTTAAATAAGGGTACTAAGCAATGGGAAAGAAATCGAATCAAACTACAACTAGGACTCCTAGAATTGCGACTTACTATAAATAGTAAACTTACTATTTATAGACTGGCCGTGATGTCTACTAGTGCGCAAGGTTTTCGGCCAAAAATAGTAAGTGTCCTATTTGGCTTCACCAAACCGTTCCCTAATTATTCTAAGCTCTTTTCACGTTGGACGCAACTCCTAAAGCCCGACGGATGAAGAGTTATAAACAAACTAAAACTTACTATTTATAGTAAAAACGAAATTGAAACAGGGAAACGACCATCAAATCAGGGGTTTCTCGCAATTCCGAGCGTCGCAACCCGGCGTAGCTGGGTTGGTTGGCTAAAGTAGCTCGTTCTACCCCAAAATCATATATTTTCGTCGTCGCTAACTCATCCCGGATTGTGAGATACGCCTGATTTAAGGTCCGATGGTCCAGATCACTTCTTTCGCCGACCGGCCTTTTCTCGATCCATCTTTGCCATGTAATTGTCCGCGACCCGCTCTACATCGCTCCTCCACTTCAAAAGAACTCGTCCTCGAGTTATCATTATGCACCGGCTCATGATACTCACCAGTCCGTCCGCGACATCAAAGTTCGTGAGATCGCCATATCATCCGGAAGATCAACAACATAAGCGTTGTCATTGATCTTTCTGGATGATTGGTACCGGTCCAATCTTTTTATTCTTCACTTGTTGTACGTCCGGTCGGAAATCTTTCTTTGCGCAGATGGACCATTACTTGGTCGCCCACCTCGAACACTTTTGTCGCCGATGCTTGTCCGCTTGCTCCTTGTACTTTTCGTTCGAGGCATGTAGCTTGTTCTCAGTACCTCCGCATGAATGCCCATGATTTTGTCTCGCCATATGTTCTGGCGCAATGCTCATGCCTGGGAGCTTGGGCGAGGGACCAAGTCTAGTGTATGGCGAGGTACTCGTCCGTAGATAACCTGGAACGGAGATTTTCCTGTCGAGCGGTTCACCATGTTGTTGAATGCAAACTCCGCTTGAGACAAGGCCAAATCCCACTGCTTCGGTTTTTCTCCTGAAATACATCGAAGGAGGTTTCCCAATGTGCGATTCACAACCTCGCTTTGACCGTCACCAGGTGGTACGCGCCGCCGAATCCGAAGGCGTGTATCGAATCGAGTCCACAAAGTCCGCCAAAAGTGGCTTATGAACTTCGTGTCACGGCCTAAGTAATAGTCTTGGGAACCCCGTGTAGCCGCACAATTTCTCTGAAGAATAAATTCGCCACGTGTGTTGCATCGAGAGTTTTCTTGCATGGAATAAAGTGCGCCATCTTGGAAAAACGATCTACTACCACGAACACCGAATCCATGCCGCGTTGTGTTCGTGGGAGACCAAGCACAAAGTCCATAGATAAATCCTCCCAAGGGCCGTCAGGCACTGGTAACGGGGTGTAGAGGCCCGTATTATGAGATTGTCCCTTGGAAGTCTGACAAATATAACAACGTTGGACCGCCTTTCCCACATCACGTACCAATTGCGGCCAGTAATACCGCTCTTCCACAAGAGCTCGCGTCTTGTCTCGCCCAAGGTGTCCACTGAGGCCACCTCCATGTAGCTCTTGAATTATCTGTTCCCTTAGCGAACTCTTTGGGATACATAGTCGATTTCCCTTAAAAAGGAACCCGTCTTGTATATGTAAGTCACCGGGTGACCTTCCTGACATCTAACCCATGCGTCCTCAAGTCATCGTCGTCGATATATGTCTTTGAGGCGATCGAACCCGACAACTTCATTGCTCATAGTGACTAACAAAGTCAAGCACGGCGACTCAACAGATCGGCTACTTTGTTCAAGGTTCTGACTTATGCTTTAGCACGAATGTGAATTCCTCGCAAAAATGAGATCCATCTAGCATGCACACGGTTAATGTTAGCTTGACTATTAATAAACTTGAGGGCTTGATGGTCCGTGTAAAGTATGAATTCTCTTTGAATCAAATAATGTCGCCAGTGTCGCAAAGGTTGCTGACCACCGCGTACAACTCGATCTCATATGTAGACCACTTCTTGCGTGCATCACTAAGTTTTTCATCGTAGAAGGCAACCTACCTACCTTCTGAGAGATAAAACTCCCCAATCCCGACATATGAGGCATCACATTCGACTTCAAACAGCTTTTTGTCGAAGTTGGGAGTACAAGAACCGGGTCGTGGATAATCTGCGCTTGATTTCACCAAAGCTCTTGTCGGCTTCATTACCCACTCGAAACCGCCTTTCTTCATGCAATCATTCTCGGTGACACAATGCTACCGAAATTTTTCACGAACCGACGATAGAATGTCGCTAGTCCATGGAAACTTCGCACTTCGTGAATATTTTTAGAACCAAGCCATTCTCTCGATTGTCTTCACCTTTTCCTCATCCACTCGAATGCCCGTGGATGTAACCACAAAACCCTAGAAACAATAGGCTATCACCATGAAGCTACACTTTTTTAAATTGAGGTACAGTTTATTTTCAGTGAGCACTTGAAGGACCTTCTTGAGATGCTCCATATGGGTGGTTTCGTCTTGACTGTATATCAAAATATCATCAAAATAAACCACAACGAACCGCCCAATGAAAGGTTTCAGAACTTGGTTCATCAACCTCATGAATGTGCTAGGCGCATTAGAAAGACCGAAAGGCATGACCATCCATTCGTACAATCCTTCTTTGGTCTTGAAGGCTGTTTTCCACTCATCACCTGGCCGTATTCGAATCTGATGGTAGCCGCTCCTTAAGTCTAATTTAGAGAATAATTTTGCGCCCTCTAGCATATCCAACATATCATCCAACCGTGGTATAGGAAACCTGTATTTTATGGTGATCTTGTTGATGGCCCGGCTGTCGACACACATGCGCCAACTGCCATCTTTCTTTGGAGTTAGCAGAGCTGGTACAGCACATGGGCTCATGCTTTCGAATAAGACCCTTACGGATCAGTTCCTCCACTTGTCCCTCGCAGAATCTCGCACTCATTCGGCTCATTCGATAATGAGGACGATTAGGTAACCGGACCTGGGACAAGGTCAATATGGTGTTGGATATCTCGCATAGGGGGCAACCCATCTAGGAAGGTCCTCGTGCCGATTTCTTGAAATTCATGTAACAAGGGCCTTAGTCTGTCAGTGGATGATGGTAGGCTCGAGTTCTTCCCCTTTTACAATTAATGCATAAGTCCGTCTCCGTTTCTTTTGATTCTTCCACGAAGTCCCGAATGGTTAAGAGAAAACGACCCTCCACTTTAGAAGTTTTAGGTGGTCTTCCGGATCCATAGGGGCCAATATGGTCTTCCTACGTCCTTGACGAAGATATATATGTTATCTCGCCTTTATGAGTGGCGTCACGGCCGATTGCCGTGGTCGACCGAGTAGTATGTGACATGCTTCCATGTCAACCACATCGCATACTACTTCATCCTTATAATGTTTGCCAATTGAAAAGATATGGTGCACCGTTCGCTACCTTTTGTCTCGCCGACCTTCTTGATCCAACCGATTGTATATGGAGAGGGATGACGCTCGTTTTCAATTGCAATTTTTCCACCATGATCTTGGATACGATATTCTCATTTGCTCCCACTGTCCAATGATCACGTCACAAACCTTTCGATTCACCGTACATCTAGTGCGGAAGATGTTATGCCGTTGTGGATGCACTTCTTTTCTTGGCGCATATAATAGTCGCCTCACGATGAGCGACTCGCCATGATCTTGTTGAACCCAACTTGAATCATCTGTCTCATCCTCGATGGTATGCTCCTGTTCTTCAATATCCGGATCTTCATAAGCGTTATCGCACCACCATCATTGATGGCGAGGTTTGCTACTTTTCGGGGGACAAGCATTGATAGGTGGCCCTTGGCCACAACGATAGCAGCTTGCTCCGGCCTTGGCCGAGCATAGGGATTCGGGATTCTACTTGGACCAGCCAGCGCCGATATGCCCTTTGAGGTCTAGTCCGATCTCGGTTCTCGTGCGTAGGAGGTTGAGTACGAGCTCCTACGGCTCCTTCCCCTTGGGCCGTGCGCCTCTCGGGTGGACTCGCCACGTGATCCTTGCGTAGAGATAGGTCCGTGTGTTAGGACGTCTGTTGCGCTCGCCCGAGTAGCCAACTTGATCGCATCATTCATCGTCCAAACGGACCGCATCCGACCCGATCCCGGATAGCCATACGCAACCCACCATTGAATCGGGCGACTTGGCCGCGATTCGCCTCGACTAAATCGTTACGCGCCGCCAAAGCAGTAAAATTCTTCTCGCATATTCTCTCACCGACCGACTACCCCGCTCGCAATTTTGGTATTGCTGGAATAATACCCGATCGTAATCGCTAGGGAGGAATCGGGCACGTAGTAGGCCTTCATCCGCCGCCAGTGCGGATTGGTGCTTTCTCGTCTGCTGGTTCGCGCAAGTTGCGCTTGTTCCCACCAAGCCGAAGCTCCTCCTTTCACTTGTAGGCCACAAGCTTGACCTTCTTTGCTTCATGGATGTCCATATAGTCGAAAAATCGCTCAACTTCGAAAGCCAATCGAGGAAATCCTCAATGTGTAGTTGGCCATTGAAGCTAGGAATATCAACTCGCATCTTAAATTCTCGATCCGTTCGATCTACTCGATCGGCGCCATGTCTGGGGTGTTGAAAAATTATGTCGTCGATCTCCTCCTCACTGGAGCCCCCATCCTCAGGCATGACCCTTGGATGCACTGCCGGTACTATCCTGCGATCAGGCCGATTACGAGTCTCAGCAATTGGCGGTGGAGGATTACCACCAGGAACACGGAGTTGCCCTAGGGTTTCTGCCAAGAGATTCGCTATGCGGTCCATGGAAGCCTGCAGCCCTTGCATGGCTTGCCGATTCTCTTGCTGCGCTGCTTGGAAAGCTTCCGCCGTTAAAGGAAAATTTCCTGGAGCACCGCCTATGGGATTGTTGCCCAACCCGTCGTTAGAAGCCATCGACCCGAGGAGAAACCTCGCTTTGATACCAAACTGACGCAGGGGAGGACGTGAGGTCGAGCACCGTCTTCCTCAAGAGGATAATTATTCCGAATCCACGGAACTTCTCTGGACTCCTCACAGAGACTTTCTCGAATCCACGAGAAAAGAGAGCAGAAAATAGAAATAAATTCTAAATAAATTCGAAATAGATTAATGAATCCATAAAAACGAGTTCACAACCCTTTAAATAAGGGTACTAAGCAATGGGAAAGAAATCGAATCAAACTACAACTAGGACTCCTAGAATTCTGACTTACTATAAATAGTAAACTTACTATTTATAGTACGGTCCGTGATGTCTACTAGTGCGCAAGGTTTTCGGCCAAAAATAGTAAGTGTCCTATTTGGCTTCACCAAACCGTTCCCCTAATTATTCTAAGCTCTTTTCACGTTGGACGCAACTCCTAAAGCCCGACGGATGAAGAGTTATAAACAAACTAAAACTTACTATTTATAGTAAAAACGAAATTGAAACGGGGAAACGACCATCAAATCAGGGGTTTCTCGCAATTCCGAGCGTCGCAACCCGGCGTAGCTGGGTTGGTTGGCTAAAGTAGCTCGTTCTACCCCAAAATCATATATTTTCCGTCGGCTAACTCATCCCGGATTGTGAGATACGCCTGATTTAAGGTCTGATGGTCCAGATCACTTCTTTCGCCGACCGGGCCTTTTCTGATCCATCTTTGCCATGTAATTGTCCGCGACCCGCTCTACATCATAGGTATAACGCCCTGGAAATCGGGAGTCGTGTATATACTCAACTCCCGAGTTCCCGGGGTCACTTATGACCGGTTTTCGTTAATTATGTGATTAATCCAATCAATGCGCAGTCTGGAGAATCCTGGAACATGAAGCACAATCACACAAGTCTACTGAAATGAAGAGACCAAAAGCGAATACGTATATATATACATGTCCAAAAGAATAAAGGGGTCGTACATGGCATCACCTAATAAAATTCCAAAAGAATAGTGAGTCCAAAAAGAATAGGACTGAGCCCACAACTCAGTGATCCGATCCCGCCTCTCCAGCTGGCGGAAAACCATCCATCAATTGGAAATATGACAACTCCTCCTCCTCGTCAAGAGTAGCATCGCTATACTCCATCTGCTCCGCCTCCCCTATATCTATGAGAGAGTTTGGTTGGTGTTTTAAAACACCATCCCAGGGTGGGAGTAAGTGATCAACTCAGTGTGTACTATTAGTCTTAAGTTATAACAGGCATCAATTGTAATATGTACTTAATGAAAAACAGTCAATCATCAACACCTACAACTCTTATTAAATGCGCATGCAATGCGATGATATGATACATGCCCTTGCCACAATGCTCCCTTGAGTGACTCCATCTAACGATCGCATATGACCACACTCCCTTAGAGCGACCTCGACTTCTGAGTCACCAACCTAACTAATGCGATGCAATGCGATAGTGTTAGCCGAGTTATTCGTTAAGTCCATTCATCCAGCAGGTTGGGGAATCTGATACACCCCACGTATCAATGTCCTAAGCTGGTTGCGAGGTTAAGGCCCCGTCAACGTGTGAGGCCGAGACCCCGCGGTCCGTGATCCCGTCGAGTTCCTCATCCTCGACTTCAAGTACATGAGGAGTGCCGAGAGAAAAGGATCGCTCACGGTCACTACGGGGAGGCGCGACACCCCAGTGTAGGCTGACAGCTCGGACACAGTGTCCCATTCCATCATGCCTGACTCACGAGACTGTGGACCAGTTGCAATCTAGGTATCAATGAGCTATAATGGTTATAAGGTATTATAGGTTCCATACATAGGTAAGCAAACATGGTTAACAAACAAGGTTGGTCAGACAGTTGGCTAGACCGCACGAGTCAAGCGAGCATGAGACGAGTGACCTCGGGCACAAGGGACCCATTTAGTCGAACTACAGCCACCGAACACTCCCGCCCAATCCACGGATCTAGCCCTAGTGTAGTCCTACCGATGGGACTACCGTCTCTCATCATGTTGTCATACTTCTCAACATAAAATTTTAAATTTCTACTAAAATGTAAAGCTAATAATGTCATGAACAAGGTGTGTGCGTGTGGTGTGGGATGGTGAGGAAGTTAAGCACTTCCTTCCTTCCTTAGAATCAAAATACATAAAAATCAAGGGATCATACATGTTATAGGGCACATCATATGAGAAAATCAAACATGACATGAGCATATAATCGTACATATGCAAAATCATGTGAGAGGCAAGAACAACATCATATGGGAGCCAAACATACAATTCTAACAAACATGCAAGTCCTAAGGTTTCTCTAGATTCTCTAAACATAGCATTCAAGCAACCAAAATCATTAAACACACTAAAATTGGTGCTAGGCCACCTAAGAACAATAGTCCGCACCTATGGATCGTTGGAGATTGGGAAAACATCCTACGAGAGAGGGCTTTGAGGTCGATCGGCCGAAATCCCTAAAAGAAGCCCTTGCATGTGAGAAATCCAAGAGCCAAGCCTTCTTAATACAAGGATTTTCAAGAAAAAGAGGTAAAAGATCTTACCTAAACGGCCTATGGACGATCATTGAGGTTTTGGTGGAGAGTTTCTAAATAGCACACAGAGATGAATCTAAATAGCCATCCAATAGCACCAAGCAAACATAGAGAACACAACGATTTAAGAAATCAAATACAACAATTTGTTGGTATGGGAAGGCTGCTTGTATGGGTTGAGATACTTCATACTAGTTATCATTCATAAAAAGCCGTGTTTTTTACTTCACTTTCTCTAAAACTCGAGTCGGCATAGAATGTGTATAGATGAATATAAGGGACTTTAACAATATTTTTCTTGTAAATTTTGTTTTGGCCTGTATAGCAGTGATACTTAATAGGTGAGGCTCATCTCTTTTTGTGCGCCTGCTGGAATGATTGTACATAAATTTTGAGTAATTAATGAAATTTCAAGTGGTGTGATCCCACCTTTATGGAAAAAAAAAAAAAAAGAAAAAGAAAAGAAGGAGAGTTACTCAGTCGGCAATGTGCATCACTGGGGCTGGGCTTTGGTCTATGAGGGTTCCGCTGCGTTGCATCACTGTATATGTAGTACTTTTAGGTTTACCTTGGTTCACCTATTATCTTGTTTAAATGATCCAAAACATGTTTATATGATGGGCCATACCTTGGATGGATTATAATAAATAGAAAAAAAAAAAAAAAAGATCTCTCACATTTCGGAATATGCAATTCTTTTATTATTGAACACTTTTTCTTAGAATATATATAGACCATGTTTTTTTTTTTTTTTTTGGGAGCCATTGATAGGATCTTTCAATCCTAAATGTTTATTAATTTGTCACCTCTTCAAGGCTGGGCCTACCGTTTAATCGTACTAGGGGTATAGCACATGCAATGCACATGAAGAAAGAGAGAGAGATAAAACTCAAGCCTGGCCTACCCATGGGACTCAGGTCTAATTAGCCCAAAGCATGCTGAGTAGAGTTGGGCGGGGTTGACCAAGCTAGGCTAGTTGCACCAATAGATTTAGGCCACTAACGGGACACATGTTAACATGGAAAACATGTGCAAAAGATCGAGACCATTGGTTGGGTGGATTCCACGGAGAATTTGCGGTGACCCAAAAACCAAGTTGGTCCCTAAAGCCTGATTTCTCTCGCACAATGGAACATTAATGATCCAGATATTGCACATGTGTGCCATGTTACCATGCATGTGACGAATCCCTCTCCAATATTTCTGTACGTGAATCACCTTAGCTTTTCAGGCGTATACAATCGAAATTAGAACTCTGTCATCCAGGACGTTTTTTTTAAAGGATTTTGACCGTAATGGCATCGTTAAATTCTCAAAAGATATTGGCCATCCAAATATTTCGAGGGTAGCCTTCTGATAGGTCTTGAGAAGCTTTTTATATCAAATTGTTCTTGTACTTCGTTCAGTAATCGTACATTTTTTTTTGAGTGAATAAGAAGTTAGTCTTATTTAATATGTGGAGAAGGTGACGTAGACGGAAGCCTTTTTGGGCATAGGCAATTCCCAACTCGTATAGCCCACATTGATGTATGTGTATAATCCATGCTGCCCATCTTTTTTGTTATGTCATTTTAGGGCTAGGGCCCAAATATCAGCCTTATCCAGAGCTTGTGTGGGCCACATAATAGAAATTAATGATGATTTGTTCTTTGCAACTAAAGGTTGCTGTCATGCAAACTTTTAAGGTTGAAAATGGGTTGGAGCTTATGGCAGGGTAAGTCAATGTGGGCCTGTTTCTTTGCAACTAAATATCTTAACAGATTTATCCAATTGAACTGTGTACTTACATCGGAAGCTCAAGTCAGTAGAAGGATTTGGGAAAAATGTTTAGAAAAATTAGGAGAATAACATGGTTAAGCCAGATAGGATTGTAGACTCGTTTATTTCAATCATCAATCAATTTTGAATTTTTATTTTCTTGTTCTTTTTCTTGTGGATTCGAGGAGTCTCTGTGAGGAGTCCAATTCAGAACAGTTATCCCCTTGAGCAAGACGGTGCTTGACCGCATGTCCTTCCCTGCGTTAGAACGTCATGCATAGGTGGTTCCGGTGGATGTGGAAGTCCAACTAGTTGGAATTCAGCTGATATCCAAATGTAGTTGTAAAAATGCTGATTGTCCTTCCCTAGTGTAGAATAGCGTTCAGCTGCCTCCCTCTTCTACTACATCCTTTTTTTTTTTTCTACTACATCCTTCAATTCCAGCTCCGTTTCCTCATCGATCCCTGACTGTAATCAGATCTAGCAAGATCAAAGATCAACAAATGCAGCACTACCTTTCGTGCAGCCCCCAGCACTACATCCTTTGCCCAGAATGGATCGTCAACCACTGTAATTTCCAGCATCGGATGTGGGCAGTGTAGTACAACAGGATGGTTAACTTGAGATACAAAGAGGGAGGGACTCACTGGTAAATACGCCTTCCCCTTTGATCTTAAATCAAATCAACCAAGGTAGCAACGATCATAGGGCATAACAAATTGCAAAATTTGTAGGGGCACCATGACGTTGAAACCTTGGACCATCTGTTCTACAGCAGCGTCCTTGCCACAGAGGTATGGAATTTGTTCCTAAGAATGTTTGGCTTGCACTGGGCCTAGAGTCCCTCAATTGCTCAAAGATACAGATTGTGGGTGTCTAGAGCTTCCCCTTTTCGAAATTTCTGAGTTCGAGAGGTTTGACGCCTACTTTCATTCTTTGGGAATTTTGGTTGAGTAGTAATGCTATCATATTTGAAGGCATGAGTGTTAAGCCAAAGGAGATTTTTGAGAAGGTGAATGGCTAAATTAGATAGAAAATTTGATCCCAGATAGATGAAGACCGTCGCTTTCCGAATCGCTATCCCTCAAATACATATCTCTAGGTTTCTTGTTCCACTAAAGTAACAGTAGATATCATTCAGATTGTAAAGTGGTACAAACTGAGAGCCAATTAGGTCAAGCTAAACATGGATGGCTCATCAAGAGGGAATCGGGGCAAAGGCATGTTAGAAAAATTGTTGGATATACTGAAAAAATAAAAAAATGGAATAAAAATAATTTTCAAATTTCCATTTCACTGGGCTGAATCATGTAACATGATATATGTTGTTCTTAAAGCGCGATTCGCCCCCTTATCAATTGCTGATAGGTTATACGCGAATTGCTTCTAGGATAAGACAAGCCTGTCTAGATCCGACGTGCAACAATCATGATGGGTCCACTTAGGAACAATTCAACGCAGCAGATCTGTTCTGGCAGAATCAGATGATGGATATGTTCAAAATATTCTATGAAGGAGATTTGGAAAATCTAAAGGAATGAAAGAAATTGGTGTTTGAGATGATGAATTTGGACTGGAATGGTCCAGTTTATATAGGCACCAGGGAGTGGACCGTTGCTAGGTGGCCATCAATGGTTCAAAATGTTTGAAAAAAGTTTTTGACCGTTGATCATTAATTCCAGTCGTTTCTGGTTGTCGGATCGGAAGATCTGACCATTGGATCATCATGACCCATCCATTTTTAGACAGTTGTGGCTTTCAAGGCAACTAGCCGTTTTCAGAAACGACTGGCCATTTCGGATTCCAGTTTAAACGGGTCATAAATCCAAAATTACACTTGAATAATGGCTTACCTGCTTGATTGGTGGACATCTATTGGACGGTTAAACCAAAACCAATCAACGGTTAAAAGTAAAAAAATTAACGTACCTCAATCTATCAGAATTTAGAATAGTCCAATTAATATCATTTTATTAGCTAGAGTGGTCTATCTATGCAAGGTACATTGAGTTAGACGGTTTATATTGAGTAGCACATGTGACGTGTGATTTTTTTAATTTATTTTTAGCGTGCGAGTTTGAATCATCGCAGGCTGACAGAGTATCAAATAACTACTAATACGCACATTTAGGTTTAGGTTGTAAGCAATAGGTTTAGGGAATTGAGAATAGGTTACGGTATAGGTTTAGGAAATCGGGTTCGGGTTTGGTTTCGGGATCAGGTTTAGGTTTAGATTAGGGAGTTGAGATTAGGATTAGGTGTAGGTTTAAGTTTAGGGATTTGAGAATACATTTAGGTTTTAGGTTTATTTTTAGGTTTTAGGTATTGGTTAAGGTTTAGGTTTTAGGTTTAGGTTAAGGTTAGGTTATAGGTTATAAGTTTAGGTTTTAGGACATAGGTTTTAGTTTTAAGGTTATAGGTTTAGGTTAAGGTTTAGGGAATTGAGAATATGTAAAGGTTTAGGTTTAGGAAATCGGGTTCGGGTTCGGGATCGGGTTTAGGTTTGGGTTTTCAAGTTTAGGTTCAGGTTTAGGTTAGGGAGTCGAGATTAGGATTAGGTGTAGGTTTAGGTTTAGGGATTTGAAAATAGGTTAAGGTTTAGGTTTAGGAAATCGGGTTCGGGTTCGGGATTGGGTTTAGGTTTTGGTTTTCAAGTTTAGGTTTAGGTTTAGGTTAGGGAGTTTAGATTAGGATTAGGTGTAGGTTTAAGTTTAGGGATTTGAGAATAGGTTAAGGTTTAGGTTTAGGAAATCGGGTTCGGGTTCGGGATCGGGTTTTAGGTTTGGGTTTTCAAGTTTAGGTTTAGATTTAGGTTAGCGGTTGAGATTAGGATTAGGTGTAGGTTTAGGTTTAGAGATTTAGAGAATACATTTGGGTTTTAGGTCATAAGTTTTGGTTTAGGTTAAGGTTATAGGTTTAGGTTTAGGTTTAGGTTTAGGTTTAGGGAATTGAGAATAGGTTAAGGTTTAGGTTTAGGAAATCGGGTTCGGGTTTCGGGATCGGGTTTAGGTTTAGGTTAGGGAGTTGAGATTAGGATTAGGTGTAGGTTTAGGTTTAGGGATTTGAGAATACATTTAGGTTTTAGGTTTATTTTTAGGTTTTAGGTATTGGTTAAGGTTTAGGTTTTAAGTTTAGGTTAAGGTTGGAAATTCATAGATAGGTTATAAGTTTAGGTTTTAGGACATAGGTTTTGGTTTTAAGGTTATAGGTTTAAGTTGAGGTTAAGGTTTTAAGGTCTTATAAGCTATAGGTTTAGGGAAATGAGAATATGTTAAGGTTTAGGTTAAGGAAATCGAGTTCGGGATCGATGTTTAGGTTTGGGTTTTCAAGTTTAGGTTTAGGTTCGAGTTTAGGTTAGGAGTCGAGATTAGGATTAGGTGTAGGTTTAGGTTTAGGGATTTGAAAATAGGTTAAGGTTTAGGTTTAGGAATTCGGGTTCGGGATTGGGTTTAGGTTTGGGTTTTCAAGTTTAGGTTTAGGTTTAGGTTAGGGAGTTTAGATTAGGATTAGGTGTAGGTTTAAGTTTAGGATTTGAGAATAGGTTAAGGTTTAGGTTTAGGAAATCGGGTTCGGAGTTCTGGGATCGGGTTTTAGGTTTGGGTTTTCAAGTTTAGGATTAGGTTTAGGTTAGGGAGTTGAGATTATGATTAGGTGGTGTAGGTTTAGGTTTAGAGATTTGAGAACACATTTAGGTTTTAGGTCATAAGATTTGGTTTAGGTTAAGGTTATAGGTTTAGGTTGAGGTTAACGTTTAGGTTTAGGTTACAAGATATAGGTTTAGGGAATTGAGAATAGTTTAAGGTTTACGTTTAGGGAATCGGGTTCGGTTAGTTCGGATTAGTTCGGGATCGGGTTTAGGTTTGGGTTTTCAAGTTTAGGTTTAGGTTTAGGTTAGGGAGTTGAGATTAGGATTAGGTGTAGGTTTAGGTTTAGGGATTTGAGAATACATTTAGGTTTAGGTTTATGTTTAGGTTTTAGGTTATTGGTTAAGGTTTAGGTTTTAGGTTTAGGTTAAGGTTAGGTTATAGGTTATAAGTTTAGGTTATAGGTTATAGGTTAAGGTTTTTGGTCATAGGTTTTTGGTTTTAAGGTTATAAGTTTAGGTTAAGGTTAAGGTTTTAGGACTTATAAGCTATAGGTTTAGGGAATTGAGAATATGTTAAGGTTTAGGTTTAAGAAATCGGGTTGGGTTCGGGATCGGGTTTAGGTTTGGGTTTTCAAGTTTAGGTTTAGGTTTAGGTTAGGGAGTCGAGATTAGGATTAGGTGTAGGTTTAGGTTTAGGTTAGGAGTCGAGATTAGGATTAGGTGTAGGTTTAGGTTTAGGTTTAGGAATTTAGATTAGGATTAGGTTTGCGTTCGGGATTAGGTTTAGGTTTGGGTTTTCAAGTTTAGGTTTAGGTTTAGGTTAGGGAGTTTAGATTAGGATTAGGTGTAGGTTTAAGTTTCGGGATTTGAGAATAGGTTAAGGTTTAGGTTTAAGAAATCGGGTTCGGGTTCGGGATCGGTTTTAGGTTTGGGTTTTCAAGTTTAGGTTTAGGTTTACGTTAGGGAGTTGAGATTAGGATTAGGTGTAGGTTTAGGCTTAGAGATTTGAGAATACATTTAGGTTTTAGGTTTAGGTTTAGGTTGTAGGTTATTCGTTAAGGTTTAGGTTTAGGTTTAGGTTAAGGTTAGGTTATATGTTATAGGTTATAGGTTAAGGTTTTAGGTCATAGGTTTTGGTTTTAAGGTTATAGGTTTAGGTTAAGGTTAAGGTTTTAGGTCTTATAAGCTATAGGTTTAGGGAATTGAGAATAGGTTAAGGTTTAGGTTTAGGAAATCGGGTTTGGGATCGGGATCGGGTTTAGGTTTGGGTTTTCATGTTTAGGTTTAGGTTTAGGTTAGGGAGTTGAGATTAGGAATAGGTGTAGGTTTAAGTTTAGGGATTTGAGAATAGGTTAAAGTTTAGGTTTAGGAAATCGGGTTAGGGTTCGGGATCGGGTTTTAGGTTTGGGTTTTCAAGTTTAGGTTTAGGTTTAGGTTAGGGAGTTTAGATTAGGATTAGGTGTAGGTTTAAGTTTAGGGATTTGAGAATAGGTTAAGGTTTAAGTTTAGGAAATCGGGTTAGGGTTCGGGATCGGGTTTTAGGTTTGGGTTTTCAAGTTTAGGTTTAGGTTTAGGTTAGGGAGTTTAGATTAGGATTAGGTGTATGTTTAAGTTTAGGGATTTGAAAATAGGTTAAGGTTTAGGTTTAGGAAATCGGGTTAGGGTTCGGGATCGGGTTTTAGGTTTGGGTTTTCAAGTTTAGGTTTAGGTTTAGGTTAGGGAGTTGAGATTAGGTGTAGGTTTAAGTTTAGGGATTTGAAAATAGGTTAAGGTTTAGGTTTAGGAATCTGTGTTCGGGTTCAAGATTGGGTTTAGGTTTGGGTTTTCAAGTTTAGGTTTTGGTTTAGGTTTGGGTTTTCAAGTTTAGGTTTAGGTTTAGGTTAAGGAGTTTAGATTAGGATTAGGTGTAGGTTTAAGTTTAGGGATTTGAGAATAGGTTAAGGTTTAGGTTTAAGAAATCGGGTTCGGGTTTGGGATCGGGGTTTTAGGTTTGGGTTTTCAAGTTTAGGTTTAGGTTTAGGTTAGGGAGTTGAGACTAGGATTAGGTGTAGGTGTAGGTTTAGGTTTAGAGATTTGAGAATACATTTAAGTTTTAGGTCATAGGTTTTGGTTTAGGTTAAGGTTTAGGTTTAGGTTTAGGTTAAGGTTTAGGTTTAGGTTTAGGTTATAAGCTATAGGTTTAGGGAATTGAGAATAGGTTAAGGTTTAGGTTTAGGGAATTGGGTTCGGGTTTGGGATCGAGGTTTAGGTTTGTGTTTTCAAGTTTAGGTTTAGGTTTAGGTTAGGGAGTTGAGATTAGGCTTAGGTGTAGGTTTAAGTTTAGGGATTTGAGAATACATTTAGGTTTTAGGTTTAGGTTTAGGTTGTAGGTTATTGGTTAAGGTTTAGGTTTTAGGTTTAGGTTAAGGTTAGGTTATAGGTTATAGGTTATAGGTTATAGGTTAAGGTTTTAGGTCATAGGTTTTGGTTATAAGGTTATAGGTTTAGGTTAAGGTTAAGGTTTTAGGTCTTATAAGCTATAGGTTTAGGGAATTGAGAATACATTAAGGTTTAGGTTTAGAAATTGGGTTCGGTTCGGGATCCGGTTTATGTTTAGGTTAGGGAGTTGAGATTAGGATTAGGTGTAGGTGTAGGTTTAGGGATTTGAGGTGTAGGTGTAGGTTTAGGGATTTGAGAATAGGTGTAGGTTTAGGTTTAAGAATTCGGGTTCAGGTTTGGGTTCGGTATTGGGTTTAGGTTTGGGTTTTCAAGTTAAGGTTTAGGTTAGAGAGTTTAGATTAGGATTAGGTTTAAGTTTAGAGATTTGAGAATAGGTTAAGGTTTAGGTTTAGGAAATCGGGTTTAGGTTTAGGGAGTTGAGATTAGGATTAGGTGTAGGTGTAGGTTTAGGGATTTGAGAATATATTTAGGTTATAGGTTATAGGTTCAAGTTTAGGTTTAGGTATAGGTTAAGGTTTATGTATAGGTTTAGGGAATTGAGAATATGTTAAGGTTTAGGTTTAGGAAATCGAGTTCGGGTTCGGGTTCGGGATCGGGTTTAGGTTTGGGTTTTCAAGTTTAGGTTTAAGTTTAAGTTAGGGAGTTGAGATTAGGATTAGGTATAGGTGTAGGTCTAGGTTTATGGATTTGAAAATAGGTTAAGGTTTAGGCTTAAGAATTCGGGTTCGGGTTCGGGATTGGGTTTAGGTTTGTGTTTTCAAGTTTAGGTTTAAGAAATCGGGTTCGGGTTCGGGATCGCGTTTAGGTTTGGGTTTTCAAGTTTAGGTTTAGGTTTAGGTTAGGGAGTTGAGATTATGATTAGGTGTAGGTTTAGGTTTAGGTTTAGGTTCGGGTTCGGGATCTCTAGTATTATCTACTATTGAACCTAGTATTATCTACTACATACTAGTAACGTACAACCAATATTGGGGCACCATACCATAAGCTACAAGAATTTCATGTCCCCCTAAACAAGGTATCCTCCATTGATAACATATATATATATATATATATTATAAGTTTTTTATTTTCATTTACATTCCCAAATACATTCATCATCCATCCAAGAGAATTGAAACAAGTACTGTCAATCTATCTTATCTTACCGACCGACCGCCTTTATGTTTCTTTTCACCTTTGTAGCTCTCATATTTGTTGCAGCTGCTAGTTCACCATCAGTAGTCTCCCTAACCAAATCTTTGTGCAATCCCTCCATTTGAAGCAGTGGCTGAAGTTACAAGAAGTATGACTGATTAGTCTTTCCATGTTTTGAAAAAAAATCAAATTCTTTATTTTTTGCTATAAGTCTACTTATAATTATCATTGGCTCTTAATCTATTTATAATGAAAATCTTAAATATTACCTGATAGTGCTCCTTTGATAAATGTCCTGTTTGGAACAAATAATTTGTTTTATCATAAATGTCCTGTTTGGAACAAATAATTTGTTTTATACATGTGTTTTATCATAAAACCATGCATGATGCATCCATACAAAAAAAATTAAATGGAAATTTTTTTTATATAAACAAATTTTTTGGTGACACATATTAGAAAACAATGTTACTGTCAGCAATGTAACAAATATCATTCAAATTTTGAAATATTGCAAGAAATACATTTGTGGGCTGAATTTATTTGAGGGCTTGGGAGTTGGATTAGAGTGAATATACCTTTCAAAAAGAGGATCCAAAGGTTTATGCTGACTCAAATTGATGTTGGCCATGAGATGGTTGAGGAATTAGTTACTTGCAAATTGCCAAGGAGAATTGAAAATAAAACCAAGCCATGAATTAGTTACTTGTATTATTTTACTAAAAGCATTGAAAAGATTAACTAATTTTGATTGAAAATAGAAAAATGTAATAAATCATTGAAAACATTTATTGATTTTAATGTAGTGAAAAATAATTTGTAATGTAAGCTACATAGCATGTAGCCTAGTCTTTGTAGCGAATAGCATATGCAAATTATCATGTTGCATAGGCTACACAACTCAAGCTATTTTCATGAGCTACGTAGCGATAAGGCTAAGCTACACTACATAGCGTAAGCTACATGCTACATAGTTGTTCAAGGATTCGTTGCAAAAGCACTTTCTGTATTTTAATACACAGAAAGTTTCTGGAATTTTGATCTGAATATTGATATTGCAAAATACTTGTTTGGTAATACGTAAAGCAGGTCATCAGTCATGCATGAAGTAGCTTGTTTGGTAATACTTGTTTGATAAAATACATAAATCAAGGTGGACCCCACAGAAATTACTCAGTACACAATCCAACTCCCATACAAAACTTTGTGGCCCGCAGGAAGTTCTCATTGGTGGGGATTCAATCTCCACAGTTTCCTGTAGCGCAATGGGCTTCATTTTTAGGGCCATTACGTAAAATGGGCTGGCAAAACAGAGATGGCATGGATATACAACACATACATCAAGGTGGACCGCATGAAACAGTGGAGATAGAAATGCCCACCTAAATCCCCAAATCCCCAAATCTGTAAATCCCCAAATCCCCAAATCCCTAAATCCCCAAATCCCTAAATCCCCAAATCCCCAAATCCCTAAATCCCTAAATCCACAAATCCCCAAATCCCCAAATCCCTAAATCCCCAAATCCCCAAATCGGTATTGAGATTGACAGAGATTGAGAGAGAGAGAGAGAGAGAGAGAGAGAGAGAGAGAGAGATACCTGTTTGATTTGGAGCCCCTATCACGGTCCACCGATCACGGTCCACCGAGAGAAACAGAGAGAGAGGATGCGCAAGAGAGAGAGCACCGAGAGACAGAGAGAGAAGACGCGCGAGAGAGAGAGCACCGAGAGACAGAGAGAGAGAGACAGAGACAGAGAGAGAGGGACCGAGAGAGAGAGAGAGAGAGAGATAGAGAGAGAGAGAGAGGGACCGAGAGAGAGAGAGAGAGAGAGAGAGAGAGAGAGAGAGAGAGAGGGTGCGCGACAGAGAAACAGAGAGGCAGAGAGTGAGGTTGACAGAGAGGGAGAGAGGGTTTTGGGAGGGGCGGGCGGGCGCGCGAGAGCGAATTTTTGGGTGGGTTTTGGTGTTGTGGGAGATGGGCGCGCGGGTGGTGGCTTTGGGGTAGAACGGGTTGGCTACTCCCGCTGACACCAGCTCCGTGGCTGGTGATCGGTGGGCTGTGGGTCCCACCATGATGTATGTGTTTCATCTGATCCGTTCATCCATTTTTTAATATAATTTTAAGGCTTAGTTATAAAAATAAGAGGGATATAAATCTTAGGTGGACCACACCACAGGAAAACAATAGTGATTGGATATCCATCATTTAAATCCTCTTAAGGCCCACTGTACATGTTTATCTGACATCCAATCTTTGATTAGGTCATAAAGGCCCGGATGAAGGGAAAAAACAAAGATCAGCTTGATCCAATACTTTTATGGCTCCCAAAAAGTTTTTAATGGTCGACATTCATTCAACACTTTTTCCTGTAATGTGGTCCACTTGAGATTGGGATATAACTCTCCTTTTTTTTTTAATATCATAAAATGATCTATAAAAATAGATGGACGGCATGGATGAAACACATACATCATGGTGGGGCCTACAAACCACCGAACACAAAAGTTGAGAGTGGTTACCCTCCATTAAAACATTCATAATTATTTTTTGGGCCCACAGAGATGTGGTTCACAAATCTAGCCCATCCATTATGTGTGTGCCACTTGGATGAGGGGTCATACCAAGTTTCAGATGCATCCAAATTTCAGGTGGGGCCCCACCAAGTGCTTTTATATGTTTTAGGCATGTCTTCACATGATTTTAGATGGTATGGCCCACTGGAGTTCTGTATACGGCTGATTTTTGGGATATCCCATAATTTAAAGAGGACCCATCAAAATGCACGGTGTTGATTTTCGACACACGTCATGATGGGGCCCACACAGCTCGACCTCATGGGGAGTTCCCATGAGCTCGACGAATAAAACCTTTTCCATATATATAATATTTAAAAAATATAAAAACTTATGATGTATTTGTTATATCCACACCGTCCATTCATTTTGAGATATCATTTTAAGTCACGAGCCAAAGAATGAGACAGATAAAAATCTGTAGTAGACCCTACCATAGAAAACAACAGGATAGATTCTCACCATTGAAACTATCCTAAGGCCCATCGTAATGTTTATTTGAAATCCAACTGTTCAAAAGTTTTTTTTTAAAAAAAATGGTCGTAGGGCCATACATTATGGTGGGCCCACAGTAATGTTTGCCATCCAACATGTTCATAATATCAAAAGGATATAAATGAAGGAAAACACAAACATCAGCTTAATCCAAAACTTCTATTAAATGCACAGTGTTGATGTTCGACAAACATCATGATGGGCCCTACAAAACTTACATTAATTCTTAGAGTTTCAGGGTGTCAATAAGTTGGGTCACAATTCTGACTAGAATATTTGACCCATTTTACATGTCTGGTCCATTCACTTTAAAGGTTATTCATAATATCAAAAATATATGAATGAATAGAAAACACAAACATCAACTTGATCCAAAACTTCTATAGCCTCCGAGAAATTTTAAATGGCAGAGGTTTAATCACACTATTTCCTGTGGTGTGGTCCACTTAAGCTTTGGATATGCTTCCTTTTTATTCTTTAGACCTCAAATTATCTGTTAACATGGATGAATGGAGTGGATAAAATAAATAAATAACAGTGGACCCCACAGAGTTTACTCTGGTAAGGATAACGAGTAACTCACCTAAATGTAGTAGAGAAGGGTTTCCTTAAAACATTCATAATCATATATTGGGTCTGCCTAAATGTGATTCACATATCCAACCCACTCATTATGTGTGTCCCACTTGGATGAGGGGTCAGACCAAGTTTCAACCGCATCAATGTCTGTATTAACTTATAAACAGGTTGGATCTCAAATAAACATCGCGGCGGACCTTAAGAAGGTTTCAATAGTGGGTGTCACTATCCCACTCTTTTCTATGGTGTGGGTCCACTTAAACTTTGGATCTGCCCCGTCAGCCAGATGCACCATTCCATGGTAGGCCACGAGCTTAAAAATAAAGTCAATCCATGACTTGGGTGGGCCACACATAGTTTTAGATGCTATGGCCTACCTGAATTTCGTATATGACTGATTTTTGGACTTAAAGGGAACACATCAAATGCATGGTGTTGATGTTGTACACACATCATGGTATGTGGGGCGCACACAGATTAACCTCATGGGAAGTTCCCATGAGGTGACCTTATAGTACCATTTCACTATTTTAGGTAACTCCTTCATGGGTTTTACTCTAACTGTGTAGGGCCCACCTTGATATATTTTATATATATCGACATCGTCCATATATTTTTTCATCATGTTTTAGGATGTGATTTCAAATCATAAGAACTAAATAATCTTAGGTGGGCCATACTTATCAAAACAATATGATGAATAACTATTAAAAGCCTTTTGAAGGCCACAAAAGTTTTGGATCAATTTGATCTTTGTAGTTTACCTTCATCTAGATCTTCTTTACATTATCAACAAGTTGGATTGCAGATAAACGTTACTAAAACCTTACGATGGGCTCTTTATAATTTTTAATGGCGAGGTACTATACTATCATTCTTTCCAGTGGTGTGATCCCCTTAAGATTTAAATTTACACAATTTTTTATACTCGGCCCAAAAATGGGTTGGAGAAACGTATGGGCGGCAAGGATATGCAATACATCATCAAAATTTAACTTTTGTTATCCAAGTACTTTCCAATTTTTCTTGTCAGAATACAAAATCTAGTTTTCTTTTTTAAAAAATATATTTTTTTACAATTTGACAACTTTTTCACAATTTTGTTTAATTTTTAAAATTTTATTTTTCAAAATATCATTTTTTAAAATTGAAATCTCACTTTTATTATCTAACTTTTCAATTTTTCTTAACAAAATAGAAAATCTAGTTTTCTTTTTTAAAATATATATTTTTTTACAATTTGTCAATTTTTTCACAATTTTATAAAAAAATTTTAAATTTTCTTTTTCAAAATATCATTTTTTAAAATCTCACTTTTGTTATCTAACTTTTTAATTTTTCTTGTCAAAATACAAAATCTAGTTTTCTTTTTTAAAAAATATATATTTTTTTACAATTTGTCAATTTTTTCACAATTTTTTTAATTTCTTAAAATTTCTTTTTTAAAATATCATTTTTTAAATCTCACTTTTGTTATCTATAACTTTTCAAATTTTCTTGTCAAAATACAAAATCTAATTTTCTTTTTAAAAAATATATTTTTTACTATTTGTCAATTTTTTCACAATTTTTTTAATTTCTTAAAATTTCTTTTTTAAATATCATTTTTTAAATCTCACTTTTGTTATCTATAACTTTTCAAATTTTCTTGTCAAAATACAAAATCTAGTTTTCTTTTTCAAAAAATATATATTTTTTTCAATTTGTCAAAATTTTCACAAATTTGTTTAATTTTTTAAATTTTCTTTTTCAAAATATCATTTTTTTTATCGAAATCTTGTAATATAACTTTTTAATTTTTCTTGTCAAAATACAAAATCTAATTTTCTTTTTTAAAAAATATATTTTTTTACAATTTGTCAATTTTTTCACAATTTTGTTTAATTTTTTATATTATTTTTTTAATCAAAATAGATGGACGACATGGATTAAACACATACATCATGGTGGGGCCCATATAGCACCAACTACAAGCCATTGGACGGTGTCAGGGGGAGTAGCCAATTTGTTCCCCTTATTTGTGGTGTGGTTCATTTAATTAATCTTTAGATATGAATCATTTTTTAGATAGTTCTCTAAAATGATCTCGAAAAATGGATGAACAGAGTGGATTGATCCCGAATTTTCATTATTTCAGGACTTGTGGGGCTCACTATTGTGTATGTTAATTATCCACTCCGTCCATTAATTTTAATGGCTCATTTTTAGGGTTGATGCAAAAAATGAGTCAAATTGAAGCTGTAGGTGGACCACACCACATACTAATGTTATAAATTTATTTTTCATTATTTCTTATGGTGTGGTCCACTTAGACTTTTAATATTTTCTACTTTTTGAGCTCATGCACTGAAATAATATTTTAAAATTTATGGACGACTTAAACAAAACAAATATATTGAAATGGGCCCCATGGAGCCCCTTAAACATCGTCAGTCTCTAATAAGATTCTATGAGGAGATACGTTTTAGAGCTTAAAAATAAAGTCGATCCATAACTTGGGTGGGCCACACCACATACTATAGTTGAGAGGGTTACCCTCCCATTAAAACATTCATAATCATTTATTGGGCCCACCTAGATGTGCTTCATAGATCTAGCCTATTCATTATGTGTGTCCCACTTGGATGAGGAGTTAGACCAAGTTTCATACACATCCAAAACTCATGTGGGCCCCACCAAATGCTTTTATATGTTTTAGGGATGTCTTCACATAGTTTTAGATGCTATGGCCCACCTAAGTTTCGTATACGACTGATTTTTAGACTTAAAGGGGACACATCAAATGCATGGTGTTGATGTTCTACACGCATCATGGTGGGGTGCACACAAATTAACCTTATGTGAAGTTCCCATGAGGTGACCTTATAGTACCATTTCACTATTTAGGTAACTCCTTCATGGGTGTTACTCTAACCATGTAGGGCCCACCTTAATATATTTTATGTATATCGACACTGTCCATATATTTTTCCATCATATTTTAGGATGTGATTTCAAATCATAAGAACTCAATAATCTCAGGAGGGCCATACCAATCAAAACAATGATGAATAACTATTAAAAACCTTTTAAAGGCCACAAAAGTTTTGGATCAATTTGATCTTTGTAGTTTACATTCATCTAGATCTTCTTTACATTATCAACAGGTTGGATTGCAAATAAACATTACTAAAACCTTACGATGGGCTCTTTATAATTTTTAATTGTGAGGTACTATATTATCATTCTTTCCAGTGGTGTGGTCCACTTAAGATTTAAATCTACATAATTTTTTATACCCGCCCCAAAAATGGGTTGGAGAAACATAGGGGCGGCAAGGATATACAACACATCATCAAAATCTCACTTTTGTTATCTAACTTTTCAATTTTTTTTGTCAAAATACAAAATCTAGCTTTCTTTTAAAAAATATATATTTTTGAAAAATTTGTCAATTTTTTTATAATTTTGTTTCATTTTTTAAATTTTCTTTTTCAAAATATCATTTTTAAAATCTCACTTTTGTTATATAACTTTTCAATTTTTCTTGTCAAAATACAAAATATAGTTTTCTTTTTTTAAAAAATATATATATAATTTTTACAATTTATCAATTTTTCACAATTTTGTTTAATTTTTAAAATTTTCTTTTTCAAAATATCATTTTTTTTTATCGAAATCTTGTTATATAACTTTTTAATTTTTCTTGTCAAAATATAAAATCTAGTTTTCTTTTTTAAAAAATATATTTTTTTACAATTTGTCAATTTTTTCACAATTTTATTTAATTTTATAAATTTTCTTTTTCAAAATATCATTTTTTATCGAAATCTTCTTTTTTTTTTTTCAAAATTATCAACATTATTCAAAGTTATTAATTTTTTTTTCAAAATCTAAACTTTTATAAAATTACATTTTTTTTTTCAAAATCTAAATTTTTTTTCTTAAACGTTGTTAATTATTTTTCTAAGCTTTTAAACTTTTTTTTTTTTTTCGAAATTCATAAAATTTTTTGTTCTTAATTTTTCACCTAAGCATTAGAGACGGGTTAGGACCGTCTCTAATGCAGACGGTCTTTGACAGTCTCAAATAACCACAACAAGACGGCTAAGGACCGTCTCTAATAAAGACGGTCTTTGACAGTCTCAAATGGAGACAGCTGAGGACCGTCTCTAATATAGACTATTTCAGACAGTCTCATAGTACAGGAAAAGACGGCCAATGACCGTCTCTAATTGAGACGGTCCTTGACAGTCTCAAATTGCCAGTAAGAGACGGCCAATGGCCGTCTCTAATACGGACGGTCTTTGACCGTCTCAAATGGCTGCATATAAGACGGTCAGAGACCGTCTCTTATTCCAGACGGTCAATGGCCGTCTTTTATCCTCAGTTAACGACGGTTTTTGACCGTCTTAAATGATTTATGGACGTTGAAATTTTTAAGACAATATTAAGGACGGTCAAGGGCCGTCTAAAAGTTTAGGGACGGTTTACGACCGTCTCAAAAGTGTCTTTAAACCAAGCAATTTTAGAGACAGTCCAGAACCGTCTCTAAATCCGTCATTTTTTTCCATTTTTCACGTAGTGTTAGGCCCACTCTGTCAAGGAACAAGAGACCTTGAATGGAGGGCAGGAGCTCTCTCAACGACATGAACTCCCGGATACCTTACGTACCACTCCCCAGCAGAGCGAGTCCGTCCGCCACCGAGTTCGCCTCTCTTGGCGTGTGAACAAAGCCGACCTCTATTTTACTCTAGAGGACTTGATTCTTGCAAACCAATACCACATTGACCAGGTGGAGTATGTTTGTTTGGAGAGGACAGCGATGACCAACTTGGAGTCGCTTTCAACCATCACCTTGGTAATTCCGTTATCTGCGCATCGAGAGATGCCCTCCTGGATCGCACTGGTTTCAGCCCTGGAGCTGGAACCGAAACCAAAACCCGCTGAGAACGCAAAGAGAGAAACTCCCGAACTGTCTCTGACAACTCCACCACCCCCTGATGGGCCTGGATTTCCCAGCGTCGGCCCATCTACATTGATCTTTATCCATCCATGGCGTTTTTTTTCCCATTTGACCACCTGGAGAGTCGAAAGTTTGGGTTGGATGCCTACGATTCCCAGGATCTGCAGAGATAACGCCATGGACATATTTGGAGCCTTCGGAAGTGGCAATATGGGCCCAAACAGTCTGATCCAATGGAGGGTATTAGAAATAACCGTTGATGGCCGAAGCATGGGGCCATCGAAGCGAGCCATGATTCTGGCCTTCCAAATCTCCCAGAAGATAAAGATGGGCATGAGGCCCTTCCAAGCAGGAAATTTGATCGAGTTGGTAGAAACGGCCCACCAAATACTAGGCATCCTGGCCGACGTCGACGGGAGGGGCCCATGGTGTCCACCAACTTGATACTCAGATAACTATAATTTTTGGATTGTGATACATTCGAACTAGGGTCCATAGTTTGCACTGTTAATTCTTCTTCTTCTTCTTCTTTTTTTCTTTATATATATATATATATATATATATATATATATATATATATATATATATATTAAAGAAGTACTTGTTTCATTGATCTAAAGAGCTACTTTACAGAAGACATACAATTTCAGGGTCCATAGTTGTTCTTCCACCATAGGTTCATTCCGCGTCAATGAATTTATGTGTGGTTGAAGCGTGCCCTCGGTTCGATAAGGATGTCATGCGTATCTAAAGTGTGTTGATTAGATTCCTCTCAGCCTCCACAAGTCAAGGGCTAGATCTTCTATTGATCGGATTTCTCTCGGTTTCTGTCCTTGCCCTTAAGCATGTAGGCATTTGGTTGGTGGCTTTGGGTGTGCCGTTGGATCAAGCTTTCATGTCTAGACCATTGGCATGCTATGGTTTTTTTTTTTTCTTTTCTTTTCTTTTCTTTTCAGGAGAGGGTGGTGGGTCAGCGCTTTTTGAATGGCTTAATGAGTCAGAATTGTCCGGATGTGTTGGGTTCCAGATTTTGTTGACATGTTGTTGCTTATCCTCACATACAGTATCCATATTTTGTTTGGTATATGTGTGTGTGTTAGACATGACCTAAAATTTTCTTGAAATTAACAAAATTATCGGTGGTGTGCTAAAAATTGAAGAAAAAAAGAAAAGAAAAGAAAAGAAGAATCAAATCACTATATCTTGTAGTGATTGGTATTCAAAATTATAGATTAATATGGTCAGGATCATCATTTGAGTATATATTTAGAAAATATTCCATCAATAACCATCCATCATTTTCTTCATTTTGGGAGTCATTGGGTGACAGATGGTGAATAAGTTTTTGGCATGACTCTCGCCAAATGAACTCAACAAGAACACACATTTACATAATGCGCCAAAATGAACACCCATGACCATGGAGAAAGACGAGGGGTGTCAATGGGTTGGGTTGGCCTGGCCCACCTCAGGCTGACTTGGGTTGGAGAATTAAGCCCAATGACCAGGCTCAGGTTCAAAACGCAAGTTTATTTATACATCGGGTTGGCCTTGGACTATTTGCCCAAAGCCCCATCAGCCTGGCCCATCCCATCTCTCTCTCTCTCTCTCTCTCTCTCTCTCTCTCTCTCTCTCTCTCTCTCTCTCTCTCTCTCTCTCTCTCAGACTTTTAAAGATTTCAATCCTTTATAAGATTTTCCCTAAATCGTTCTCCTGCCAAAACCGCGAAATATAAGTTCCTTCAAGCTTATCTTTCTCTATTAGAGTTCGCAAAAGTCCCCTAAAGTTCCCTTTTTTCCTATAGGCTTTGTAAATGTTGGGGTTATATTTCGCGGTTTGTGGGTCTCACCCGAATGCTGTAAAGCCTTCTTGTTGAGTAACAAAGTTATAGTTTTTTAAAGGCAAGTTACAAGTAGTTTGCTCTCAAATTTTGAAAAAAATAAAAGTTCATTCATTTCTCTCCCAAAGCTCTAGAAAACTCCATTTTCTTTCCCCCCTGTGATTTCTCTATTTTCACTAGGGCTATACATGAGTCGAGCTAGCTCGGAAAGCTCCCTCGACTCGGCTCGAGTAAGCTCAGATTGACTCAGCTTGAAAGGCTAACTCGGTGAGAGTCAAGCTTTTTTTATAAAGCTTGAGTTGAGTTCGAGCCGAGTTCGACTATGGCGCATTTCAACTCGACTCGACTCGAAGCTCAAACTCGAGCTCGACTCGACTCGAGTAATATATATATATATATATATATATATATATATATATATATATATATATATATATATATATATATATATATATATACACACACTTTAAAACAAAGTTTAAAGTAAAAAAGTAAAAAAACCCTACTCGACCCATTCTCTTTCTCCCTCTCTTTCTTTCCCTTACTCTTACCCTACCCAGTAGCTAGCACGTCGCAGACCGCATGACCGCACCCAACAGCCCACCGGTCGTCGTCTCTGCCCCTCTCTATCTCTCTCTTTCTCTCATTCTTATGAAGCCCTAATTAATCTCTTCGAGCCAACCCGCACGACCATGCCCAATCCCGACTCAGCGACTTCGAGCAGCTTGCACGGTCGCACCCAGCAGCCCACTTAGTCCATTCAAGCATTACAAAGCACAAAGGTAGGTGTTTTGATTAATGTTTTTTTTTAATATTAATATAATGAATATATGATTGTAGATTTTTTTTAAAAATATGATTAATTGGGTCGGGTTGGGCAATGATTGCCAATGGGTCGGGTTGGGCAGTAGCAGCAATAGGTTGAGCGGGTTGGGTTTGGTCGTTTGGGTCAGGTTGGGCAGCAGCAGCAATAGGTTGAGTCAAGTTGGGTTTGGTTGTTTGGGTCGGGTTAGGCGATGGGTTTGGGTTGGGTTGGGCGCTGGATTGAGTCGGGTTAGGGTTTGGGTTGGGTGGGGGCACTGGGTTGGGTCAGGTTGGGCATTGGGTTGAGTTGGGTTGGGGGTTGGGTTAACATATGAACAAGCTCGAACTCGAGGTAACCTTGACTCGACTCGAACTCAACTCGACAGCTTTGGCAAACAAGCCAAGCTTCAATGTTGAGCTCGAGGCCGAGCTCGAGCTTGAGATCGAACTTGAGTACAGCATGGACGAGTCGAGCCGAGCTTGGCCCACCTCGACTCGACTCGGCTCGATGTACAGCCCTAATTTTCACCAAACACATCATTTTCTTCTTATGAAACAACCATCCAACCTAGATACGCCCAAGCTGCCATCCCTTATTGAAATTGAAATGTTAATATCTCTCTCTCTCTCTCTCTCTCTCTCTCTCTCTCTCTCTCTCTCTCTCTCTCTCGGGTTGGGCTTGGGCTGGATTATTTTGGTTTGTGGTCGCATTGAAAAAATGTTGATCGGTCTTGAACAGGGCTTGGCCCGGCTCTAACCCCGCCAGTTGACACTTTCTTAAGACTCTCCTAGAGATCTTTCATATGCATTTAAAATCGTATACGTGGCATAAATGTAAGCTATTAAACTTCCAAAGGGTGGGTCCCATTTTAAATAGGTCATGAACCAAAAATTGCACTTGAAAAATGATATAATTAACTGCATGACTGGTGGACATATGTAGGACGATTAAACGAAAACCAATCAACCGTTTAAACTAAAAAGAATACACGTCAACCAATCGGAATTTATAATAGTCAAACCAATGTCATTTTAATATCGTGGTCTATCTACGAAAGAGACCCATGAGTTAGATGGTTTAGGTTAAGCAACACACCTATTTAGAATGGCATTCTTGAAATTTCTCGTATAAATCAAGGGAATTTTTCTACTGCATGAACGAAAATACGTTAAAGCCAGCGCTACGGTTTTGTTTTAGTTTTCCCATAGCTTATAAATCTCATGCATGGGCCATGCATAAGCCCCGTGCCTCTCTTCCCTCCACAAAATCATCCGGTCATCGGAAAAAATGGCCGGAAGTGTGATGCATGGCGTGCTCACTGCGACCATCCTGGCTTTTCTTCTCAGCTTAGTGCTATCCACTGATGTTCCAATCCCTGGCAACTCAGCTGATCTCGACCGTTGGATCACGGTCAACACCATGGCATTCAATGCTCGGACGGCTGAGATTGCAAGCGGGATCGACACCAAGCTCGAACCCCGGTTGGTGGCAGCAGAGAACAAGAGACGGGTGATAACGGTGAGTCAAGATGGTAAGGGGGATTTCAAAACTGTCACTGATGCCATTAAAAGCATCCCAGCGGGGAATTCACACCGCACAATTATAAAGATCGGGCCTGGGATTTATAAGGAGAAGGTGTTGGTGGATAGATCTCGGCCGTTCGTCACATTTTATGGGGAGCCAGATGCAATGCCGACCATTACATTCGATGGGACAGCTGCGAAGTATGGAACTATATACAGCGCGACAGTCGCAGTGGAGTCACACTTCTTCATGGCCGTCAATATCATCTTCCAGGTCCGTTCTCTTCTTCTCCTTCTTTATCATTTTCTTTAAAATGTCTTCTTCTTCTTCTTCTTTTGGATGCGTCGCTGGAAGATTGCCTGGTCAGGAGTTGGAATGGGACACGTGTTTTTTTTGTTTTGTGGCTAGGCCAGCTTAAAGCCTGTCAGGCTAGTCTTGACATTGCCTAGGAAATGGGCCCGCCACTATTATGAAGGAAATGGGTCCACCACTCTTATTTTTAAGGGTCAGGATTTTCAGCCCCACGTTCCAAGCTTTTACATAGTCTTATTTCTGTATATATTTTCAACGGTTGACGAAGTGGGCCCAACAATGGATTTGAGATTCTAGGGCAAGTTGTGGGTAACAAAACATTTCATGACTCCGGATTCAACACCTTTGGAATTCATTCATTTATTTTAAATTCCAGAACACAGCTCCAGAGCCAGCACCTGGAGCAGAAGGAGGACAGGCAGTTGCAATGCGTATATCCGGCGACAAGGCAGCTTTCTATAACTGCAAGTTCTATGGATACCAAGATACTCTCTGCGATGATATAGGCCGCCATTTCTTCCAGGACTGTTTCATTCAGGGCACCGTTGATTTTATCTTCGGCAATGGAAGGTCCATATATAAGGTTCTCTCTCTTTCTGTCCCGAATCACTGGATACTCGAACAAAGTCGACTCAATGAGTCAACTCATTTTTAATGGTTGCCTATGTTGTGGATCATTGCAGAATTGTGAGCTACACTCAGTGGGGAAGGGTGCTATTGCAATCACAGCACAAGCAAGGAACAGCGTGGCCGACAAGAGCGGGTTCTCATTCCTCCACTGCAAAGTAACAGGCAGTGGCAATGTCTATCTGAGTCGTGCATGGAAGCAAAGCTCGAGAGTTGTGTTTGCATACTCGTACTTGGACAGCCTTGTAAACCCTAAAGGATGGGATGACAAGGGATACTTAGACCGTCACCAGTAAGTTCACCTCACTCGATTTCTTCATTTATTATGAGCCACCTATTGTTTACACCCATCCATCTACGCTCTTTATATCTTCTTGCTTAAAAAACAATGAATACGGATCCTCTGTTTGCGTCAAGCAGGAAAATTTTGGACCGTGTGTGATTGTGGAATGCATTGAATTTGCATTGCTGACTGAGACGGACCAATCACTATACAGCAAAGGAAGAAAAAAGCAGGAAATTCGTGGTTTTGGCAAAGAGAGGATCCGGACTGAAAAACATAGGGTTTTGGGCAGTATAGTCTCAAAACATGGTGACTCGACTTAAACTCGCCCGAGTCATGTTGACTCAGTACGATATCAAAATGGGTCATGAGGAAACTCACTTATTAATGTCATGACTTGGTTTTAACTTGGCAAGACCTACCAAGTTGGCAGTGACTAGATACTTAACTTGTCCGAGTCAACTCGACTCAGTAAGATTTCTTACTGAGTCAAGAGAAAACTCGCTCGTTAATGTGACTCAGTTTTGACACGGGAGTTATCAAGCCAGCAGAGATTACCAGACTTGAAAATCGGCAATATGAACTGGGTCGACGTGATATCAAGTCTGAGTCGCGAGGGAACTCAGCTCCTGACTGTGACCCGGTCTAAGATATTCCACACTTGAAATTATTTTCACACATTTTTGCAGGACTGTATTCTACGGGGAATACAAATGCATGGGACCAGGGTCGAGCACCAGCCAACGTGCGAGCTATAGCAAGGTCTTGACCAGTGCCCAAGCCAAGCCCTTCATCAGCATGACTTTCATCCGTGCTGCCACGTGGCTACTCCCTCTTCCTATGGTCTAGGGTCCCACCCAGCCGTTGGCTACTAACCTGCGCACATGGCTAATATAATGTTTGTTTTTTTTTTTTTTTTTTCCTTCGGAAAGGTGAGAGCACACCACCTGTAAGAAAATGTGGAAAATATAATGATTACTTTTATATCATGTAGGAAAAACCATGCAACACGATTGATTTAACTACATGAATTTCTAACCCTGAAAAGAAGTTATCTTCGGCTCTAAGATCATCATTCCATTAGTGTAGATTATTTTGTGGAGTCATTTGATACTCTGGCTGAGTAGACTCTTGATATGCAGGCACTCAGAAATTGTACACGTGGCATAGATTAACTCAAATTATAAAGATTAAATTTTGGAACCCATGTCCCAGTCCAAAAATCAGATTGGCTGAATATCCTATACTCTGATTCTTGCAATGTTCTGATACTATTAAATAACAATAATTTTTTGTGTCTGATACATCAGAACTGGGGCCCATAATTTGGACAGTTTAATTTGAATGGTAGGCCATGGATACAATTTCTAAATAAATGACAAGTGTCATCCATCAAAATCTGTCAGAGCATCCACGTTTTCCTCATATTTTTTGCTATAACCTACCCATTGTGGGGCCATGATTTGAACGGTCCATGTTGGCTTACATGTATGGCCCACATAGTGCACTGTACACCTACTGTTTACAATTACAAACTTCAAAAGCAGTTTATATGCACTTATATTACAAGGCATGAGAAACGATCCATAGCTCAGAGAGGGCTACATGTGGTGCTCTTAGTTATATCAGAACTCTTGCACAGTTTAACTGACTGATCGAGACCGTCCATTTGGTCCAGTACACATTTCATTAGGTATAGTGCAAAAGTCACGTTGTTCAGATAATTCCCACCATCGGATCCAGTTATGCTATAAATTGTATGGTCATGATCCTGCTTATAGGGATAAGTCTAATCAACTCTTGATCCATCTTTTGTTGGCCCATCATGGATGACTTGTAGTTTCAGTGAATAACTCCTATCAGGTAATTCTAACGATCCCAACCATGGGTCCAAAAATGAATGGCTAAAAAACAAAGCCAAACTTAAGGATTGATCAGGTTATCCAATTGGTTTGATTTTAGCATGGTACCCCAGGAAATATGTTATGGGCTTAATGGACAGTCTGGATCGATCGCCCAAGTTTCAAATGCATCTAGGGGCACTAATAGTGCTATAAGAGCACTTATTTATTTATCCACATATATGTATACTTTACAGCATATGGTGCTTTTTTTAAAATTATTTTATTGTTTTATTATTTTTATTTTTAAGTTAGCTTGTTAGTACACACCATGTCAATACAGACACTCCATGTTAGCCACCCCCGGTAGGGATCGATACCAAGACCTCAAGTGTTGAAACGAGGTATCTCCACTTAGTCTGCCAATTGAGCTATGAATCTGGGTGTTATGGTGCTTGGGTTATTTACATCTTAAATCCTGCAAAAGCATCACTTTCTAACCTTAGCCATCTTACAATTAGCTCTACCAAGCATCATTTCTCGAAGATCTTCGTGTTGTACAGATTCCTGAGAATGTCGGGATTGCGGAAGCTGTATTCGTCAGTACACTTGCAAAGAAGCTCGATGAAATCTAAGTTGCCCGTTGAAGTTTGGTGAACCATGAACTAATTCATCTTGTCACCGACTCATGTATTCCTATTTGACCAAAAACCATCTTCTTTTTATAGCTACTTACATGGCTCAAGTAAATTTGAGTACTAGTTTAATAACTCTTACTCCTATTAGCAAACTTCAATGGCACTTGAAGTGCTCCACATGTGCCCAATTGCAATATAAAGCCATGCTTCTCTAGTGCCCACATTGGAGTTGGCCATAAGCTTCTCCAAATCTTTAAAAGATTCAAAATTTTATAAAGCAAGAGTACAATTTATGTTGGAGAAAAATGATGCCCAACTTATTTCTTTTCTATCACTTAAGTCTTTAAAATCTTCATGCGTGGACTAATCATAAGAGTCATTCGGATTGAGAGATACCTGAACTTTCATTTCATAATTAATTAATAATACTATAGACAATTCTAAATATATATATCATTTCATCTGAATCAATACCTCTCATCTGCAAGACATGAGAGATCACGGGAGGTTTTTTTTTTTTTTTTTTTTGAAGTCACCGGGTGTGAGCCATACCACCAATGCAGAGCTGCGTTCTAGAGATCATCAAATCTAAGCAATGTGGCCTCCTCACCTTAGCTAAGGACCAACTAGGCCTAAAAAGCCCATTATCAGCATTTTGAGCTCGGCTTCCATAGGACTACTGGTTTGAATAGTCAATCCACCAATATAAAAAATAAAAATTATTTATTTATTTTTAAAGGCCCAGGACATACTAAGTGGGTTTTTAGGAAAATGCAAAATTTCTGATAGATAATGAAACTGGAGCCCAATGTACCCATAAGCTTCAAGACTCAGCGCAAAGCAGGTTGAGTATAACAGGACAGGCTATGCCAGTCGCCACCAATAGATTGTGAAGGCCATCAACAGAACACATGTCAACTTGGAAAACATGTGCAAGATCTGGACAATTCATTAGGTGGGTTCCACATAGAACATGAGCTGATCCAAAAACCAAGTTGGTCCAGTCCTCAGGTGGGCCACACATTTAACCGTGATTTCTTTTTTTAATCATGATTTCTCTTGCACGAATCACCTGTCCGATGAGTGAACAAAGTCTGATATTTTGGCCAGGGCCTTCGATGAAGCTATACAAAAACTTACAATTCGGGCAGGTCTTCCACAACAAAAGGGGGAAGAGCGTGCCTATCGTAAATCATACTCTTCAATCGAGAATGAGCTCTCATCAGGTTAGGAGAGGAAGGTCAGCCACTGCTGAGAAAATCCTGTTTAACTGACTGGCGCTGCCCAAACGGGCTATATCGTCCGCCACTCTATTTGCCTCTCTCTGAATGTGTTCAACCGAGACGCAGATGAAGCCCCGAATGGATTCGAACCGCTTCTTCCAGTGATAGATGGTCCATGGGACTCGCCTCCCTGTGGAGAAAAAGGCAACCACCTCTTTCACGTCACTTTCCACTTCTACCTTGTTTAGGCCACGACCCACCACATACTGAGCCCTTCCACCACCGTTATGACTTCGGCTAGAAAATTGGTGCCAACATCGTAGCCTTTGGAGAAGGCAAAGATGAGTTTGCTCTCTCATCTCTACACACTCCCCTGCTACCCAATGGACCTGGGTTTCCTCTGGATGATCCATCTACATTCAGCTTTACCCATCCCTGCTTCAGTTTTCTCCATTTAACCATAGAGAGAGTCGGTTTCATACATCTGATTAGGGGGAGCCCTAGGTCTCTGATAGCCTCCTCACTTGTCTAACTTCTGCTTGGAGTGAACGGGAAAGAGCATGCAATAAGGGAGAACCATCTTCGGATTCTTAGAATGGATTGGTCAATCGGTCCTCACTGATATTTTGGCCAGGGCCTCACATGGACTCCAGTGGTATAGATATTGCACATGCATGCTACAAATCCCTCTCCAATATCTACGCGCGCATATCCCCTTATCCTTTTCAACATCTCCATACCTAGGGGTGTACATCGGGCCGAACCAAGTCGAACTGGGCTCAACCCAGCCCGGCCCGGTCACCAACCAAACTAGCCCGAACCAGGCCCAGCCCCGTCACTAGGCCAACTTGTCCAGCCCGAACCCAGGCCGATCAGCAATCGGGTGAGTTCGGGCCAAGTTCGGGCCAGTTTTGGACCCACGATTTGGACAACCTTGATTTTTCTACTCTACTCCATCTACTCCATGGGAAAGGCTTTGGCAAGTAACTTGAACGGTCTTGATTTTTGGGAAGGGCTTTTATCATAAATTTTTGGGACTTTGCTCCATCTACAAAGGGACTCACGATTTGGACGACCTGGATTGTTGTAAATGGTTAGGGTAACTGGGTAAGAATTCAAGAAACTGAGTCGGGGCGGGTCGAGTCGGGTTTCGGGCCGAACTGGAACCTATCGGAACTCAGCCCGAACTCAGTTTCAGGCTTAAGAAAATGGCCCGTCTCGACACAAACTCAGTTCTGAGTCATGCTGAGTCGAGCTTTTTCGGGCCGAGTCGAGCGAGTTAATCGGGCTAGCCTGGTTTGTGTACAACCCTACCTAGTGAGAAAACTCTGTAAATCAGAATCTTTAATTTCTGTTCCCTAACAACTGATTCTTGCAAGTTATATTGGATAATTAACCATCCACTAAATATCTACCTACCAAATACTCATATAATATTAAATAAATATAATTTTTGGTTTGTGCACATCAGTACTGGGCCATTAAATTTCCTCAGGTTTTTTTTTTTTTTTTTTTTTTTTTTTTTTTTTTTTTTTTTGCAATGACCTACTCATTGTGGGGCCCATGATTTGAATGGGCCATGTTGGCTTACATGAATGACCCATATATGGTGGATGTATGCATGATTACAATATTCCACATGTTCTGCCAGATTATGATATAATTCTTCTATAGCCACGTTCTTGACCATCCAATTTAGAGGGTATTAGATTCAATGGTGAGAATCATCTGACCAACGTGATATTTGCATGATAGCAAAAGAAATGTTTTCTGGATCTAATGGACAGTCCCGATCAGTCAGTTGAATCATGCAAGAGTTCTGATGCAAGTAGGATGTACAGACTCTATTTGATCGTGCTTATAGAGAAAGGGTACGATCAAATATCTTATCCATCTACTTGTTGGCCCATCATGGATGACTTGTAGTTTCGGCAACCATCTCATCCATAGGTCCAGAAATGGGTGGCTAGAAAACAAACCCAAACTTATGGATTGATCAGGTTATCCAATCGGTCTGATTTTAGAATGGTAACGCAGGAAATGTGTTATGGACTTAATGGACCGTCTGGATCAATCGACCCAAGTTTCAAATGCATCTAGGGGAACTAATTGTGCTCTGAGAGACTTTGTTTATTTCTCCATAGATATATATCATTCACAGCCTATGAGAGCATGAATTATCTACATCTTAAACCCTAGAGAAAATTTTTCAGGGTGAGCTAAACGAACCATCATGGAGAAAACCTCAATTTCTAACCATAATCATCTTCCAATTAGCTCTACTAAGCATGCATTCCTCGAAGATCTTCGCATCGTATGGAATCGTAAGAACGCCGTGGTTACGGAAGCCATATTCGTCGGCAGATTTGCTGAGAAGCTCAATGAAATCTGCGTCGCCGAGCGAAGTTCGATGGACCATGAACCGCTTCATCTTGTCATCTACGCCCACATGTACTGGAATGTATCCCTTTGGGACCGAATACGATCTTTTCTGATGCCTACTTACATGGCCTAAGAAAATTCTACTGAGTTTACTAGCTCCAACTCCCATTACCAGACTTCTATGGAACCTGAACTGCTCCAAATGAGACCCGTTGCTATATAAAACCATGATTTCCTTACTGCCTACACTGGAATTATCCATGGATAGTGACATGGACATGGACATTTAACCACTAAGGATAATTTTCAGATAGGATCGACCACATACATTCGAAGGTGTCTACTCATACATCATAGGGGTCCACACAACTTCAAGTTGTGGTAACTACCATTTATTCGAATACATATAGAGCTGGGCATCGAGTCGAATCGGACTGAGTTAAGACTGACCCGACTCGATCTGCGCGGTTTTGAAATAGGCCTGTACCGAGTCCTCTATGCCTGACCAGATCCGAGTCCGGGTCTGACCTGGACTAGTCTGGACCCAGTCCGACCCGGTCAAGAGTACCGAGTTGGCTCAAGTAGGCACCAGATCGAATCGAGAGAGAGAGAGAGAGAGAGGCAGATGAGGGTGGTGATGGTGGTGGGTGGCTGCCAAGCTTGGAAGAGGAGGGAGGGAGTGGAGAGGAGAGGAGAGGAGAGGAGAGAGATAAAGAGAGGAGGAGGGTGGTAATGGGCTTGGAAGAGGAGGAGGATGAGGGAGGGAGAGAGAGTTTTGGTTGGGATTAGGATCAGATGCAGCGGATAGGGTTAGAGATCGATACTTAGAAATTAGGATTTTTTATTTTATATATACTTGAACCTAAATCGAGACCAGTTTTAGGTCGAGGCGAGTCTGACCGAATCGAATTACTTGGTAACTCGGAGTCGACTCGGTTTGGGTTCGGATTGGGTGAAGACTACTCGATTCGGACTGATTCACCCATTTGGTTCGGATGAGTTGGGTCTCATGAGTCATACAAGTCGATATGCCCGAGCCCGCCTCTAAATACATACAATCATTCCTCTCTTTCCAAAGGTCCCATACAAACTCCTTTTTTTTTTTTTTTTTTTTTTTTGGGAGGTGAAGGTTTAAACAAGTGGAGCTCAAAGTTAAACGATCCATTCATAGATCGCACTGTCCATCGCCCATTTTAGAAAAAATAAAAGTAAAAAATTCAACAGTTCACCTTCGATCAGCTAGAAAATGCCAAAAATTCTATAGCTGGGTTCTTATACTGGGGAGTGATCTCGATGCACACGTACGCCATCCACTGTGAAGCCCTTCGTATCAACGGCTAGGATCATCAAACTATGAGAACCACTCGATTCTATTATACGTTCTAATTTGTAACTTGTGGTGATGATAATGTGAGGCTTGAAATGATTCTCTTTTTCTTTTTTCTTTTTTCTTTTTTTTTTTTTTAAATTTAATATTCTTAGGTTAGATTCATGGATGGAATTATTTAAGAGAGGGATTGCATGCCGTGCCCAAACGGATGATTGAAGCGTGTGAATTGTCTTACTCTTCTGTCAGTAGTTAATGATAAAGATCCTTGCCCTTGCTAAGAATTTTCTTGATAGCTTGTCAGTGTTCTTGGCCGTTCATGATCCACCAACTTCTTCTAATGTGAATGCGAAGAGTGAGCACGATGACTTATCTAATTCAGCTAACAAAGCAATGTTTCCAGGAAGCGGATTGCGTGGTGACAAAGCAATGTCTCCAGGAAGCGGATTGCGTGGAGTGCACCACACCGTCACCATGTTGGCTCCTTGACGTCACCTAGTTTTGGCCCCAAAATTAGCCACATCTAAATCTCAAGTGGGCCACACCACAGCAAACAATGGGGACAATGATTCCCACCGTTGAAACCTTCCTAAGGCCCACCATGATGTTTATTCATAGTTCAAACCTGTTCAAGAGGTTACACAGATCTGGATAAATGAAAGAAAAAATAAAAAAAAAAACGAATACCAGATTAATCCAAAACTTCCATGCCACCAAGAAGTTTTCAATGGTAGACATTCAATACCCACTGCTTTTTATAGTGTGGTCCATTTGAATTTTGGATTTGCCTCACTTTTTAGCTCATAACCTAAAATAATCTCCTAAAATGGATGGACGGTGTGGATATATATATAACACATAAATCAAGGTGGGCCCATGGAACTTGGTGACATCAACACAGGGTCCTTTTTTAATCTAAATCAGCAGAGGCATCATTACATGTTTAGAAGAACAAAAATAATTGAGTGTTGAAAATCAGTGGTCTTTAAAAAAATAAAAAGAAAATTTGAAATTTTCAAATTTTCAGGAATTTTCCGCCAAAACGCTTTCTGAAAATTTTGAATTAAAAAGTGCGATGTGTGTGCTTTGTCCCACATCAGAAATGCAAAGAAGGGTTGTGTGATTTATATGAGATGTTGTGAAGAGTATTCTTACTTGGAGTTTTTGGAGGAGGTGATACTCGGGTTGCGTGTTTTAGTGCGTAGCACCAAAACACACGCACGCACGCTTGCGCGCTCGAGCACGGGCGTGGGCAGTGTGGTTGTAGTGACGCTAGATGGCGCACTTTGCACTTCACACATGTCGCAGAGTAGAAACAGCTAGAGTTAATGATCAACGGTGAGAAACGTAATTCAAACGTTCTAAACCATTGAGAGCCGTCTAGCAACGGTCCACTACCTGATGCCTATATGACCATTCCAGTCCGATTTCATCACTCAATACACCATCTCTCCCATCAAATCAAATACGATCAATATCTCCATTATAGAATACTTTGATCACCTCTACCGCCTAAGTCTGCCAGAAGAGATCTGCTACGTAAAAATTGTTCCACAGAGGACCTATCGTGATTGCTGCACGCTGGATCCTAGTAAGGCTTGTCTTATCCTGGAAGCAATTCGCCTATAATCCATCAGCAGTTGATAAGGGGGCGAATCACGTTTTAAGGACAACGCATTTTATACGTGATTCGGCCTAGTGAAATATTTTTTCGATTTATTTTTATATTTTCGATGTATCCAAACATCAATTCCTAACATTTAGATTGCAACCTATAATATCCAAAGAAGAGTATGCAATTGCTTGCATGTTCAAGTAAGCAAACAACTCCAGAGTATTTAAGCATGCTGTAGAAAGCAAGTTCCAACTAAACGGATTTTATATATATATATATATATATATATATATATATATATATATATATATATATATAAAAGGTACAATGCGCTTGAGTTGGTTTTAACGCCCCATAAGGTCGAGCTGTGTGGGCCTCATCGTGATGCATTTCGAACATCTACTCCATCAGTCAGATGCACCATTCCATCGTGGGCCTAGGTCTCAAAAATCAAGTCAATCCGTGACTTGTGTGGGCCACACCACATACAGAAGTGGAGAGGGGCCGTGCACCATTAAAACATTCATAATCATTTTTGGGGCCCACCGAGATGTGGTTTGCAAATCCAGCCCATCCATTATGTGTGTCCCACTTGGATGAGGGTTCAAACCAAGTTTCAGTAGCATTCAAAACTCAGGTGGGCCCCACCAAGTGCTTTTATATGTTTCTGGCATGTCTTCACATGATTTTAGATGGTATGGCCCACCTGAGTTCCGTATACGGCTGATTTTTAGGATATCCCATAATTTAAAGGGGACCCATCAAATGCACGGTGTTGATGGTCGACACGCATCATGGTGAGGCCCACACAGCTTGAGCTCATTGTACCTTTTCTCATATATATATATATATATATATATATATATATATATATATATATATATATATATGGGAAAAGGTACAATGAGTTCAAGCGTATTACGATCGTCCATGAGGTCGAGCTGTGTAGGTCCCACCATGATGCCTTTCGAACATCAACACCGTCCACCAGATGCACCATTCCATCATGGGCCTGGACGGCCCAAAATCAAGTCAATCCATGACTTTTTTGGGCCACACCACATACAAAAGTGCAGAAGGGCCGTGCACCATTAAAACATTCATAACATTTTTGAGGGCCCACCGAGATGTGGTTTGCAAATCCAACCCATCCATTATGTGTGTCCCACTTGAATGAGGGTTCAGACCAAGTTTCAGGTGCATGGAAAACTCAGGTGGGCCCCACCAAGTGCTTTTATATATTTTTGGCATGTATTCACATGGTTTTAGATGGTATGGCCCAGCTGAGTTCCGTATATGGCTGATTTTGGGCCATCCAAGCCCACGATGGAATGGTGCATCTGGTGGACGGTTTTGATGTTCGAAAGGCATCACGGTGGGCCCACACAGTTCGACCTCATGGACGACCCTAATATGCTCGAGCTCATTGTACCTTTTCCCTATATATATGTGTGTGTGGGAAAAGGTACTATGCGCTCGAGCGTAAAGCGGTCGTCCGTGAGGTCGAGCTGTGTGGGCCCCACCGTGATGCCGTTCGAAGATCCACACCGTCCACCAGATGCTCCAGCCCAGGTTGGGCCCACACGGCCTAAAATCAACCGTCCATGTAACTCAGGTGGGCCATACCATCTGCAAACATAAGTATACACGCAGAAACATGTAAATGCACTTGGTGGGCCCCACCTGAGTTGTGGATACCATCTGAAACTTAGTCTAAAATTATATTCAAGTGGGACACACATGATGGACGGTGTTGATCATCAAAAAACGTCTCGAAAGGTCCCCAAAAATGGTTTTGAATGTTTCAATGATGCACGGCCCCTCTCAACTTCTGTACGTGGTGTGGCCCACAAAAGTCACGGATTGACTTGATTTTCAGCCGTGTGGGCCCCTCTCGGAATGGAGCATCCGGTGGACGGTGTGGATTTTCGAACGACATCACGGTGGGGCCCACACCACTCGACCTCACGGACGACTGCTTTACGCTTGAGCGCATAGTACCTTTTCCTATATATATATATATATATATATATATATATATATATATATATATATATATATATATATATATATATATATATATATATATATGGATTCATGTATATTTGTTAAGCTTTCTTATATATTTCTGTTTATGGCTTGCTTGTGAAATATATTCTTACATTCTCAATGTAGTACCATTTTCACATGATAGTTTTTAACAATAATTTAGCCTTGAGTGAAAAAAATTAAGTTTAATATATTGTATTATTGGCCAAATCATACCTGTTTAGAAGCTAGGTTCACGAGTTCAATGGGGTTGATTTTAGAAGAGTTGGACCTCAACCATTTTGTAATTAGGGTTGAATTTTTGGACCTAGGCCCACCTCATAGTTCTAAATTTTGAATTCAATTCCATTGCTTGTGAGGTCGGGTCAATGACCGGCCGGTCTTAACAGACCCATTTGTACCTCTGGTGTAGGTCATGTGTACGTCAGTCACCAACATTTTTAAAATGCTGGCCTATCATAATAGAGTCTAGGCTTAAAATTCACGACACCTGATGTCTTCACCTCTTAATTAACTTTTAAGTTCGTTCTACTCTGTCCTTGTTTTCCCTCCGTCGCGACTCAGGAACCAGTGTTTGTTACCAACCGATAGTGCTCACATATAGAGATTTTCATGTGATCTAGACCATCAATATCCTAATTCCTGACGTAAATAAGCTTAGTGTCCGGTAATCTCCCTTCGTCGATGATGTCAACCTTTAATTCTTAAAGTTGGATGACATCCATTGAAGATTTTCTTTACGTTGTTCTAAATTCATTAACAGATAAAAGATTATCACAATCATCAGTCTCACGTAGCTTCCATGGCTTGAGTACACGGCGAAATCGAATTGCGTACTGAGTTGCTCAGTACGCTCTTATGGTACTGAGTAAACTAAGTTGGGCCCACCTTAAATGTATGTGGTCTATCCACGCCGTCCATCCGTTTTTCCATCTAATTTAAGGGGTTGATCCAAAAATTGAAGCATATTCAAATACCAAGTGGATCATACCACTGGAAGCAGTGGGGATAATGATTTCCACCGTTGAAACCTTTCTAGGCCCATATTGATGTTTATTTGTCATCCGACCTGTTCATAAGATCATGCAGACATAGATGAAGGGAAAACACAAATATAAGCTTGATCCAAAACTTCCGTGGCCCAAAGAAATTTTCAACGGTAGACTTTCAATTCAACTGTTTCCTGTGGCGTGGTCCATTTGAACATTGGATATGCCTCATTTTTAAGCTCAAGCCCTAAAATTATCTGATAAAATAGATGGACGGAGAGGATAAAATACATAAATCATGGTAGACCTCACGGTGTTTACTCAGTACGCTAAGCGTAGTGAGTTACTCACGACGCAATCCGCTTCCGTACACAGCACAGACAGTTCCAATCATCAGAGCACATAGCATGTGGACCCTACCGGCGGAGACTCATGCCGAAACGGATTGCGTGGTGTGTCACACACCACCGACCTTCATAGTTTGTTTACGTCAACCAATTCTAGGCCCACCACGATGTATTTGTTATATTCATACCTTCGTTCCATTTGTCCAGATCGTTTTTAAAATTTGAGAGACCTTAGAGCCTACTGTGATGTTTATTTGTCACCTAACATGTTCATGAGATTTAAAAAAAAAAAAAAAAAAAAAAAAAAAAAAAAACACCTGGATGAAGTGATAAAACAAATATCAGATTGATGCAAAACTTCTTTAGGCCCTAAAAGGTTTTCAATGGTAGACGTTCAATCCACACTACCTTCTGTGGTGTGGTCCACTTGTGTCTAAGATATGAATCATTTTTTATTTTTTATTTTTGCAAAATGTCCGAAAATGATCTCGTGTAATGGATGGACAGTGTGGATATATTGCATACATTGTTGTGGGATCCACAGAACTTCCTGACATCAATACACTACGGAGGTGGGTAGTGCACACCACGCAATTCATTTTCGACTCAGAATTGGAGTGTGTACTAGTTAGTCATTAGTCAGTACGCTCTCATCGTACGCAGCAAACTTTGTTGGGAGCACCGTGAATGCTGGTTTATCCACGCCGTCCATCCATTTTTCCATATCATTTTAAGGGTTGAGACCAAAATGGGAGCATATACAAAGCTCAAGTGGACCATACCACAGAAAATAGTGGAAGTATTGATTTCCACCGTTGAAACCTTCCTAAGCTACACACTATATTTATTTGTCATCTAACCTGGTCATGAGATCATACAAACATGATGAAGGGAAAACACAAATATCAGCTTGATTTAAAACTTTTGTAACCCCAAAGAACTTTTCAATCGTAGATATTCAATTCACGTTATGGTGTGGTCCACTTTAGCTTTGGATATACTATATTTTTTACTTAAAGCCCTAAAATTATTCGATAAAATGGATGGACGGAGTGGATAAAATGCATAAATGACGGTTAGCGTCAGTACACAATCCACTTCCTTTCAACTCATGCCGTATCGAAAGAGGATTCCTACTCATGCCGGATCGATCAAAAGAGGATTTTCTAGTGTACCATTGTACACACCTCACCCCAAGTTAATAAGTTGATTGAGTTTGAATTGATGGATGGACCATTGAACCCCAATCCTAAACCATAACCCTAGAAGCCTAAACCCTAAGAACTCCAGTCGTAAACCATAAACTCATCTCATTCAACCCAACTAACCCAGTCAATCTAGTCGGCCTAACCCTGAACCTTAGGAAACCAAAACTCTAAAGCCCTGAGTCGGCTTGATAAGTCAACTCACGCGGTCAATGAACTGAGTCAATTCACCCGGTCAGCTTACCCGACCCCACAACCCAGTCAAGTCACCTAGTTAAGCCACAACCCAAGCCCAAATGGAGAAATAATCAAAACTTCAAAGCAACAACCTTCACATCAGAACCTCCATACGTTTAGAGGATACTGCCTGCCAAAGTAATGAATCCAAGTGGGGACCGGCGGCAGCCAGGTTGCCACCAGTCACATGGCACTCCCCCTTTTTAGGGCAACGTCCCTCAAGCATGTGGAACTCTCATTTTTTGAATCTTAAGTGTACAGTTGAAGTGTATTTACTCTAATGCCCATCTCCTTACCTAAAATTATCCTTTTACCACCTCATCCAACCCATGAGATGATGCCATGTGGCAATATCCAATCACAACCCTTCAACCACCTTTTGCCCCTAGAATCACCAGGAATTACCAGAAAATCGGGTTGGGAGACTATAAATAGCCCCTTCCCCTTCTCATTTCAACTCACTCACATTCCTAGAAGTCCCTTAGCCTTAGTCATCCCTCCAAAAGAGAGAGAGAGAGAGAGAGAGAGAGAGAGAGAGAGAGAGAGAGAGAGAGCCCAGCCCTGGTCTAGCCTAGCCTTGTTAAAGTCCAAGCCTCGTGAGCCACCTAAGTTCAACTCAAGCCACTCAATATAGCCTTACGATACTACCGTTCATCCAACTGTTCAAGCATTTATCAGTTTAATCAGATCAACACATTAGCATCATGTAACATTCATTCCCTTTTCAACCCCCCTGCTCCTCATATACATCAACATCATAGTGTATTTTCATCGTTTTAACGCATCTAATTCGCGGGCATATGTTTTAAGGCTTGCTGATATAATTGGATCTTGCCCACAAAAAACCTTAGCTAGTTAGCCATCATTTTAGCATATATATTGCATCTCATCCATTTCTCGTATTTAACTAATGGGCGTATGTTTTGAGACCTACCGATACAATCGCAGTAGTTTCATCAGAAACTGTAGCCGGTTGGTGATTATTTTATCATAAACATTAATATAGCATCAAGCATCCCATATATACACTTTGCACTTGATCGTTTCAAATGTATGCTCTGTGGCCTGCTGATATAATCGGATCCCATCCATCATAAATTTAGATCGATCAATCACTGTTGCCATTACATTGCATTACACTATTTATACATGAGAACTAACCTTATTCTTAAAAAATTAGTCAGATTTTGTGAAGTAAAGACCGTACATCCATACGGGTGGAGTGGGTGCCTAACACATTCCTTCTCTATAACCGCGGTTCCTTACTTGGAATTACTAGAATGTAAACTCACGAGTCATCCTAAGGTTAAGGATCTTCGGATTCTCAATCTTAAGCATTTCTATGGGGTCAAACACCGTAACAACTGATACGTGGCGACTCTGGTCAAATATAATACTCTTTTACCCTTTAATGAAAGCCCTCGAGCGAGGCAACCAGTAAAAAGAAGGAAGAGTTGATCTCCTGTTCCCTCGGAAAATCTGCCCTCCAGCGTCCACAACCACACACCACCTACCTAGCTAGTGTGTTGATGTCACCAAGTTTTGTGGGTCCCATCATGAGGTATGTGTTATTTCCAAACCGTCCATCCATTTTGCGAGCTCCTCATAAGGCTTCAAGCCGGAAAATAAGAGATCCGAATATCAAGGGGACTACACTGCAAAAAGTAGTGGGGGGATTGAACGTCTACCATTGAAACCTTTTTAGGTGTCATGTAAGTTTTGGATCAATTTTTTTTGTTTTGTTTTTTCTCTTTATCCAGGTCGTGTGATCTTATGAACAAAATGAATGGAAAATAAACATTATGATGGGCTCTACAAAAGTTTAAATGGTGAGAAATATTGTCAGGCATGCTACCTCATTAATAACCTCGCTTGCTAATCATGATCACCTGTCACATGAAATTCTGCCCTCCTAAAGACATGCATATGGTTGTGCCATTGCATTAATAACAAAATTCATATGGCCAAAGGTAAATCAAACGAAGATATCCTCGGGTCCTGGCACAATTTTATTAGCATCAAATTAACCTATAGCGGTGACACATGGTGACCTCTTATTGGTGCCGAAAATAGATGCAAACAGCTCCCACAATATGAATGGCATTGATTCACCCACATAGATTTAAGATCCGGCAACTCAGTCCGACTCATCTTGCTTCGAGTCAAGTCGCGCGCCACTCAGCCTTGTCATGTTGAATCAGCCCAACTTGTCCAGGTCACTCTTGATCTCAAAACGGATAGGGGTCCCACAGTCCGAGTCAGAATCTAAAACCATGCTCACCAAAATCGAGCCCATGTAAACCAAGGTGGGTTCTTCAGATTTCGTGTCTATGTATAGTATGTGAGTCCTGTAACATGGCATGGAGTGGACCTCGTTCTTGCCTGGGCTTTGCTAAACTTCTTTAAAGGCCCAGAACAGGTCCATTTACGACTTCAACGTGCAGGGTTGGGCCTGAATGGGCCAGGCATGAGACTCAATTTAAACCAGAATAAAATCAGATCTTTCAAAGCCCGGGCCATATCAGACATGGTCCACTCAAAACCAGATAAGTTATTCAAATGTCATGATCAAAGATAATAGGTTAATTGCCAACGACAACTACAAGATCTGTTCTTGATGATGAGATATGGCCGACCCAAATTTTTTAAAAATAGAAAAAGAATAAAAAATTTCCTTAATATGGCCGACAAAAGAGGATTAATATTACTTAAAGTAATGAAGCCAGCACATGGATACAGAGTCTTTAGTAGAAATGGACGAATAATATCTCATGATCTCTGACAAATGTGGGTCAGATCCCGTTGGACGCATTCTGACACATGGGCACATTGCCGGACCTCCGGCGGAAATTAAGTCACAAAAATTCTCTAACTAAGATGTCTACATTGAGTCAAACTGATAAATAACCGGATTGATTAAGTGGCCTCAATTACATCTGCAACCCTTTTAAATCAGTAGCTCTATACAAACCCACATGTCGTCATTCCTCTTCTAAGTCTGACTGTTTTCTTTCTGCTAGAGAGAGAGAGAGAGAGAGAGAGAGAGAGAGAGAGATTAGACCACTTCCAGAAAAGAAAACAAAGCAAGAAATGAAGAGATTAGACCACTTCCAAAACACACAGATATTGAAAATTTAAAACTATGGATAATAGTCTTAAGAGAAATGCAGGACGCAAGTTGCCTGCGCCCCGTCGGGGCAGACCGACATGCCTGTGAGAAATCTACCATGTCCATCAGTTTCTCCAACTCATGTTAGGATATGATGCTAAAAATAAACAGATTGGATGTCAAATAAACAGTACAGTGGGCCTTAGGAGGATTTTAATGGTGGATATCCAAACACTATTGTTTTCCTGTGGTGTGGTCCATATGAGATTTATATCCCTCTCGTTTTTGGGATCAAGCCCTAAAATGATCTGTAAAAATGGATGAACGGAATGGATGAAACACATATATCATGGTCGGGCCCACAGAGCACCGACCATCAGCCACCCGGCTGGTGGCAGGGGGAGTAGCCAATCCGTTTCCTATTCAAACCATCCAAATCATGGGGAACTGCGTGGATGGAGGATTACTCGAAATTCATACTGATTGAGCAATCCTAACCATCCAACTGATAGCTATCAAATGGATTGTTAAAAGAAAAACTGTTAGCGGTCCAAATTCATTCATTTAAAAAAGGGTGTTTATTATTATCTGCTCAGTGTTAATTTTTAGTTGTAATTCATCCAAGATTGGCTCAGTAGCTTGGGTGGGCCTTAATCAGGCTAATTTCGTTCTCACTATCACGATTCCACGCATGGTTTACATATTAGCACGTATGATCCACACGCGTGTGACTACCAAACTCCGAACAAGGTAATTCGGAAACTAGGTGCAAGGTGGGTGAGATTGTAATTGCTGAATGGTAAAAATAATAATAATAATATTTGTGGGTGAGTTGCGAAAGGTAATTTATGGATGAATCTCATCGCAACCTTCAGTAATGAGCAGTGATCAGAAGTGGGCCATCATCCAATCTAGTGTCGAGTGTAGAAAGTGATGAAAACAGATGCAATTCAAACGTTTCTACTTTAACCTTCAAGTACAAATCAATGTGTGGAGCCCACAGTAAGATGATCAGGCCAATACACACCTCAGGTGGGGACATATCACAGGGAATAGTTGGAACGGGGACACCCACCATTAAAACCCTTCCGTTTAAGATTTGGGGTCCGCTGTGTATTGTATATGCTATCTAATCCATTCATAGGATTCATCGGCTGGGATGAATGGATACCCAAAAAACTCAGACCATTCCAAAAATCAGCTGGTGGGCCACAACAGGAGATTTTAGAGGATTTGGGCATGATTTTACATGGTGCTACTCACCTGAGTTTTGAGATCCAAGGAGAATATGGACGGATTGGATGTCATTAAAACATCATGATGGACCCCACATCGATTTATACGTTAAGCTAATCCTATAAACGTTTGTATTTGAATCGGACCTCTTATCTGAAACTTCGAAAACACCCATGAGTGGAATTTTGGGCAGGAAACGAAGGAAAAAAAAAAAAGGACAGAAACCAGATGGAAATTACAGAATTACCATTGTATTCCACGCCCTTCGTGGACTGGAGGATGTATTTGAAGGTCTCGATATCGCAGGGGAGCGTGAGGGCGCCGTTGGGATCGAACCCAAACTCCTCCTCTGCCTTCTCCAGCAACACCTTGAACACCGGGAGGCTTAGATAGCTCGTGGGGATGATGAATCGCCGCAGCTCCGGCCCCACGTAGACCGCCAAATACCCCTTGGGGATGTCCGGCAGGTGGTCAGGGCTGGGGCAGCTTTCCTCTTCGGAATCGGAGATATGGGCTGAGTTCTTCAGACGCTTGTTGATGGAAGGAGGGATCCCCGACGGCTTCTCCGACCCACGAGGTTTGGGATTAAGGCTGATCGACTGCCATTTCTGGAGCATCTCTCTCAATCGGACTATATGCCGGATTCCGGTCACCTTTACTCCGTCATCCGCCATTGTCAAAGATGGCCCACGGTAACCAACGGCAGGATTTTGAAATCGGGGTGTGGTAACTGGATTTGAGAGAAGAGAGAGTCTCTTGAGATCATCCAGCGGCTGTGGGTACGTAGGTGGGCCATGGCACGTGCATGCATGCCAAATACAAATAGAAGACAAGCATTATTCCGGGAGAAGGGGATCGTAGTTTAAAAAATCTAAAAAATTCAACTTGACTAGAACAAAACTCGATCTGAGCATAGATGCATGTGATCTCACGGCACACGCTTAAGAGATCCAAGCCATCCATCAGGTGGTCACAGTGTAGATTACCTAGCCCAAGAATCTGGCCTATACACCACTGTTTTTGGGCCAGGCCAGATCATCTACTCCGTCGCTAAAGAGATTGAGAAACGTAGATGATTGAGAAGGAAATAAAGGCCACACCATGATGGCTTTTCTATGATCAATATTTAAGGATTTCAAATATAACAGCTTGTCTAAACTAACGGCTATATTTAAGAAAACAGAAAGATCCTCCTAAATACAATGAAACAGAATTCAAATAACAAATACAAAGTCAAAAACAAAACTTATTGAAAACAATATCAGATAAGATACGATGGCTCTCTTGGTTTATGGCTCTCTTGGTTATAATAGAGCCATCGTATCTTATCTGATATTGTTTTCAATAAGTTTTGTTTTTGACTTTGTATTTGTTATTTGAATTCTGTTTCACTGTATTTAGGAGGATCTTTCTGTTTCCTTAAATATAACAGTTAGTTTAGACAAGCTGTTATATTTGAAATCCTTAAATATTGATCATAGAAAAGCCATTATGGTGTGGCCTTTATTTCCTTCTCAATCATCTACGTTTCTCAATCTCTTTAGTCGCTTCGATCTTGCAAACTTGTGTGATGTGGTCGCAGGTAATTTCATGGCCAAGATGAACCAAAAAATGCTCAACTGGATACGGTGGTGATCCGGACCGTTAGAACTTAAAACGGACGTATCAGACGTACTATATGTGATTTTTGGCCTCTGATCCATTGAAGGTGGAACGTTGCAAATATTCGTTTCACCGTGGGCTTGATAATCAAGTTCTGATCAGATAAGTTTCGGTATGTGACCATCCAGCATGGTTCTCATCAGATGAGCGGTCTAGATCATCTCACGAATATTTCTTTTTCTTTTTTTTTCTGACAATATGCATTAGAGAGGACTGTGTTAGTGTAGCTCCGCACGTGCTCTCTCTACACTACATGCGGAGACTTCCCAACCTGGCACGCGAGTGGGATATCGTACATGTGTTTAAGGTGCATGGGTCCCACCTTGAATACAACATGGCTAAAATGCTAAACCACATCTGATCGTTGGATGTGGACCATTAGTAAGTTGTTTTGAACCGTCCATTAGTAAGGTGTGACGCATGTGATCCACACATTACTCGAGAAGATGTCCTAAATGTTCAGTCGATGGCACGTGTGAGGTGTGTAAATGTTTAGGTGAAAATGGATACGCAGATCGAGACCACACCACATCCGCGAAAAAACAAAGATAAGCTTGATCTAAAACTTTTATGGCCCTCAAAAAGTTTTCTATGGTTGAAACTCATTCAACACTGTTTCTGTAATGTGGTCCACTTGAGACTGGGATATACCTTAGTTCTAGTCTCATATAATAACATGATCTAGAAAAACAGATAGACGGAGTGGATGAAACACATACATCTTGGTGGGGCCACAGAACACCGACCACCGGCCCACCGTGATGTATCTGTACATCCAAGCCGTCTAACCCTTTTCTCATATTATTTTAAGGTTTAAGGTAGTAAAACAAAAATAAACAGATCCGATGGTCAAATGGACCACACCACAGATGACTCTTGCATTTAATACAAATGACATTTAAAGCTTAGTGCATTTTAATGCAACCAAGCTTATTATTTGGTGTGGTTTACTTGAGCGTTGGATCTGCCTCATTTTTGTGCTCATGCCGTAAAATAATACGAGAAAAAAGGATTGACGGCTTGGATGTACAGATGCATCACGATGGGCCTGCCCACAGAACTACCCGTTCGGAGCTACGGACGGGCGGGGGTAGTACGCGGTCCGCGTCCTTGCTATATCGGGTCTGTTGGTACGCCGGCCAATCACGGGATTAAACCTTCCAATCCCTTTCAATCCCTTCAACCAAACACAAGGACGAGTGGCGGCACAGGTGCCAACGCAACAAACGTGGGAGAGATCCCGGCTCATAGTTCAATCCAATCCACTCATCAAGGGAGTGAAACTTGTACGGGAGAACGAACGGTTAGAAAGTAGATCACCAAAGATCTGCATTCAACGTACACGTGTAGCCCACACGATGAGCGGGGCAACCTTGTTTTTGGCACAGATCACGTACACTTGTGCACGTGTGCCGCGAATCGCCTCTTCAATCTCCGCATCCACACACGCACGTCAAATGCAGATCGTTGGTTAACATTCTTCCAACCGTACGTCCATTTCTTCATACATGTGCGACCCACTAGATAAATGACATTCCCCAGCGGCAAGAATCTCTAACGAACTCCCCAACTGCATGAATCCGTATAAGTTCCATGCACCACCGGCTCACGTTAGCAAAAATCCAGCAAAAAGAAAAAGCGGTGAAGGAAGAAGAGGAGATCCAGATCCGGATCCGGATCCAACGGATCTGAGAGAGAGAGAGAGAGAGAGAGAGAGAGAGGAAAATGTGACGTATCGGGTACCTGTATCGGCAAAGGGAAGAGCCGGATTCGACATCAGCAGCGGCTACAAGAGGGAAGAGAAGAATCCGCCATTATAGCTCCCAGAGAGGAAAGGCGTTGCGGAGAAGAGAGAAATGGAGAGAGATCCGATAGTATTCAGAAATTGCAGAGATCTCAACCAAACGCATCTCTATTTCTTTTATATAGCTTTCACAGCGTCGGTTTCGTTTTCCATCCAAACAACGGTTGAGAGATTTCTGGGAAAAATAGAAACGCGAAACGAAAGGTTGCGGAGAATAGGGAAATGGGAAAGAGACGGGAGCTTGTTTATATTGCTGGCTTAGTCAAATTGCCACGTGGCATTGAAGATGGATTGGATCGGAAGCGTACACGTGGCGTACGCTGGACGCAGATTTGAACCGTGCATATCGTGGGGAACGTTGTGGAAGGAGGACAGCTTGGGAAAAGAACATGGATTTGGTGTGATCTTAACCGTATGGTTTCGCCAGTGAATGTGACGGGAAAAATGGATGGTCAGGATCATCCGATCAGAATGGGTTCCGTGAACATTGGGTCCCCACGAAATTGGACGGTTTAGGTGGGCTTTGTCTCAAGAATCAGTTCATGAGTCGGGCCTGACAATCGAACCTCGGTAGGGCTGTCAACGGATCGGGTTCTCTCGTTTGGGCCGGAGTGGATGGATTAGGGGTGTGCATCGAGTCGAGCTTGCCTCAACTCGGCTTGGCTTGAACAGTGGCCGACCTCAGCTCAAACTTGACTCGGCTTGATCCTTCAGCCTGACTGGCTAGCTTGGCTCGATTCAATCAACACCTCAGGCTAGCTCGGGCTGAGTTCTCCATTGAGGCATTTCCACAAACACCTAAACTGCAACTTCAAAAGTCCACTATTTTACCAATAGAGATAATTTGTTTTACAGGTATTTTTCTCAAACACCTTCTAAAGAATATTTTTAAAAAAAAAAAAAATTAAAAAAGAAACAAAAAATAGAAACAAAAAAAAGAGAGAGAGAGAGAATAAAGGTATTTGTTAATTTACAAACCTTCCTTGCCACCGACCAAACCTTCCTTGCCATATTGCCACCAGTCAAACCTTCCTTGCCACTGACCAAACCTTCTTTGCCATCTTGTGTCACCCGTCAAACCTTCCTTGCCACCAACCAAACCTTCCTTGCCATCTTGCCACCAGTCAAACCTTCTTTGCCCACATTCCGCTGAGTCATTTTATCAAACAGTTGGTGAGCAATATCAATGGCAAAGTAACCGAGTCATCGAACTAGTTCGATCTGAGTTCGATTTAAGCTGGATTCGATCCAAGTCGAGTCGAGCTGGGGCGGCTCGAACTCATTTTCGAGGTCAAAAAATTAGCTCGACTTGGCTCCAACTCAGCTTCGAACCAAGTCAAATTGAGCTTTTTCGAGTTGAGTCGAGCGAGCTAACCAAGCTAGCTCGGTTCGTGTACACCCCTGGATGGATTGGTTACTCCCCCTGCCACAAGCCCGGTGGCTGGTGGTCGATGCTCTATGGGCCCCATCATGATGTATGTGTTTCATCCATTTCTTTCATCCATTTTTACATTTCATTTTAGGGCTTTATTCCAAAAAGAAGAGGGATATAAATCTCATTTGGACCACATCATAGGAAAACAATAATGATTGGATATCCACCATTAAAACCCTCCTAAGGCCCACTTTATTGTTTATTTGACATCCAATTTGTTGATTAGGTCATACAGACCTAGATGACATTAAAAATAAATAAATAAATAAATAAATAAATAAAGATCAAATTGATCCAAAACTTTTATGGCCCCCAAAATTTTTTAATGGTCGACGTTCATTCAATATTGTTTCCTGTATTGTGGTCCACTTGAGATTGGTATATACCTCGTTTTTGGTCTCATATTATAAAATGATCTAGAAACATAGATGGACGGTATGGATGAAACACACACATCATTGTGGGGCCCACAGATCACCAATCCGCTTCCGTGATACTAGGGCAGCACGAAAGACAGTTTGGCCCTTAACGTGGGCCCCGCCTTGATGTATCTATTCAATATCCACGCCGTCCATCGTCTTTTTTCTAATCATTTTATTATTTCATCCCAAAAATAAATCAAATTCAATTATTAAGCAGCCTATACCATAGGAATCAGTGGTGATTGACCATTATTGGACCACGAAAGTTTTGGATAATTTTTTTTCCCTTCATCCAGCCTCACGTGACCTTATAAACGAATTGGATGGCAAATAAATGCTACAACAACATTAAGATTCGCCTAAGAAGTTTTTAATGATAGGGTGTTTGATCACCCTCATTTCCTAGAGTATGTACCACATGAATTTTGGATTTTCTTCAATTTTTGTATCATACCTTAAAATGATCAGGAAAAATAGATGGGACGGCATGGATATAGAGTAGAAACAACAAGGTAGGCCCCACAGTAAGGACGTACCGCACCACCTTGGGTTAGTCCAGGGTCTCATGTAATGCTTTTAAAAAAGTTAATTATATCAAACATGATGCTTACAATCTACAAATGTCTTATAAGTTATTCCACATGATCTTTACCAAGCATGAAGCCAATTGGCTGGTGTACCACACACTGCCAACCTAGATGGTATGTTTACATCACCAAGTTCTGTGGGTATGTGTTATATCCAAACTAGGATCGTCTTAATGATTGAGCCGAAAATACAACAAATCCAAATATCAAGTGGACAACACTTCAGAGCGCAACAAGAAATTGAATATATACCATTAAAATCCTTTTAGGGTCACATAAGTTTTGAATCAATATGATATTTGTTTTTCCTCTTTAATAAGGTTTATAACCTTATTAATGATTGGATGGAAAATAAATGTTATGGTACCCTATAAATATTTTAATTATGGAAATTATTGTCGTGATTGCTATTTGTGGCGTAGTACACTTAAGCCTCAGATATGACTATATTTGGCTTATGCTAGTAACTTTTATATCCTTTGCTAACTTGATTGGTGTGTTGATGTCTTCTAGTTCTATGGATATTATTACGAGTTGTGCTCTATTCAAATAATCTATTCCTATGATGGGCTCGCCGTAAGGCTTTAGGCAAACTATAAGGTAGATCCAAAGAACAAGTGGACCATACTCCAAAAAGTAATGGGGAATGAATGTTTACCATTGAAACCCTTTTAAGGGTTGGAGAAGTTTTGGATCAATATAATATTTATTTTTTTTCTCTTCATTCAAGCATATGTGATCTTATGAACAAATTGAATGGAAAATATGGCCTTACATGCGTTTTAATGTTGAGAGTCATTGTCATATTGCTATTTGTGGTGTGGCCTGCTTGGGCTTTGAGTAAGACTCAATTTTGAACTCATTCACTGAACTCTGTATATTGAGCGTCTACCATGTAAACCTTCATGGGTTATGGAAGTGTTGGATCAATCGGATATTTGTTTTTAATGGTGGCCGTTCAATCAACACTGTGTGGTCCACTTGAGTTTTGGATCAAAATCATTTTTGGACTCATGCTATAAAATGATAGGGAAGAATAGGTGGACGGCATGGATGAAACACACACATCATAGTAGGGCCCACGAAGCACCAACCAGTGGCCATTGGCCACTGTCAGGGTGAGTGGCCGATCCGTTTCCGCACCAACCTGCTACAACGGCAAGCGTTAGAGTAATTCTGCATGTACACGTGCGGCTTACCGGTGATTTGCAAACGCACGTGTGAAACTAGCTACTGAAGTGACGTCTAGTTATATGGTCCCACCATGATGTCTGTTTTATATTCACACCGTCCATCCATTTGAAGAGATCATAGCCAAAGAATAAGTCATACCCAAAGTTCGAGTGGACCCCACCACTGAAAACAGTGGATAGAGTGACGCCTACCATTAAAAGCTTCTAAGGGCCGTAAAAGTTTTGGATCAAGCTGATATTTGTGTTTTACCTTCTTTAGTGCCTGTATGAACTTATGAATATGTTGGATCTCAAATAAACATCACGGTGGACCTTAGGAAGGTTTCAACTGTGAGCGTCACTCTACCCGCTGTTTTCTGTGGTTGGGTCCACTCCAGCTTTGGATCTGCTAATTCTTTGGATAATGCCCTAAAATGATATATCCAAATGGAATGGATAGACGGTGTGGATACAAAACATACTTTATAGTGGGGCCCACAGAACTTGGTGACGTCACTTTAGTGGCCGAGTCTCGCCACTCCACCTGTCATGAGCTAATCCGCATCCCCTTTGGTGGGTCCCGCAAGGTATCAGAAACTTGGAAATGCCGTCATTTGTCCGAGTAGAACTGTCCGGAGATAAAAAAAAGTGTATATATATATATATATATATATATATATATATATATATATATATATATATATATACATACAGAATCAGGACATCCCAGCCGCTGATTCCAAAACCATCAGACGGCTGAAAATATCCAATAAACACTACTAATAAAAGAAGTCTAGTTAGAGGGGCTTCGAGAGTCCTCCCACTCCGGCCGGGGCGCTTTTTCTGTCCCGTTTCTGCACGAAAGCGCGAGGTTTCGTGTTCGGAATCGGAACTACAAAGATGTAGCTTTTTTTATACTCTATCTCTGTATTTGAGGATTCCAAGCAACGAAATTCGTCTACATGTCATGGTTTGGATTGGTTCTTCTTTCTCTTCTTCGTTTTCGTTTTCGGGTATTTGAATGGCTGCTGGGGAAGAAAATAATAGCGATTTCTACGCTGTTTTGGGGCTGAAGAAGGAGTGCTCGGCGTTGGAGCTGAGGAGTGCGTATAAGAAGCTTGCACTGGTAAGTCAAAATGAAATGAGAGAAATAAAAGAGAAACTGCTATTTCTGTGGCTTTTGTGTTTTTCTTTTTCTTTTTCTTTTTCTGTGTTTTTGGGTGATGGAATTATTAGAAGATTGGAAAGATCATTCCTTTTAGAGATATGGGTAGATTCGATTTCTGGGTGATTTTCGAAATTTGAAGAATTTCTGAAATGATCTCTTCATGGAAGGAAATTGGTGGATTGCATCTCTTAGTTTTTTTTTTTTTTTTTTCTTTGATTTTTTTTTTTTTAAAGTTTCTTGTAAGATCATTGCTTTGAAAGAAATAGGCAGATTGGATTTTTTTTTTTTTTTTTTTTTTGAAAAAAAAATCTGCAAGTTCAGAAAATGGGTTGATTGGATTTCTGGGTTTTGTTTAGTTATTTATTTATTTATTTAATGAAAAGGTTCCTTTCTTCCGGAGAAAATGTGTTTTTTAAAATTAAAAAAATATATATTTTAATGTAGAGATGGCATCCGGATCGTTGCTCTGCTTCCGGAAATTCGAAATTCATTGAAGAAGCGAAGATGAAATTCCAAGCGATACAGGAAGCTTATTCTGGTAATTTCAATCGATTGGGAATTTATATCTACATCCAACTTGTTTGATTTCCATACACCCGTTTTCCATTTTTGGCAGAAAATGGTTTGTTTCAATTCCCACAAATAAAAAATAAAAATAAAAATCCGTTCATGGAAAGTCGACAATGATGATTATGTGCGATGTGGGAGAAATGACTTAACATGCTTGAAATCCACCCCGTCCATCTGGTATATCACTCCTCCTTCGGCTATGATCCCACAAGTCAGGCTGATTTTAACGGTCACGTGTGCCACCCCATAAAATTATACATAATAAACCTGTGGTATGGCCCACCTGACTTTTGGAATACTGTGATTTTTGGGTAATTCTTTCATCCTGATGTGGCACATTAGATGAATGGATTGGATTGAATATGAACACATCTATGGGGGCCCAACAAAAAACTACGTTTTCCTAGGGTGTGGCCTACCTGAAAATTTGATGGTCTTGATTTTTGGTTTACAAGACGAGCATGATACAACGCACCTGATGGACGGGGAGGATCTCATGAAAGTTCCACCCACGTGGCCCTCGGAGCGCGAGTTTCGTTAGCGTGGCTCTTTTGATATTTGCACCTATTTTTTAATCATAGCACTCCATTCTCCTACTTTCGGGAGTAAATATGATGTTATGATGCAATTCACGAGATCTCTGATGATTTCTACAGTTCTATCCGACGCCAATAAAAGATTTTTGTACGACGTTGGACTGTACGACTGTGATGATGACGAAAACGTAAGTTGGTAACTAGTAACGGTAACGGTAACGGTTGCTTCGATACTCTGGCAGAGTACGATGGATGATACGCAGGCACTTATAAAACTGTCCAATTTGTATGTCCCAATTTGGATATATCATGAGCCAAAATTGAGCTTATTTAGTTAGCTTACTTACTATCTGATCGGGGTCCGTATATTGGACGGTTTAAAATGAAAATATCGGACGATCATATTCAAGAAACAATTTGAACGAAATCAGTAGTTTGGATCGTTCAACTAATCTGATTTTGGGACCGTCACTCAATGACAGTAAGTCCGGCAATTTTGATCGGCTTAATGTGAGCATGCCTCAAGTGCATTTTCGGAGTGCCTGCTTAGTGCTTATCAAGCGTCATACACTGCCGGAGTATCCAATTACTCCTCAAAAGCTCTCGCGTGTAGGTGGCTCGCTTGTTCTGCCCGTCCATTGGATGATCCAGACCGTTTATCAAGGAGTCTGCATCGTGGACGGTTCCTATGGAATAAAAGTTAGAAAAGAGTAAATTAACAGAGCTGTTCTGTTGGATATTTTTAGATGAACGGTTTGTATCATCAAGTGCAGGGGCAGATTGGGCGAGCATTCCTACAAACCTGTTTTTTTTTTTTTAATTTCTTTTTATATATCTTAATGATTTTTCGATGATTTTTTCAGGGAATGGGCGATTTCTTGGGTGAAATGGCTGTTATGATGAGTGAAACAAGGGCAAATGTAAGTTTTTCTATCCCTCTCTGCAAACCTACGCTTGGTGCGTTTGGGGCCTTGACCTATGTCACTGGTTTTTTGTCGTCGTGGGTATCGTTCTGTCCAAGCTGGAACCGCCGAGAATCGTGGCGAATATCCGTCCGTTGATTTTTATGATGATTCAGTTGGGCTTTTTGGTCCTGCGGAATGAACAATGGTCACATTCGTTCCGACATATTGTAATCACCGTATGTTCGAACTGTGTATCGCCCACCTGTGATTTGCATGTGGAATCCAAGCCGTTCATCTAATGAGCTTGCTCACACTCACTCGGACGCAGATTGCCTGCGACTGGGGCCACCATGAGAAATCCAATCCGTTCATCTACTTTGCCAATTTATATTAGGACATGAGCCCGAAAAATGAGGTCGATCCAAAACTCAAGTGGGCCACACGGCTAGAAAAATTGGTGTCGGAAATGGCTGCTGTTGAAACTTTTCTGGGCCCACCATAATGTTTATATGCCCTCCAAACCCTTAATAAAGTCCTCACATGAACGAACTGAACATACAAAATATTAACTAGATCCAAAATTTCTGTGACCCTACAAATGTTTCAACGGCGGGTGTTTAATGCTGACCATTTCTCATCATCCGGCCCATATCAGTTTTTAATGTCTCATTTTCTTGCTCATTTCCTAACACGTGCATGCAAAAGTGGGGAATGAAATGCCTTAGTTCAAACCTTTATGGGTCCACTATAATGTTTATATACTGCATCATCCAAACTGTTCACAAGGTCATTTCCACTTAAAATGAATTGAGAACATAGAATTAAAGACCCAATCCGAAATTTCTGTGGCCTTATGATATTTCGATGGTGGGCATTTAATATCCAATGTTTTCTTTTGTGTGGCCCACTTCAGTTTTGGATCTGCCTCATTTTTTTTCTCATGTCCTAAGATGTGCAGCAGCAAGCAAAACGGATGCAATGAGGTGGATTTCTTACAAAAGTCACAGTGGCCCCACCTAGCGTCCTAAGAATGCATCCTGCTCCAAAACTCAGGTGGGACACACCACATGTGTGGTTCATGTCATCTGAAATTCGATCAGGTGGCCCTTCATCCCTGTCAAGACACACCACATGGAGCCATGCACCATCAATGACACTTAATGCCATATGTTCACGTGGTGCATTTCACTTTGAGTTTTGGAATGGCTTGAGTTTCGGCGCCCCTTTCATCCTTACGGGGAGCACATGATGACCTGTAGAATATCTCATATTATTTATTTAAGACAGACAGGCGCAAAAGTCTCGAGCCAAGTGGGGTCCATCATATAATTCAAGCTGCTTGACTAACGAATATCCCACAAATGTATCAAAAATAGGGATGGCGCACGATGACTTGGTGCATGTATCTGAATCATGGGGTGCTCTTTAATTTGTAGAACATCCCAGCCCTCTATCAAGAGGTCCTTGTTGCTTTCACCGATGCATCATAAAATCCATCCTCCGAGTGTAGGAGCTGGGATTATGTGGTATAGAAATGCATTTGATCCCTTGTAAATTTCATTACAATTTCATTGAATTATTCTAGATATAATATTATCCGGTCCCAGCCATCCTAACAGGATATACGTAGTCCACAAATTACAATTTCATTACTGTTGATGCAAAAATCTGGTCCACCCTCTCAGACCTTCATAAACCTGCACAAAAAGAGAACAAAGGAGACCTTGGCTAGAGCAGGGGACCCTCCGATGCCAAAGTCAGGCCTGGATTCTGGGTCTTATTGTATCGAAGGGTTTTGAGAAAGAGTTTTTACGTACCTCCCAAGACGATGGAGGTTCCTCCTTTATAACTGCTGGAGCATTCAATCGTATGAGGATTCTCCTCCTGGTATCGTGTGCGGGATCCTCTCCCAGTTTCGCGGAGATTGGATTGTGCCCGTTTCTAGTCTTCATCCGATCCTGTGAGCTTCGGAGTCGGAAATCTTATCCCGAGATATTCGGGTTGACGCTTTGTGTTGCGCTGTCCTTCCTTTATCGGCCGATCCGACAAGAGTGTCACCGATGCGCACCGATTGTCAACCGACTTAACTTTTGTCTCGGCTTAGTGAGCTTATAATAACCTTCCCTCGAATCCGATGTATCCTTTGGCGACCCAAGGCATGAAGTCCGAGTCTTCGGACTTAGTATCTTTTGTCCCCAACAGTAAGCCCCCTTACTCCGTGTGTTTCATATGACACTTAGGAGTAGCGAGTTTTGGGTCGGTTCATAGCTTAGTCCGAGACAATAAGTAGGCATTTAATGCCTTCTGCGTCGCCTTTGATGGGAGACGGTTCAGTTTCTGACATCACATGCGCCGATAGCCGTTAAATCGCTCACCCCGCCAATGAGGGTTGGACACGTAGCAAGGGCATTATTATCGTCAGTCTATGTGCGCCACGTGTCGAGTGGGGGAGTCGATGTAGGCGTCGAATCATTTTCTCATTAATTGCTTCCGCCACATGGCAACCTTATAAAAGGGTGGGGGTCCCGCATTTCAAACTTCTACTGCCATTCCCGCTCTGCATTTCTTTTGGAGCTTTTCGGTCTTTCCTCTTATTCCTTTCCTCTTTCTTAACTGTCAGCGGCTCCTTCGCCATTTTCGCTTCCGTCCTCCTCCGGTGAGTCTCTCCTTCCTCTTTATTTAGTGATAATGGCGGCTAGAGGTTCGCAAAGTCCCTAGGAGGGAATTTCCGGAGATGAAGGCGAAGCGCAACGTTTTTGGAACGTTGCGGAATCGCCTTCCTTATGAGCCGCAGATAGCGCTGATGCGAATGCCGCTTTCTTTCGAGAGGGTCACCGAAGCTCCGGCAGAACGCCCGTTTAATCCTTCTCGTGGTGGGTCGTCTCTGATAACCCGCCCGGGAAGGCCTAATCTTCCAAGGGATATGGAAGAAGAAGAGGAGGAGGAAGAGGAAATACTGATTGCCGAGGGAACCTCTGGGTCGGTTCCCGTTGATAGGTCGGCACATGCCGAGTCTGAAGGAGAAGGATCGGGGGATGATCTAAGCGGCCCTGCCTCTCCGTCTCGACCGAGGCGGAATTGGAGCAATCCGACCGGGTATCACATTCCCGAGTCGGTTATCACTTATCTCCCCCGTCTGAATGATTTGCCGGATCATCCACCCGCTGGGGTGGTCGCGATCTACCAAGTCTCGATGCAATGCGGCTTACGTCTGCCCTTTCAGCCCATTGTCCGGCGTTTTATCTCGTATCCGGATTGCCCTGGGCAAATCGTTCGAATGGGTGGAGGAACTTATTCGGATGTGTGGTGTTGTGGGTCGAGTTGAGCAAACACCGCTACACTTCCTCCACTTATATCAAGTGCGCGTAAATCCGAACTTCCCCGGCTTTTATGTCTTTGCTGCATGGCGGGGCGGAGGCGGATCCTTGATAACCGACCCTCCTACTTCCAACAAGCATTGGAGAGAACGTTGGTTCTGGGCTTGTGGTCGCTGGGAGACGGCTGAGTCCGGGCCTTACGAGGCTCGTGTTCCTCGGGCGTTCCAGAAAGCAGGTGATTCGGCGTCTCTTTTGACTCGGCCTTTCTTTTCTTTTTTTTTTTTTTTTTTTTTCACTATCTTTGAGTCTGATGAACTTATGTCTGGTAGATATCCCGAAGAAACGGCAAAAGCTCGGATCCAGCGCTTTAGCTCGGATCCAGCGCTTTAGCTCGGATCGAGGAGTTGAAGGCTTTGGACCCTACAGTTAGGTCCTGGAAGGTGCTTCTACAGCCTGAGCGCCTTCATCTTGCAGGTCTAGACTCGGCCGTCACAGGTAATTGAAGATGTATCTTCATGTGTTTTTTGAATATTTTCTGACTTTCTTCATCTTTCTTTTCAGACTTGGCCGAAGCTCGGCCTCATCTAAGGGTTGTTCCTGACTCACCCCTCGAGATGATCTGAGCTACCTCCCCAGTAGGCGCCTCGAAGATAAAGGCTCCCCCGCGATCGGTTCTTCTGTCAGAGCCTCGGCCGCTAAAGAAACAGAGAGTGGTCCGGAAGGAGAAAGAGCCCACAAGTTCTTCCGTCCCCCCTGTCGTCGTACTTTCTGATTCCGAAGAAAGGCCGGAAGTGAGGGAGGTCGCACCCACGGAGCCTCAGGCGGCGTCCGACTCGGGGCACGTCGCGACGGATGTGCCGAGACAGGAGGAAGAGACTAGGGTCAGCGTGCGTCTTCCGTGAGGGGGAGGAAGAGACGAGGGACTGCATCCTCCAGAGGGGAGGAGATGAGCTAAGAAGGGTCGTCTGTCTTACAGAAGGTGGTGTCGGGGATGGTTCCCTGGGCCTTGGCCCATGGGAGTGAAAAAGAGTTTATCAGTCTCTACAACGCTCCTTCGTCGCAAACCATCGGCCATGCAGCGAGGGTGCTTTTTGAACTTACTCTCTGCCTGGTCAAGGCTAGCAAAGAATTATCCTCGACCCATCGGCTACAGACTCTTCTGTCGGAGGCAGAAGGGCGACGTGAGAATGCCGAGACACAGGTTGGCATTCTGATGGGCGAGGCGGCCCTTGCCCGGAAAGCTGCCGAAGACGCAAAAGCAGAGGCGGCTTTCTCCAGGAGAGCCCTGGATGAAGCGCAAGCCGAGGTTACTCGGGTGTTGGCTCTCCTCTCCAGAGCTGAAGAAGAGAACCGGCGAATCCTTGCAGTCCATGCTTCTTGTGCAGATGACTTGGCTCGGGTTAAGCTTGAGGCGGCGGGGCTTATTCAGCAGGCCAACGAGAAGACTCAGGAGGCCGAGAAGGTTAAGGACCAAGCCGTCCAAGCTTTCCTTGAGTCTGCGGAGTTCGAGGATGAGAAGGATCGCCTGTTCCAAGGCGGATATCTGGAATATGTCAAAGACATAAAGAAATCTTTCCCTGACCTCGATCTCTCAGAAATCGAGGGTGGAGGAGCCTCGGAATCCGAGAATCCGGACGCCGCTACTGAAGTCACTGCTGGGGATGAAGCCGGTACATGCGATACCATTCGCACTGACGAGAGTAACCAGGGCCTCCTTAGTTTTTTTTTTTTTTTTAACTCGATGTACTCATATATGTCGGATGAATGAAAGAAAGCAATTTAGTTTTATTCATATGACTTGACTTTAATCTTGCTTAGTTCAGAGTCTTTAAACATTGAGTACCGAGCTAAGGATAGTAAATCTTGAGGTGCTCAGCGTTCCAAGGATGAGGCAATGATTGTCCGTTTAGATCTTCTAGTCGATACGTTCCTGGTCGGATGGTGCCCGAGACGATATAGGGTCCTTCCCAATTGGGTCCCAACGTACCCGATCCAAGTTCCTTGGTATTGAAAAATATTTTTCGAAGAACCATATCTCCCATTCGAAACCTCCTGATCTTGACTCGGGTATTGTAGAACTGAGCCACTTGTCGTTGTCGGGCCTCCGTGCGCAGCCGCGTCACTTCCCTTTGTTCGTCTAGAAGATCGAGCCCGAGTGTAAGGAGTTCTTCATTTTCATCCGCATTGAACGAAGTGACTCGAGCCGAAGGTAATCCGATTTCAACGGGAGTGATGGCTTCCGAGCCATAAGCGAGTGAAAAGGGAGTTTCTCCTGTGGCGGTTCGAGCTATGGTTCGGTAAGCCCAAAGAATTTTCGGGAGCTCTTCGGCCCATGTTCCTTTGGCCCGGTCAAGCTTAGTCCGGAGATGTTGCTTGATAATCTTATTAACCGCCTCAACTTGTCCATTAGTTTGAGGATGATGGGGCGAAGAATAGACGTTTTTGATTCCGAGGTTATCGCACATCTCGCGAAAGCTCCTATTATCAAATTGCCTTCCATTGTCTGTAATAATGGTACGGGGTACTCCGAACCGGCAGATAATGTTCTTCCATACAAAATCGGTGATCTTTTGCTCGGTTATTTAAGCCAATGGTTCTACCTCGGCCCACTTCGTGAAATAATCCATTGCCACCACAGCAAACTTGGTCTGACCTTTTCCCATGGGGAGTGGTCCTATAATGTCGACGCCCCACTGTGCGAAGGGCCAAGGACCAGTGATTGGTGTCAGTGCCTCGGGGGCTTGCCTCGAAATCACCGCGAACCTTTGACATTTGTCGCATTTTTGGACGAGCTTGCGAGCGTCGTGTTGTATAGTGGGCCAGTAGTATCCTTATCGTAGGACCTTATGGGCGAGAGATTGCCCTCCAGAGTGGTTTCCGCAGATTCCTTCATGGATTTCACGTAACACATAGTTCGCCTCGCTGGGTTTGAGGCATCGCAGCAACGGAGCGTAGTAACCCTTTTTGTACATGGTTCCGTTGAGAATAGTGTAACGTGAGGCTCGGATCTTAATTCGTCGAGCCTCGGCGCGGTCTTCTGCGCTTCACCTTTGTCGAGATATTGACGATTGGATCGATCCAGAAGGTTCCGAGTCGATTGTATTGACGACCGAGCTAACTGTTCATTTATACTTTCGGCCAGAATGTATTCAATAGAACAGCACTGGTATATCGTTTTCATCGGCGAAGCGAGCTTTGCAATAAATCGGCTTTGCGCTTTTCGACGAGGATCCGAGTGACAAGACAAAATTGAAATCCATTGATCATTTCTTTCGCTTTTTCCATGTACGCTTTAATTGATCTTTCCGTGTCCGGTATACAACCCTAACTTGATTAACGACCAACCGAGAATCACTGAACACATTCAAAGGCGTTCCCATGCTAGTCGCGAGCCTGAGGCCGAGTAACAACGCTTCATATTCCGTCCGTATTGTTCGACGCTTGAATCCAAGTCGTAAGGCGTATTGTATATAGGTATGATTGGGGGTTTCAAAGACTACCCCAAATTTCCACTTGCCTTAGAGTTGGAAGAGTCGTCGACAAACAGCTCTGGAACAGGCGGTAGGGTCGGGAGTAGTTGTTGTCTGCACCGCAACATTCTCGTATATATTGTCGACCGAGAGGTCGGTTAAATTCTCAAAGAATAAAGTCACTACGGCTTTGCCTTTGATTGCTACTTTTGGCTTGTATTGAATATCGAACTCACTCGGGCTTCGATAGCCCACTTCGTGAGTCGGCCTAAGCTTCAGCGCAATACCCGCTAAGTGGAAGATTGGTCATCACGATGATGGTATGGGCATGAAAATACGCCTAAGTCGAGAGGAAGTTATTAAGGCCAAGGCTACTTTTTCAAGCTTGGGTATCTGTTTATGTAGTAACAACGCTTTGCTAACGTAGTAAACAGGCATTGCTTTCCTTCTGATTTCGTATCGTGGGCCGAACCAACTAACGGCTTGACATCGCCAAGTAAAGGAGCAGAGACTCCCTGGTTCCCAAGCTTTGATAAGAGAGGTGGCGAACCGAGATATGATTTTAATTGCCGGAATGCCGCTCACACTCTTCCGTCCAATCCACCGCTTTCATCCTTTCAACTGCTTTGAAGAAAGGAGACATTTATCCGTGGCTGACAGAACCGATTAAGTGTCGCTACTCGCCTACCACCTTTTGGATATCCTTAATGGTTTTAGGAGATTCCATATCAAGCAAAGCTTTTATTTTCTGGGGTTTGCCTCTATCCCTCGCTGACTGACCAAGAAGCTGAGGAACTTCCTGAGTTTACCCCAAAGGCACATTTACTCGGATTCAACTTCGGATAAAATTTCCGTAAGATGAGAAACATCTCTTCCAAATCATCTACATGGTCCGCTATGTATACTTTTTTTTTTGACGAGCATGTCGTCAATGTATACTTCCATGGTTCAAATTTATTAGCCGAGCAAAGATTTTATTAACTAATCTTTGATAAGTCGCACCGCATTCTTCAACTCAAATGGCATCACTTTAGCAGTAGATAAAGTCCTTTGTCGACAAAGGTAGTTTTTGATTTATCTGTTTGATACATTACAATTTGATTATACCCTAATATGCGTCCATGAAACCGAGAAGTTCATGTCCAAATGATCTATCTACCAACTCCGGTCTATCCTTGAAGCGGAAAGCTATCCTTTAGGCAGGCTTTATTTAAGTCAAGATAGTCAATACGTACTCACCACTTCCCGTTGGATTTCTTTACGAGCACGACGTTCGCGACCCATTCCTGGATATTGTATCTCTTCTATGAAGTTAGCTCGGAGGAGCTTGCCGACCTCTTCTTCAATGATGGCGTATCGTTCAGGCGAGCGGTCGTCGCTTCGTCGAATGGCCGACAGACGGATCGATGTTGAGTCGTTGATTAATCATAGACGGGTCGATTCCCGGCATATCTTCGTGACACCAAGCAAACACATCGGCGTACCATTCTCTCTGAGCATGGGCTATCGACTTTTCTTTCAAGGGGACCGCAAAGACGAGCCACCCGCGCCGCTTTGGACCCATCCGTCTCGACCAAGGGAACTGATATGAGATCTTCAACCGGCTGCCCTCGTTCATGACTCTCGCCCCGAGGGTCTAACGATTCGATTGTTGATATGTTGACTGGGCTTTTGTCGGTGGGTCCTTTTACAGCTATCATGTAACAACGCCTCGCATCTTGCTGGTCTCCTTTGACAACTCCTATTCCCGAATCAGTCGGAAATTTTAGTGAAAGATGGTATGTGGATACCACGGCCTGGAGGAGACTCAAAGAAGGTCGGCCGAGTATGGCGTTGTATACTGAGGGTTGATCAACGATCAAGAATTCGACCATCGTTGTTATCGATGCTGGCGCTACCAATGTAGTGAGTGGTAACAAGACGGTCCCCTCAGCAAGACTTGTCCTCCTGAAAACCGATTAATGGGGTCCGAACCGGGCGTAGCATGGATCGCTCATTCCCCATTTTATCGAACGCCTGAGTGAATAACACGTCTGTTGATGATCCCGTATCGACGAGTATTCGGAATACCCTTCGATTAGCGATAGTTAAGGTGACGATTAACGCGTCATCATAGGGATGATAGATCCCTCGAGCATCTTCCTCTGTGAATGAAATGCAATATTTTTTCCTTTTCTTTTCTTTCGTAGGCCGATCTATAATCATGAGCTCAGACTCAGGCTGATTAAGTCTCCTCGCATGATTCCTTCGAGCATTGTTTGAGTCGCCTCCGCCTCGCGGACCACCGATAATTGTGCGAATTTCTTCCATGGGTTAATTTTCGGTCGGACGTCCCTCAGCTACCTCGGCTTTGACGTGTTCTTTGAGTCGGCCCTCCTTTATGAGTCTTTCGATATTTTCCTTTAGGTGACAGTAATCACTTGTGTTATGACCGTGATCACGATGATAATGGCAGTATTTGTCCTTGTCTCGCCGATTGGGATTACTCCTGAGCTTATTGGGCCAGTTGACAAAACCTTCGCTTTTGATTTCCATCAGCACCTGCTCCTGAGTTTTGTTCAGGGGGGTATAAATAGAGAATCTTCGATCTGGTCGTTTGCTCGACCTCCGCTCATCGTGCGCTTGATCATCTTTGCGTTTCTTTCCTCCGGTTGAGTCGGCCTCCTTTTTGGCCAACTCTTTGGCCGAGGATTTAGTTTCACGCATAATCCGCGTTTCTTCGGCGTTTGCGTATTTATCCCTTGCCATAAACTCTGCTAGAGTGTCGGGCGGATTTTTGTCTAGGGACGCCAGGAACGTGTCTCTGACTGCTTGCATGAGCGCGTTGAGTGCCATTTCTTCTAATGCTTCCTGACTCGAAGAGATTCAAGTTGAAGCGCTTGATATAGTCTTTCAATAGCTCTCCTCGCTTTGAACTATGTTGTTCAAATGTGCGGGGGCTTCAATTTCTTTTTCCCGCCGATGAAATTGGTGAGAAAGGCGTCACTTAGTTCGGCCGAATGAACCGATGGACTTTGGTTTCAAAGAGTTGAACCATAGTCGAGCCACGCTCGGCCAACGTAAGAGAAAAGGATCGACACATTACGCGTCTCGAGGCATCAGGGAGCTCCATATAGGTTCTCAAGCATTCGACATGCTCTGGCTTGCCTTCTTCCGGCGAGAGGAGTGATCTGAGGTAATCGAAACCTTTCGGGCAGCCGAGCCTGCATTACCTCGTCAACAAAAGGAGACACTTTTGCTTCGGATCTGATTGGATACATATTCCGGCCCTGTTTCATGTCCGCCATTTCTTCCCGTACTTCTCTTTTCAAAATTTGAATATCGACTTTCCAAGGTTCATCGCTCTTCGCTGTGCTTTCCATGGAAGGTCGGTTGCGCCTTCTTCGCTCTATCTCGTGTCGAAGGTCGGTCGGGGGCAAGGAAGCGTTGGCCGACTGAGCCGGAGATGGCTCAAGTATGCCTTGGGGTTGACTCGGCCGGAAAGATTGTGGCGCGGAAGGTTGAGGATCGACCGCCGCAGTCGGTACATGTGTTGTCTCCCCTTGGGGAGGCAGAGGTGGCTGCATTTGCTGATACATTCGTTCCAGCATCTGTTTCATCATATTCACATCGGATCGGATTTCTTGAACCTCCTGGTCTAACCGCCCATCGTTCCGACCCCGCTGGTTATTGCTTGCTCGTCGTTCCTCGTTGACGGTTGTTAGGTGGGTTCTGGGTCAGGACTGCTACCGACTCGGACCGGCCCTTGTGTCGCGATCTCATTCGATTTTCTTCTGGGACCGTCCTTCTAGTCATCACCATGACGTTCAATATCGAAGTATGAGATGACTTTTGTACGTTCCTGCGACGGCGCAAACCGTTGATGCAAAAATCTGTCCGCCCTCTCGCACCTTCATAAACTCCGCACAAAAGAGAACAAAGGAGACCCTGGCTAGAGCAGGGACCCTCCGATGCCAAAGTCAGGCCTGGATTCTGAGTCTTATTGTATTGAAGGGTTTTGAGAAAGAGTTTTTGCGTACCTCCCAAGACGATGGAGGTTCCTCCTTTATAGCTGCCGGAACATTCAATCGTATGAGGATTCTCCTCCTGGTATCGTGTGCGGGATCCTCTCCCGATCGCGAGATTGGATTGTGCCCGTTTCTAGTCTTCATCCGATCCCGTGAGCTTCGGGGTCGGAAATCTTATCCCGAGATATTCGGGTTGACGCCTTGTGTTGCGTTGTCCTTCCTTTATCGGCCGATCCGACAAGAGGGTCAGCCCGATGCATACCCGAATTGCTGGTTTGTCGTCCGAACCGGCTTAACTTTTGTCTCGACTTAGTGAGTTTATAACCTTCCCTCAGATCCGATGTATCCTTTGGCGACCCGAGGCATGAAGTCCGAGTCTTCGGACTTAGTATCTTTTGTCCCCAACAATTACAATTTCATTAGTTGTGAAATCTAGTCCACTAATTACAATTCCATTGTCCACCAAGTGAGTTACTGTTTTTCTCAATGGAAGAAATCGATCCAAAGATAATCTTTATGCGATAATTAATGGAATTCATGTCATTTAATCCTGCATTCCAAATAGGCCCTAAGATTACTAACGATTCACTCATCCACGATACAAATATACAGCACAATAGAAAACAATGGACGACTATCCTGCCACTTCTAAATTGACAAAACGGCCCATGTAATGGTCACTGATGGGTGACACGTAGGGTTCCACCCACATCATTGGTTCCGGGGTCTCATCGTGGGGCCACCTTGATTTATATATTCTATATCAACGCCCTTATTGTGGGGTCCATCTTGATTGAGCACCCTACCATTAAAAGCTTCCTAGGACCCGCAGTATTGTTTTAGTAATGTTCATTTGCCATCTAACCTATTGGTAAGGTCACATAAACCTGGATGAATGGAAAAACTGATGTGGCCCATTAATGATCAATCACCACTGTTTCCTATGGTATGGTCCACTTGGGAATTGTATCTGCTTCATTTTTTGGCTCATGCCCTAAAATGATACGGAAAAACGGATGGACGGCATGGATATAGAATACATTCATCAAGGTGGGCCGCACCTAATCCGCTCCCTTTTTCGATGCAAGTTGTACAGGTCCTCCCTATTATAGAGGGGTGTTTTTGTCATTAAAAGAAAAAGCCAATAAACGCCGGAGAATATAAAGTCGTGCTGGCTATTGGAGAAAAATGTATCAATTCTATCATCGACAGCTGTCCAATAGATGGCCATCAGATGGACGGCTAAACATAAACTGGCCAGACCTACAAATTTTGCAAGCAAAATCATGTTACTCGAAATATCGACCGTTGTTTCTCCTTTCCTGATTGTAGGGGAATGGGAAGGAGAGCTTCGAGGAGCTGCAAGAGCTGTTCGAGGAAATGTTCCAACGAGATACGAACGGTTTTGGTTCGGCTTCTCAGGGAGCTAACTCCAGCTGCTTTTCTACTCCTAGTGCTGCTAATAACAACAGCAACGATAACAAGAGAAATTGCTCGGAAATGATTTTCTCGGGCATTGGGAAAGCTAACGTCGACAGCTTCGAAACGGACCGCAGTTTCTGCCCAGGGGTGAGTGTCTCTTTCTCTAGCTCTTGTTCTCTTTCTCCGGCATTGCTTTGTAGGGCCCACCATGTTCTGTACGTAACATCCATTCCATCTATCAGGTTTTATACTAGATTCTAGGCTTAATGAAAAAAATTCAGCAAGATCCACAGCTCAAATTGGCCACACTACGACGAACAATGGAGATGAGATTGTAACCGTAGGTTTGTTTATCTTTTATCAAACACGCTAATCAGGTATAACTGAAGCTACAGTAATAGGTTTTAGGAGCGATTGGCCTATCGAAATTTTCTATGGAGCTAATCTTTTGTATGTACGGTTCAGATAAGGTTCTCACCTGATGGACGGTTTATATATACAAAATGGTGGGACCACACCCCGCTTTGGTGTTTTACGGGCGTAAAACAGGCGTTGGAGACCATTCCAGTCCGGTTTTCTTGGCTTTTGGTTGGGGTGCGTAGTGCGCATGCCGACGCTGTTGGCGCCGGAATCCTCGATAACAGATGGGTGGCAGCCACCGTGTTCTGTGTGTGACATGGACTCCGTCCATCAGGTGGGCCTTCTTGCTTTTTTCAGTACGTTAGAAAATCAGCCTGATATATAAGTCAGGTGGGCCACAGACTGGGAACAACGTAAGAGTCACCCGTTTAGACTTGCATGGGTTTTTGGACCGTTTGTTCATCCTAATGACGAACACCTTGAACGGATTGGATGGAATATACACGTAATGGTGGGCCCAACACACGACATATGGTTGGCGTCGCCAATGGTCTGGCCCACCTCAATTGTAGAGGTGTGGCCTAAAATCGACGGTCGCAGCTGAGGTCTGGAGCGGGTTTACGGTGGGCCCACGGAGCTCCATTGTTCTACGCGCGGTGCCGTGGAAAGGGATTGGCTACTCCCCCTGCCACTAGCCAATGGCTAGTGGTCGGTGCTCTGTGGGCCCCACCATGATATATGTGTTTCATCCATGCCGTCCACCCATTCTTCCAGATCATTTTATGGTATGAGCCCAAAAATGAAGTTGATCCAAATCTCAATTGGACCGCACAGTTTTGATTGAACGTGCACCATTAAAACTTCTTGGGGGCCACAAAAGTTTTGGATCAAGCTGATATATAGATATTTTCCCTTCATCCAAGGCTGTAGGAAGTGATCAACAGGTTACATGTCAAATAACCATTACAGCGGGCTCTAGGAGGTTTTTAATGGTGGAATTTCAATCACTAATTTTTCCCATGGTGTGGTCCACCTGAGATTTAGATCTACCTCATTTTTGGCATCAAGCTATAAAATCATCTTTCAAAATGGATGGACGGCGTGGATAAAATACACGCATCATGGTGGGGTCCACCTTGGAGTTATTCGAAAATCGGTAGAGATTTCCGACACATATATTCTCAAGGGCACATCCACTTAAATGTGATGGCTACCTATTTGTGTATTTGGTGGGATCAACGGTCTAGATGCTGTGATTATGTAGTTGGATATGAATCCTCGCCAAGGTGAGGCCACCAGTTGTGCGTGTGACATCCAATCCATCCATCAGGTAAACCTACTAATGTTCTCTGTATAGCCCAAAAATGGGCCCGGATCCAAAACTCAGGTGGGCCACACAACGCATAACAATGCAAAATCATGCCTTGCAGTGTGGCCGGCTAGGCTGATATTCTGGAGTGTATGCTCATCCCTGTGTGGCCCACCTGATGAACGGGTTGTGGCCTGCCCGACTTGTGGAGCGTGGCCAACCTGATGGACGGAGTGGACGTCACACAACTCGGTGGACCTACTTAACCTGCATTTCTTGTGAGTGTCCAAATTACTAACTTGCCCTTGCGCATTTGTTATTCGAGCTGTTAAAGTTGGGGTATATGCGTCATTACGGAATTTCATGGCTGCATAGTTAAACGTCCAAAGTCTAATGATTTTCATGTATTTGGACACGTATTTCTACGGCGTATATTTATAGGCGAGTTTGTTTTTCCGTAGGCGGAAGGTAGGGAAGACTCGAGGGGCCGAAGCAAAGACAGCGGCCGGCGGAGGAGCGGTAGAAAACAGGTCTCTTCACGGCACAACGTATCGTCCCGAGAAGCCGGTATATCGGCTTGAAATCCTCGACACGTTTCGGGGCGATTTTTTTATTTCATTTTCAAGGGCTGAGTGGAGTCTACGAATCGAGAGCGTAGAAGCGTTGAGATGAGAAATCGGATTGCGTACGGAGTAACTCAGAATTCTTTTATCGTACTGAGTAAACTCTGTTGGGCCCATCCTGAATGTATGTGCTTAATCCACGCCGTCCATCCGTTTTTACATCTCATTTTAGGAGTCTACTCAAAAATAGAAGTATATCCAAAACTCAAGTGGACCACACCGAATAATGATTTCCACGTTGAAACCTTCCTAGGGCTATAGTGATGTTGATTTGTCATCCAACCCGTTCATAAGATCACACAGACATCAATGAAGGGAAAACACAAATATCAGTTTGATCCAAAAGTTCTGTGGCCCCCAAGAATTTTTCAACCGTATACATTTCTATTCATACTGTTTCCTATGGTGTGGTCCACTCGACCTCTATATATGATTAATTTTGGGGCTTAAGCCTTAATATTATCTGGTAAAATGGATGGATGGAGTGGATAAAATACATAAATTTTGGTGGGCCCCATATAGTTTACTCAGTACGCAATCCGCTTCCCAGAGGAGTACTGTAAAGAGGCAGTGTTTTAGGCAGATACCGAGTTGCTCTTGTGCAGTTGCTGACGATGTGGGGCCCACTCTTTCTTTATTTGTCTTATACATCTGATCAAAACGGACGGTTATCTTTGAATGAGTTGGTTTTGGGTTATTCAGCTGAATTTGCTCCCAAGTACCGAGAGAGAGAGAGAGAGAGAGAGAGAGAGAGAGAGAGAGAGAGAGAGAGAGAGAGAGAGAGAGAGAGAGAGTATGATCCGTGCAGTTCTTATACCATAGATCTGTTGCAAATTCCACTCTGGGCCAGTGGGTCCCACCCATGTGCACTGAGGACCGTTGGATTGGAGTGGTGCGCCCTGGTTTAATCAATATATGGTTGGATAATTATAGAGATTGGATTAGGTGCATGCATGAAAAAAATGAAGTTATCATGGCCCATTTTGTGGGACCTTAGTTCGGATTTGATCGGCCCATATCCTCTCCATGTTGGCCCTAATACCAACGTTCATATCCTATAAACCATGTTACAGGGGTGAGCTGATTAAGTACGGCGCAGCCTCACCCAAGACGGTTCGGCCCTTACTGTGGGTCCCACCTTGACCTATGTATTCTATATCCACGCCATCCATATATTTTCCAAGATCATTTTAGGGCATGAGCCTAAAAATGAAGAAGATCCAAATCTCAGGTCGACCATACCATAGGAAAAAGTGTTGACTGAATTCCCTACCATTAAAAGCTTCCTATGGCCCACCCTAATGTTTATTTTCTATCCAACCTGTTGATAAGGTCACATAAAACCCGATGATGAAGGAAATAAAAAAAAACAAATATCAGCTTGATCCAAAAAATTTGCGGCCCATTAATGGTCAATCACTAATGTTTCCTAAGGTATGGTCCACCTGAGAATTGGATCTGCTTCATTTTTTGATAGTGCTTCATTTTTGCCCAGGCCCAACCCATGATCAGACTCCCTAAGAGCCATTTGGACGGCTTGGATGAAGTTTAGCTTTGCGGGCCACGCCCGGCCATTTACAGCCCTGGATCCACCCCCATCGAATTTAATGAACGGCCAATGATCTGACTAACTTCAGAGTAATCTAGCGTGTCTGTGCATTCTCTTGATGGTGTGTTTGAACCAGACCAAATACAGGAAAGGAACCCGGTCACACGTTGTGGTGGGCCAGGCAATCACTAGACCGCTTGAGGCTCATACACAGACAGGCCATAGGGGCTTCATGTATGCATGGATACATTTCTCTACCGGTATACTTCAATCTGATACAATCTGATACCACGAATTTATAATAGAAAATAAGAAAATAGAAATAAATTTTAAAATTCAAAATTTAATTGATTGATAATAAAAATGAATTTACAAGCTTTTAAATAGTGATACCAAACTTTGTAAGAAGTTTTGGAATCAAACTCCAATTCAAACTCTCTAAAATTCGTAACTTATTATAAATAGTAAATTTATTATTTACGGTAAGTATATTATTCTCTTTCTTTTTTTTTTAAAGCAATTTTCATGTCATATACAACTCCTAAAGCTCAAAGGATGAAGAGTTATAATCAAATTAAATTTTATGTAGATAATAAAAATAAAAATAAAATGAAATTTTGAACCTCAATGTGATGAAATCTTGCAAATTCGGCGTGGCTAACCCGGCATAGCTAGGTTGCTTGGCTAAAGTAGCTTCTCTTACCCAAAATCACATATGGTATGTCTAGTAATTCATTTCAGTTTGCGAGACACACCTGTTATAAGGTTCTGACGGTTTGGATCACTTCCACCTTTATATGCTAGGGACCCTTTGATGGTGAAATCAAGAATCTGGGTCTAGTTGAGTACATAGGGGTTAGGGCTAGAGATTGCGCATCCATGAAGCTCAATAGCTCGTGTCCAGCTGTGCTGTTGATGAGTTGGTTGCTTCGAGGGAGAGGGAAGTTGTCCTTGAGATAGGCTTTGTTCACGTCGGTGTAATCAACACAGACCCGCTGCTTTCCATTGGACTTCTTGACCAGGACAACATAGTCTAGCTAGTCCAATAGTATATCTCTTCCACGAAATCTGCCTCGAAGAGCTTCCCGACCTTTTCTCCAACTACTGTGTATCGCTCTGCTTCAAATGTTCTCCTTTTTTGCTTGACCCGCTTGTGCTTCTCTTGTCCACCCGGGACATGAAAGTGTCTACCTGCTCTGCATCAGTGTCCACCTACTCTACATCAGGCTGCAAACAGGACTTGCTCACATGAGGTTGAGGGTCTTCTTCGCTGTTCATGGCACACGTGTGAACTTTAAATCTACATGATATCCTGGCCATTCCTTATCCAGGGGTCGACATAAAAATGCCGGACCATTGCTACCCCTACAGGGCCCATCCATCCGGCCCACTGAAAAACATAAAGAGGTGATTTGGAGCACACGCGCAAACATGGCCTACACGAGCAAGAACTCGTCCATTCATCAGGTGGGACCCACTGTGAATACTTCCATATGGAAAACCCAGCTGTCCATCTCATTGGTGAGCCACAAGTTTCTGAAGAGAAATGATTCAGGTATATGTTCAAACATACCCGTTAGAACCTATCATGAGTGATTTCCTTGGTTTTTGGGCCCAGGACACTTTCACAGGGTGGCCCACCTGTTTGGTGGCTCTCACGTACGCTGCAGATCTCAATCTCTACAGCCCCCACATATGCGCAGCCCACACGCAGGTACAAGTAACACCATCTACGTGCCACCACGTGTGCCAGTGTGATAGCCAGGAGCAATATCCGAACCGTCCATCAAGGGCCAGACCGTGTACCTGTTGTCACCCAAAATAAATTTGGTTCATTCAGCTGCTGGGCCATGATGTTAAAAATAGTTGAAAAGGTAATAAAAATTCAGCCAATCATTTTATCGGACATGTATTTGTTCCATAAACAGTAGACCACCTGATTCGTGGGCCATAGGATCTGCATAATGGTTCCCCTCAGATGAATGGATTGGATCTCTATTACAAACCAGTAATCGGAAGTGGTGATCAGTTGTATATATCATTCTGTTTGCATGTATTTAGGCATGTTTGCAAGTGAGGCCAATAGTTAGTTGTATTAGTTCTTTATTTCATGCATGAGTCTTAGGTAGTTTCCTTGTTTAAGTCATAGTCTTAGGGAAGACATTCCCGCATCCGTGTGGTGGGAAAAGTTGGGTGTGTAGTGGAAAAGGTTGGGTGTAATTGAATCAGTTGTAACTAGAATCTACAAAAACGGGAAATAAATGAACGAAGGACAGGAAGTTTATCTCCAAACAGTTGTCTGCAGCAAGGATTGGATCCCTTTAACAATCCTATAGTTTTTTCTCTCACCATTGGTCGACCAAAGAAGACACCTAAATTCATTCCGCCTTCACCTCGTCCCTTCACTCGATCCCACATCCACCGCCAAAACCCAGGTAGTAACAATCTCATACCACATACCATGAAACGTGTGACTACAAGAGCTGCCTTGTACAGGCATGTGGGATTACCAAAGCTGGTTATAAAATACATGTTATCCTAATCTTAAAGCAGCCATCCTAATCCTACTCTCCTCACACTTGCCAATGAGGCATGCTTATGAAAGATCATGGTCCATTTGGTGGGCCGCAGCTTGTATGTGCTGGGGTCACAAATCAGGCTGCTCCATTCATGGGTGGCCCACATTTGTGTGGAAGGGATGGACGGTCAAAATAGAAAACCAACCATCCATGATGCGTAAGTGTAATACCAATCTTAGTAGTAATTAGGCCCCGCACTGGTTTGGCCACCTACCTTATATTTTCCGGTACAAATATTTATTAATGGGGATGTAATCAGTTGACCTAACCTGACAAGACCGATATTAGGTTTGTGATGGAAAGAACATGAAAAATAACTGGAAAAATCACCTTATTAATCAATAATTATTTAATGTGTGTGTGTGTTTCAATTATATTATTAATAAAGAAAAAAAATTAATTAAAATTTGAGATTATCAAAAATAGCAAAATTTTATTGGTAATAAAAGTCTTACTGCTATTAAAACTCTTTTAAAGCTTAATTTCTAAAAATAAAAATTCTAGATAAACTTTTTATAGAAGATTCCTAGCATAATTATAAAATATTTTTTAAAAAATAAGAAAATCTAAAACTTAAAAAAATAAAAAATAAATAAAAAAAAATAAAAAAAACTATGAAATTTAGAATTACTAAAAATATTATTTTTTCCTAAATTTTCATTTTTTAGCTAATAGCGTGTGTTTTCTTACGAAATGGATAGATGTGACCAACTTTGTGGGACGTTTAATCCCGTATGACCCGTTACCTAAAAATTGATAGGTTGTGCATTCCCTAATGATATCCCCATTACAATAAAGATTAATAGGTTGTGCATTCCGTAAAAATATCCCGATCAAAAGTTACAGTCAATTTTAAAGTTTAATTCTTTTAATATGCTAGGAATATATTTGTGCCACATCTTATATCAATTTGGTTCCAAATTTTTTACTCATCAAATAAATTTGAGCCTTAAAAGTTCAACCCAACTTTCTAAATGAGCCTCTTAAAATTAAAATGTTCAAACCCTTCTTCAACTCACTTTTTAAATGGGTTCAACTTACTCTTGCTCTGCTGGTAGACTCTCAAGAATTTCAACACCTGGTCAAGGGTTCGAGTACCCATAGGTGTTGAAATCTCACTACGGTGTGAGTGTGTGGGGGTGTGTGTGCGTGTGTAAAAAAAAAAAAAAAAAAGGGTTCAATGTACAATATAATAATATGAAAAAAACAATCCGGTTTCAAAAGGGATAAGAACTAAAGGTGGCCCCCCTTCACATTCCATATGTACAATAAATAATATCTCCTTGGCCATGGACCTTTCTTAAACCGGCCTGTGATAGGCCTAGATCGGACTTGGACTAAAGAAAAAGTTTTTTTTTTTTTTTTAATACCTTTTTGGGGTTAAGCTTCAATAATGGTTCATTGCTCTTTTGTAAATATGGTTATTCATCCATGATTTGAAATATAGTGTTGGAACACATTCTGTCTACCATTGAGCCTTGAACCTATAAAACTAAAAGACTTAGCTTCCCATTCTGTAAATTGTCTGAAGGTTATTATACCATCAAAATCAGTGCAGACTCCATCAATTCCATCGAGCCATTGAGAACGTATGCTAGCCAAAGGATAGCTAGATCGGCCTCCTTTAATGGAGGGCTTCTTGTCCGAGTACGCCTACCTGTGATTACGATCTCCTTGGATCTTCTTGTATGTCCTGCTTTATTTTATATTGTTTATACAAACAGGCCATGTTCATGTTATGTCCTTTGTAATTGGGTTCATACCTTTGTTTGGTTATACTAATATCTTACCTACCTTCCAAAATAAAAAATAAAAAATAAAAGATACCTACCTTTGTTTACTTGTTTTGAGATTATTTGTGTGAGAACTCTATTGTAGCTTGGGCCAAATGCAACCTGAACCTGTCCCAAACCCAACCTATGTGATAAACGGGTTGGGTTTGAATCCTTTAATAACTGGACCGAACCCATTAAAGAAACAGGTTGATTATTTTTTACTTTGACCAGGACTAGACCTAACCTGAATTTCGCTAATAGGTCCAAAATGCTGATCCAAATATTGCCCCGTCCCAACCAATTTGAACCCTGTTGATTGGTCAGGATCTGTTATGGCAACTCATGCTTTTCCAATTGCCTATTCACTCTTCTTAGTATGTCCTGCTTTATTTTAAGTAGTTGTTTATACAAACAGGCCATGTTCATGTCATGTCCTTTGTAATTCAATTCGACTCAGCTCGAAATGAGTTGATGATTTTGTTTGGTTATACTAATATCTTACCTAGGTTGACAAAATAAAAATTAAATAAATAAAATTCGATTGGACCTACATTTTATAAATGTTGATATTAAAATAAATTTTATATATATACATAATTTATTTTAATACAAATATCTTCACACACACACCAAACCCATACCTATATGATAAACGGGTACAATGCGCTTGAATCCTTTACAACTGGACCGAACTCCCAAACAGGTTGACTATTTTTACTTGATGACCACCATCAGACCCTAACCTGATTTCGATGGGTCCAAAATTCAATCCAAATATCCCAAAAATCAATCCAATTTGAACTCCTGATTTCATGAACCCTGTTGAAATTATGTCAGACATCTGTTAAAACATATAAACAGATTAGGTGGTGCCCCACCCCCCCAGTTTTGGTGTGATTAAAACTTGTACTGAACCGGACACAGCTCAGTTAATGAGCTTGGATTTGCACTACATCTCAAAAAGCACCCTCAAAAATGGTTATGAATGTTTTAGTTGCAGCTGATTTGGTGTGGCCCACACGAGTCATGGATTGACTTGATTTTGAGACCTAGGCCCACGATGGAATGGTGCATCCGACTGGGGTAGATGTTGACTCATTCAAACAATTCGAACTTGGACCTCAGGGGCGTTAATATCATCTGTTGATATTAAATATATATATATATACATATACACACACACGTTAAAAATCTTAAAATCTAAACTCAAACCCAACTCGTAGGCTTGAACTCAAACTATTGAGCTCAAGCTCGACTTGAGCTGGCCCGAGTTGCTGACCGAGCCAAACTGAGCTGGCCAATCAGGCTCGAGGAGTGCGCCAAGCTTGACAGTATGTGTACTGTGTTGGATGTTGTGGGGACCCACCGTCATGCATGTGTACTGTCTCCACGGTGTCCTTCTGTTTTTTAGATTATTTTAATGCATAAACCCTAAAATGAAGCAGATTCAAATCTCAAGGGTGTTGGAAAAGAGGAAAGGAAGGAGATATTTTTTTTGGACTTGGGAGTATTACCAGTAGAATGCTTTTGTATATTTTGTATTATGAAAGTGAATGTTACAATGCTTTATTGTTGGAATGGCGGATTTTTCATCTTGTTTTTGTTGTTGTTGCCACCCATGTATATGAAGTCCCTTTTTATAGACTCTTGAGGAATAATCTACACCCAATTGTAAATGCATTAGATACTTTCTAAACACTTACTAGAAACATTCTAGATATTTCTAAAATATCTTTTATTTTCAAATTATATTTTCAACAAACCACACCGTAGGAATGGGCAGGGTTAATGACACCATTGTTGAAAACTTCGTAGGCCATAGTAATGTTTATTTGCCACCAACCAGTGGATAAGTTCACACGGACCTTGATGAAGGGAAAACAAAAATATCAACTCCATCGCCTCCTAAGAACTTTTTAATGGTGGGCGTTCAATCACCACTGTTTCCTGTAATGTGGTCCACTTGAGCATTAAATCTGCCTTATTTTTGGGTTCATACTCTAAAATGAGCTGCCAAAACAGATGGACGGAGTGGATGTAAAACACATACATCACAATGGCCCCAGGAACCCAAGACTTCACCACATTGTGTTCTGTCTGACAGGTGACCTATTCCAAAGTGACAATTGGGAGGACCCACCAACCACAGATTGGTTTGTGGGTCCACCTGGGCTTTCATACTCCACCCAACCGTTTCATCAGGTGCGCCTCACCAGGATGAACAGACACTCCAAAAATCAGCCGATTGGGCCACACAGAGCTCAGGTGTTTTCCTGACAACAGGTTTTGGAGGTGGGACCTACCTCTTGAACGGTTCTGAACATCCCTACCCATGGCCCACATAGGGAACTAGAAATTCACTTCAGTAGTCCGCGAACTACAAGACCTGACCATCGTTGAAGTTGGGCAGAATGTAGTATACTCTTTTAGTAGGTAAATCGAATCTCCCTCCTTTGAGCACCGTTGCATCAGATGCAGATCCGATTATCATTTTACGGATATTGACATTTACACCCTCTCATCTTAAATGGTAGGGCCCTTTTTTCATTTCTGGTACTAATGTAAGCACCAAACTAGAAAAGAAAAATGGGGTGCATGTGTAGAAAAAGGGACAGTCTATATGTAAGATTTGTAACTTTGAAGATTGTCTGGAGAAAAACAAAAAGGGGGGAGATAGGTATTGGGAATTGACTGGGATGGCCCACTAAATAGACGGCCCGGATCCACTGATATATATGCACTAATCAACAGTCCAGATCCATCATCTACGTGACCGATGGCTGGCCGGTTTAGTAATCAGGTGTTCAATCTCAGGCCCAAGCCTACTCATTAATTCACAATAGGCTCCTTAACAAGCCTTAATGAAAAATTCCAGGCCCGGTCTAGCCCGTTTAGAATCGGGCCTAGACCCAGGCCCAACTTACCTCGTTGTATTATAATGCAATAAAATAAAGAGAAATGCTCTCAAATCTATACATGGTTGATGTTGATGCAAGAATCTGGACCGCCCTTTCCCGAACTCTAAACGCCTCCACAGGAGAAGGACAAAGGATACCTTGGCTATAGCAGGGAACTCTCCGATGCCAAAGTCAGGCTAGAAATATAGGTCTAAATTGTGTTGAGGGGTTTTAGGTGAGAGATTCTGCGTACCTGTTCTTGTAAATGAGTACTTTATTTATACAGTATTCGTAGGGCAGGATAGCCCGCAATCTTAGGCACTATCTCAACCGTTAAAGGAGATGTGTGTGAGTAGCGAATGTCGACAGTTACTTTGGAATCATGTGGTGCACGGTTATGCACAAGTGATGGGAGTTGGTGGTTACTTTTGAATCATGCATTACTGAGGGGGATCCTGAGCCAAGCTTTACTGATTGACCATAGATGATCCGAGCTGAGCTAATCCGAGCCGAGCTCCATTGGTCGACCGAAGACCATCCGAGCTGAGCCAATTAGGGCTAAGTCAATCCGAGCTGTAGCTTGGAGCTGATCCCTCGTCGAATCTATCTGTTCCCAATGGTCCCTTAGCTTTATCAAGTCATCCGGTCCTTGGTGGGCACAAGTAAGCAGAAACTCTAGACTACATTTTCCCACTGCAGTTTTTTTTTTTTTTTTTTACACACGCACACACACCACCACACACTTATGCCTTAGTGGGATTTCACCACCTATGGGTGCTCGAACCCTTGACCCAGTGTTGAAACTCCAGAGAGTCTACCACCGGAGAAAGAGCAAAGGACCCTCTCAAGACAGTTTACATAGACAAGAATTGGTCCATTCATCAGGTGGGGGGCCTGCTGTGAAGAGGCACCATCTCGAAATGTGGGCCGTCCTTCTCATAGGTGTTCAGAAGTGTATGGAAGAAAATAATTGGGCCAGAGAGAGCGGATTAGGTGAGATCCCGGTCTCACCCAAGAAGGTGCGGCCCTTACTGTGGGGTAACCGTGGGGCCCTCTTGATGTATGTATTATGTATCCACGGCGTCCATCCGTTTTTTCAGATAATTTTATGGCACTATTCCAAAAAAGAAGCAGATCCAATTATCAGGTGGACCATACCATAAGAAATAGTGGTGATTGCTGGCCTCGATCCCTCCCAGCTCAATTTGGCTTTTCCATATTATTTTAGGGCATAAACCCTAAAATAAAGCAGATCCAAATCCCAAGTGGACCACACCACCGTTTGGCCTTGATCCATCCCACGTGTGCTACAAATCTCTCTGCAGCCCCACACCATAAAGCCAATCACATGTGCCAATGTGTCTGACAGGAACAATATCTTAGCTGTCCATCAAGTGGGCCACACCATGCAGATGTTCTCACATAAAAATAATTTTGGTCCACTCAGCTGGTGGGCCATGATGTTAAAAACAGTTGCACAACCAATCTTTTTATCAACCACACATTTATTTAGTAAACCATAGCCCATCTGACTAGTGGACCGACCTGATTCTGGTCCACAAGATGAAAGGTCCAGATAGTGGTTCCCTCAAATGAACAGATTGGATCTCATACCCATGTGCCATCCTGCCACATGTGTGGCCACATGAGCTGCGCCATACACGCGTGTAGGATTACCAGAGTCTTCCCTTAATCGTACGGTAGCCATCCTAATCCTCCGCTCCTCATGCACACGTACCAATAAAGCATGACTGTGTGAGATCAGGATCCGTTCATCTGGTGGGCCACAGCTAGTATGTGCAGTGGCTTGCAAATCAGGCTGGTCAGTTCATTGGTGGCCCCACATTTGTATGGAAGAAATGTACGGTCAAAAAAGAAGACCAACCGTCCACGTTAATCATGCATTATGGTCCACCAGATGACTAGACCAACCTCAATATCCACAGTGGGTCCTACCCAAAAAACTTATCATAATCTATTTAAGTCTGGTAAATGTAAATTTTACATACACATATATTAAATAAATGTTTATGAAAGAAGTGGCTTGAAAAAAGTGTAGTCCACTTACATTTTCTATTCTTCCATATGTGTATGATTAGATTAGTAATTTAATATATTGATTAGGATAAATGGCAGGTAGTCCGACAAACTACCGAAGTTGAATCATAGTCCGCCAGCTGGGCCATGTGGATCAGCGTACCCATCAACCTTAGGAGTTGGGCCCCACCTTGTGATGGTCCTATTTTCCTTTAAAGATAATTCTATATCACACTAAATGGTCAGGATCTGTTGTAGCAAGACATATTTTTCCAATTGCCTATTCATGGTTGACCAGAATCCGAGCTCGGTGGGGCCCACATGTTGTGTCTGTGATATCCACACCGTCTATCTGGTGTGCACTCAATGTTTAGCCGTTGACCCAAAAAAGATCAGCCCTACCTCACATGGAACAATTGGTAGGGGACACTAATCATAGGTTGCATGTGGGCACTACCAGGGTATGTAGACTCTTATCTAACCCATTCATCAGGTGGGCCTCATCAGTATGAATATACATTATAAAAATCAACCTGATTCGAAACTCAGGCGGGCCACACTATTTGGATTTGTAGGTTATAGGAGTGACTATATATTGTTCCCCATGGTGTGGTCCACCTGAGTTTTGGATTGGGATAACCTTTGGACTGCGCTATGATCAATAGAAGGCTCATCCGATGGACAGGTGGGATCTACATCTTGAACGGCTCCAACCATCACTAGCCATGGCCCAGCTAGGGAACTACAAATTCACTTCAGTAGTCCGCGAACTACAAGACGTTGTCACTGTTGACTGATTTGAGGTTTGGAGAATGCACTCTACTTTTTGGTAGGTAAATGATAGTTTTAAAATGGATGCGCTGTAGCCGGGTCTACTATCGTTGCATCACATGTAGATCCGTTTACTATTCACGGATATTGAGATTTACACCCTCTCATCTTAAATGAAAGACCGATTTTTTACACTTTTGGTGTAAAAAAAGAGGGTCTATTTGCAAGATTTGTAACTTCCAATGCATTCTTTAAAAAATGCAAAAGCAAAAAAGTAGAAGAAAGCCACTGGGTGTTGGTTGAGGTGGCCCACTAAATGAACGGCCCGTATACACCTCTATGTGCACCAATCAACTGTTTTGTAAGTCTGGAAACGGTGTGTGGTCATAAATAAACAGTCTAGATCCATTTCTCTACAGTACATGTGATAAGATAATGCACAAACTGGCCTTTGCTTATGTCTGAAAAATTACAACAGTAAGACAATCCTATACATATGGTCTGTATCTATTAAAGTGAAAGTCTAAAATGAAAATTAGTTAAAATTTCCTGTATATATATTTAAAAAAAAAAAAAAAACGTAAAATTGAGTAATAGATAGAATTGTCTCATAGATTTTAATTAAAAAAAATAAGACGTCCATTTAGTGTGAGTGTACGGTGTGGACCCTACAATTACATTACCCTGCCACGTCCTGTGGATAGATGGCTATACCATATTTTTTTGGATTGCATGAGAGACCGGTTCATCTACAAGTCCTCATGAAATAAGCTATTTTAAAAACGGGACGTCACACTTGGATGGCTCACCTCACCATGAAAGGTGGACGCCTAAAAGTGAAGCTAGCTCATGGCCACTAAGGACCTGTTTGGCCAGTTGCATTGGAAAGGATTAGGTGGGATGGGATTCAAAAAACATAATATTAGGAAAGTATGTGGTGTTTGGCTGGTTGTTTATAGTTTATTTATTCATTTTTATTTTTTTTTTAGTGGTGAGGCACATTGGTTGTTTGTATAGGCTTGATTTTTGGGGCATTATATTCTTATGGTAAGGTTCAAATAACGCACTGTTAGATGCCGTGTATGCACACCATTGGGCCCTACCCAAGGGAACCATGAATAATTATCCAAAAACCTCCAAATTCACATGGTTGCCCTAGTTTGTTAAATGACTTAATTTTTATAGCGTCCAACTTTCATGATGAGGCTCACATGTTGCATGGGTTTGATGCCATATGGATACCCTTATGAGCTTATAGTCACCTATCATGTCACATGTTGTATGGTCAATTAACCCTGGTAGCCATCAAGTGGTGTGCTCCCACCTGTCTAGAAAAAAAAACCTGGGTTGTCATCAAGTGGACCTTGTGACGCAGGGGAGGATGTGAGGTCGAGCACCGTCTTCCTAAAGAAGATAACTATTCCGAATCCACGGAACTTCTCTGGACTCCTCACAAAGACTTCTCGAATCCACGAGGTAAGAAAGCAGAAAATATAAATAAATTCTAATAAATTTGAAATTGATTAATGAATTATTAAAAATGAGTTCACAACCCTTTAAATAGGCGTACCAAGCAATTGGGAAAGAAATCAAAATCAAGCTATAACTAAAACTCCTAGAAATCATGACTTGCTATAAATATTAAACTTAACTATTTATAGACGGTAGTAACGTCTACTAGTGCCCAAGGTTTTCAGCTAAAAATAGTAAGTGTCCTATTTGGCTTCACCAAACCGTTCTCCTAATTATTCTAAGCTCTTTTCACGTTGGGCGCAACTCCTAAAGCCCGACGGATGAAGAGTTATAATCAAACTAAAACTTACTATTTATAGTAAAAATGAAATTAAAACAAGAAAACGACCATCGATCTAGGGGTTTTTTGCAATTCCGGGCCGCGCAACTCGGCATAGCAGGTTGGTTGGCTAAAGTAGCTCGTTCTACCCCAAAATCATATATTTTACGTCAGGTAACTCATTCCGGATTGCGAGATACGCCCGATCTAAGGTCCGACCGTCCGGATCACTTCTGTCGTCGACCGGGCCTTTTCTAATCCATCTTGGCTATGAAATTGTCTGCGACCCGCTCTACATCAGTCCCCTCCACTTCAAAAAAACTCGTCCTCGAGTTCACATCCTGCACTAGTTCATGATACTCGGTCAGGTCCGCGACGTTGAAAGTCCGTGAGATTGCCATGTCATCTAGAAGATCAACAACATAAGCATTGTCATTGATCTTTCGGATGATTGGTATCGGTCCAATCTTTTTATTCTTCAACTTGTTGTACGTTCCGATCAGAAATTGTTCTTTGCGCAGATGGATCATTACTTGGTCGCCCGCCTCGAACACTTTTTGTCGCCAATGCTTGTCCGCTTGCTCTTTTACTTTTCGTTCGAGGTATGTAGCTTGGTTTGTACCTCCGCATGAATACCCATGATCTTGTCAGCCATATGTTCTGCTGCAATGCTCATGCCTGAGACCTTAGGCAGAGGGACCAAGTCTAATGTGTGGCGGGGTACTCATCCGTAAATAACCTGGAATGAGGATTTTCCTGTCAAGAGGTTCACCATGTTATTGAATGCAAACTTCGCTTGAGACAAAGTCAAATCTCACTGCTTCGATTTTTCTCCTGAAATACATCGAAGGAGGTTTCCCAACGTGTGATTCACAACCTCAGTTTGACCGTCGGTCTGTGGGTGGTAAGCGCTACTGAACTGAAGTCGTGTATTGAATCGAGTCCACAAAGTCCGCCAAAAGTGGCTTATGAACTTCGTGTCACGGTCAGAAGTAATAATCTTGGGAACCCCGTGTAGCCGCACAATTTCTCCGAAGAATAGATTTGACACGTGTGTTGCATTAAGAGTCTTCTTGAATGGAATAAAGTGCGTCATCTTGGAGAAATGATCTACTACTACGAACACCGAATCCATGCTACGTTGTGTTCGTGGGAGACCAAACACGAAGTCCATAGATAAATCCTCCCAAGAGCTGTCAGGCATGAGTAACGAGGTATAGAGGCCCGTATTATGAGATTGCCCCTTGGAGGTCTGACAGATATAACAACGTTGGACTGTCTTTCCCACATCACGTACCAATTGCGGCCAGTAATACCGTTCTTCCACAAGAGCTCGCGTCTTGTCTCACCCAAGGTGTCCACTGAAGCCACCTCCATGTAGCTTTTGGATTATCTGTTCCCTTAGCGATCTGCTCGGGATGCACAGTCGATTTTCCTTGAAAAGGAACTCATCTTGCATATGTAAGTCGTCGAGGTGACCTTCTTAACATATAACCCATGCGTCCTTGAAGTCGTCGTCATCGGCATATATGTCTTTGAGATGCTCGAACCTGACAACTTCATTGCTCATAGTGACCAACAAAGTTACATGACAACTCAGTGCATCAGCTACTTTGTTCTGTTGCCCTGACTTGTGTTTTAGTACGAACGTAAATTCTTGCAAAAACGAGATCCATCTAGCATGCACACGGTTAATGTTAGCTTAACTATTAATGAATTTGAGAGCTTGATGGTCTGTGTAAAGTATGAATTCCCTTTGAATCAAATAATGTCACCAGTGTCGCAGTGCCTGGACCACCGCGTATAACTCGATCTCATATGCAGACCACTTCTTACGTGCATCGCTAAGTTTCTCACTGTAGAAGGCTACCGGCCTACCTTCTTGAGACAAAATTTCTCCAATTCCGACATATGAGGCATCACATTTGACTTCAAATAGTTTGTCGAAGTTGGAAAGTATAAGAACCGGGGTCGTGGATAATCTGCGCTTGATTTCGGCAAAGCTCATGTCAGCTTCATTAGTCCACTGAAACTGTCCTTTTTTCATGCAATCTGTGATTGGTGACACAATGGTACTGAAATTTTTCACGAACTAACGATAGAATGTCGTCAGTCCATGAAAATTTCGCACTTCGTAAATATTTGTGGGAACCGGCCATTTTCTGATTGCCTTCACATTTTTCTCATCCACCCAAATGCTTGTGGATGTTATAACAAAACCCAGAAACAATAGGCTATCAATCATTAAGCTGCACTATTTTTAATTGAGATACAGTTTATTTTTAGTGAGCACTTGAAGGACCTTCTTGAGGTGTTCCATATGGGTGGTTTTATCTTGACTGTATATCAAAATATCATCAAAATAAACCACAATGAACCGCCCAATGAAAGGTTTCAGAACTTGGTTCATCAATCTCATAAATGTGATAGGCGCATTCGAAAGACCAAAGGGCATGACCATCCATTCGTATAATCCTTCCTTGGTCTTAAAGGTCATTTTCCACTCATTACCCGGCCGTATTCGAATCTGATGGTAGCCACTCCTTAAGTCCAATTTAGAGAACATTTTTGCACCCTCTAGCATGTCCAGCATATCGTACAACCATGGTATAGGAAACCTGTATTTTATGGTGATTTTATTGATGGCTCGGCTGTCGACACGCATACGCCAACTCACATCTTTCTTTGGAGTTAATAGAGCTGGTACAACAAATGGACTCATGCTTTCTCGAATAAGACCCTTACGGATCAACTCCTCTACTTGTCCCTGCAGAATCTCGCACTCATTCGGACTCATTCGATAATGAGGACGCTTAGGTAAACTGGACCTAAGGATAAAGTCGATATGGTGTTGGATATCCCACATGGGGGGTAACCCATTGGGAAGGTCATCGGGCCAGATTTCTTTGAATTCATGTAGCAGAAGCTTTAGTCTTTCAGGGATGATGGTAGATACGAGTTCTTCCCATTTTACAATTAATGCATAAGTTTGTCCTATTTCTTTAGATTCTTCCACGAAGTCCCGTATGGTTAAGAGAAAACGGCCCTCCACTTTAGAAGTTTCAGGTGGTCCCTCTAGATCCATAGGGTCCAATATGGTCTTCCGGTCGTCCTTGACGAAGATATATATGTTATCTCGCCCTTTATAAGTGGCGTCACGGTCAGATTGTCAGGGCTGACCGAGTAGTATGTGACATGCTTCCATGTCAACCACATCGTATACTACTTCATCCTTATAATGTTTGCCAATTGAAAAGGATATGGTGCACTTGTTTAGTTACCTTTGTTTCGCTGACCTTCTTGATCCAACCGATTGTATATGGAGAGGGATGAAACTCCATTTTCAATTACAATTTTTTCACCATGACCTTGGAGATGATATTCTCGTTGCTCCCACTGTCAATGATCATGTCACAAACATTTCGATTCATCGTACACCTAGTGCGGAAGATGTTATGCTGCTGTGGATGCACTTCTTTTCTTTGCGCATATAATAGTCGCTTCACGACGAGCGACTCGCTTTGATCTTGCTGAACCCAACCTGAATCATCTGCCTTGTCCTCAGTGGTATGCTCATGTTCTTCAATATCTGGATCTTCATAAGCGTTATCAGCACTACCGTCATTGATGGCGAGGTTTGCTACTTTTCACTGGGGACAAGTATTTGATAAGTGGCCCGGTTGGCCACAACTATAGCAGTTGTCGGGCTTTAGCTGAGAATAGGGGTTCGGGATTCTACTTAGACCAATAGCAGTCGATACGCCCCTTTGGGGTCTAGCTTGCCCGCTTCCCTGATCTCGGTTCTTAGACGTAAGAGTTTGAGTGCCTGCTCCTACGGGCTCCTTCTCTTTGGACTGTACAATTCCCTGGGGCGAACCTGCCACAGGGATCGTTGCAGTACGATAGGTCTGTGTGTTAGGATGTTCAAGTTGTGCTTCTGCCCGAGTAGCCAACTTGATCGCATCATTCATCGTCCAGACGGACTGTATCTGGACCCGATCCTTGATAGTCATACGCAATCCACCGTTGAATCAGGATTTGGCTTCACCAAACCGTTCTCCTAATTATTCTAAGCTCTTTTCACGTTAGGTGCAACTCCTAAAGCCCGACGGATGAAGAATTATAATCAAACTAAAACTTATTATTTATAGTAAAAACGAAATTAAAACATGGAAACGACCGTCGATTCAGGGGTTTTTCGCAATTTCGGGCTGTGTAACCTAGCATAGCGGAGTTAGTTGGCTAAAGTAGCTTGTTCTACCCCAAAATCATATATTTTACGTCAGGTAACTTATTCCGGATTGCGAGATATGCCCGATCTAAGGTCCGACGGTCTGGATCACTTCTGTCGTGGACCGGGCCTTTTCTGATCCATCTTGGCCATGAAACTGTCCGCGACCCACTCTACATCACCTTGCCATGGATGGTCCATGGTATATCAGTGTAATCTGTGCCATCCATCCAAGTCATAGATTTTTTTTCTTTTTGGATGTGGATTGCTTACCCTCTTTTATTTTCATGATCCACTTAAAAGGCCAAAATTAAACAAACACAATTTCATGTTAGGTAGACTCTTGAATTTCAAGAGTGCCCCTCATGCTTTCCTTTCTTTTTTGCCTTTTTTTTTTTTGTTAGCTTGTTAAAACACCAATCATAACTCCTACTCCAACCATTCATATTTTGCATCGGCTTAATCAGGACATTCATCTTCAACACAATGGGACCGCAGTTCTTCTTCAATATCAATTGAATTGGACCATTGATCTTTAATATTGACATAATCTACCAATCCATTTTAATAATAATATTAGTCTAAATGAATAATTTATATTCAATATTTAGCCTAATTGGGTGAACTTAGAAAATATTTGATTCACTTCTATGTAATTAAATGAACTTTAATGGATTTAAAGCACTTAAAACACTTAGATGTGCTTTTACAAAAATTGGCGACGCACTTCAACAATGTCATACAAATTTTGACATAGTTAAAAGTGTCCAAGATAAATTTTAAAGTTAGCCCTAATTAAAATTTGTCAAAGTCCATACAAATTCATCAGAGTATGTGGAAGTGCATAATAGTCTATTTAAGTATATTTAAGTCGTCAAAGTCTAACTTATAATCCGTCCATCTTGTGCACCAACTCATGTCCTCCTTCACACCTAAAAATCAAGCTGATCTAAAACTCATGTGTGCCACACTATCTAAATTCATGGGGTCAAACCTCTAAAATCATGTGATGTGGCCTAATGTGTCATGGATTTCCATTCTCTTAGAGAGACACTTCATCTGGCATTTGCATCCCTCATGCACACCCCCTCAGGTTCTCCCTAGCACTTAATCTAACCATTCATCATAAATGTCAGCCTAATCGAACCATATATTCATCTTCAATACTGGCCATATATCACGACATTTATCTTCAACATCAGCCTAACTTGACCATCAATCTTCATCATAAGCCTATTTGGACTTATCGTTATTAATGTTAATGGAATTAAACATATTATCTTTAGCATTCACCTCATCTAATCATTCATCTAAGCTATGGCAACTTAACTGCTCATCATCAATATTGGGCTCCACCACCAAACTCAAAACTGTTGGGATTTTTGGCCCGCGGAATCACACAGATCTAGATCTAGGATAACAATCCAATGGCGCCAAGTACATACAAGAGAACACACAGATTTAATGTGGAAAATCCTTGCGGAAAAAAACCACGGCACAAAGCGACAGATCTCCACTATAAAAATAGAAATTACAAAGAGAGAGGACTTACCCGATTCGAACAACCTCGAATCTCACCCTTGCTATACCCTTTAGAAAGCCTTAGAATTATTTTCCATACCCTAGAAAAACCCTATGGACACCTACTTATAGTTTAGGCAACTTCCATTTCGCATCCTTGTTGCAAAAGGACTCAAAATCCGCAATCCACACAAAATCGCGGAACGAATCTGCGTAACCACGACTAGTCGAGCCGAGGCTATGACTAGTCGTAGGACCCCTACGACCAGTCGAGCAGCCCGGACACCAAAAATCCCAAGTCGCTGGACTTTGAGTTGAGCGGTGCTCGACTAATCGAGCGACTCCCACGACCGGTCAAGTAACACCCAAAAAACCAAATTTAAGACTTTTTCAACAATCTCCACCAAGTCTTCAATCTTGAACTGTGTAACTTCTTAACCTCTTCTCTTATTTCTATATCACATCATAGCTTCTTGTGCACGCTTCGTCTTTCCTTTTCTCCATTGCCAAGCCCAAAAAAGTTACACATAACTTGAACTTTCCTGTACGAACGATCTAGGTGAGCATGTCTGCTGGATCAAAATCCACAAGCTCAACCACCTTTGCTCCTGTCTTCTCAAAAGGAAAGACGTAATCTTCTTACCATCTCACAACTACCCATCATTGCTTGTCGGGGTACTTACTCACAACACTGATAGCCTGTGAAATAACCGGTCTAATCCAGACAATGGCATATACTGCCAACCGCATTCGAATAAGGCTCATAAGATATAATATTTTTTCTTATCTGTTTTGGGATATGTCCTAAGGAAAGCTTGAGGAAAGACGCATAGGGAACGCTCTCTGGCTTTACCTGGCCCATCAAATCATTGATCAATATCTACACACAAAGTATTCCTCATGTGATCACCACAGCCTACTCCTCCTTCAGTCTTAATGCCAAGAACCATCTTTGCAGCCCCCCAATCCTTCATCCATGAAGGAATCAAACCACTGCCTAGGCGACAGGTCGAACCACGACCTCCTGCAAAGTCTTTTCTCAGCCCCTTTAACTTCGAACTGCTCTGGTTGCTTCATATAGATCTGCTCTTCACTTTTCCTTGCAGAAATGCAGACTCCACATCCATCTTTTCAGCTCAAGATCACATTGGCCAACCAGCGCCAATCACGAATCTAATAGACACTTGCTATACCGTCGGTGCGAATATCTCTGAGAAGTCGATGCCTTCTCTCTGAGCATAACCCTTCGCTACTAACCTCGCCCTATATCTATGTTGTATCCTCTTGAAGATTCACCTGCATCCAACCAATTTTCAGCCCACTAGAAGCTCTACCTGCTCCCATATATCGATCTAGTACAACAAATCCATCACATCACCCATAGTCACCTTTCACTTCTCAACACCAGGCTCACCTAGAGCCATCTGAATAGAAGATGAATCTCCTGTGATATTGGAGTCGTCCATGTACCTCGCCGATATTCTGCGATCATGTCGTGTGATTCTTCTCACAGGTGACTGCTCCACCTGCTCTGTATCCCTGTCTGTATGTCTCAGCCTTCCTGCCCTGCCCGCTCATGTGGTCATGCCTAACATGCCACACACGTGCAGAGGTGGAATCCATTACATCCACTGTAGCTACACCTTTTGAAGTGCTCCCGATCAACCTATACAAGTTACCAAGTCGTTGTACTTTCATGATTACCCGTGCCCCCTTAGATACTTTAATAGCACTATCAATACTTGTGTACTTGCATCCTTTTACCTCAAGCACACCAAGAGAAATCAAATTCTGCTTCAAATCAGGAACGTGCCTGACATCAGTCAAGGTACGCTCCACCCCATCAAACATCTTGATGCACGCCGAACCAACAGCCACAACATTACCGACAATGTCATTGCCCATAAATACTTGTCCACCATCGCACTCCCTGTAGCTGGTGAACCAACTCCGATGAGGAGTCATGTGAAAAGATGCCCCTGTGTCTAGCATCCACTCGTCCTTACGATCATCGTATGACCGTCTGACCAAAGACACAGATAAAACATCACCATCACATCCATCTGACGTGACAGCATTGGCCTCCCTGCATGAAGCCTCAGAATCTTCCCTCTTCGATTTAGAATTTTCACAATCCTTCTTCACATGTCATTCATTCCCACAATTCCAGCACTTTACCTTTCCTTGGCCCTTACCCTTTGATTTGGATCTAGAACCTGAAGAACTTGTAACTTGTTTAGAATTTCTACCAACTGTAAACAGTGCATCAGAAGATATCCCTATGTCGCTATTTAGTTGTCTCATAGCCTTCCCTTGAAGGGCTAAGATAACGGTGTCAACACTCAGGGTTTTATTCATGCTGCACATAGTGTCCTTGAATGACTCATACGACGCCGGAAGAGAATTCAACAACATACATGCTTGTTCTTCATCTTTCATTACTTCCTCCATATCCAGCAATTTGTAAACTAATTATTAAAGTTGCTGATGTGAGCCTCCAGATCTCCACCTTCTGCTATCTTGAAGTTATACCACTGTCGCTTCAAGTGCAGGCAATTTTCAGAGGATTTTTTCGCATAGACATCCTCTAACTTCGCCCATAACTTAGCCGCAGTTTTCTCTCTCATGACGTTGTAGAGAACTTCATCTGTGAGACATAAACGGATCGATGATAAAGCTTTCTTATCAAGAGCATTCCACTCGTCATCAGTCATAGTAGACTTCCGCTCCTCAAGAGCACAATCTTCGCCTTGCTTGATTAAGGAACTCATCATCTTGATTTTCCATAACTCAAAATTATTTTTTCCTGAGTACTTCTCAATCCAATACCTAGCGCTCGCCATTATTACTAATCCCTCAGATTCAGATCCGTGCCCCAACGATTGCTCTGATACCACTTGTTGGGGTTTTTGACCTGCGAAATCACACAGATCTAGATCTAGGATAGCAATCCAATGGCGTCAAGCACATACAAGAGAACACACAGATTTAACATGGAAAACCCTTGCAGGAAAAAACCACGACACAAAGCAACAGATCTCCACTATAAAAATAGAAATTACAAAGAGAGAGGACTTACCCGATTCGAACAACCTCGAATCTCACCCTTGCTATACCCTTTAGAAAGCCTTAGAATTATTTTACATACCCTAGAAAAACCCTAAGGACACCTACTTATAGTTTAGGCAACTTCCCTTTCGCATTCTTGTTGCGAAATGACTCAAAATCTACAATCCGCACAAAATCGCGGAACGAATCTGTTTAACCACGACTAGTCGAGCCGAGGCTACGACTGATCATAAGACCCGTACGACCGGTTGAGACATCCCTATGACCGGTCGACCAGCCCGGACACCAAAAATCTCAAGTCGCTGGACTTTGAGTCAAGTGGCTCCCACGACCGGTCGTAACTGAGCAACACCCAAAAAACTAGATTTAAGACTTTTTCAACAAAAACATCATCTCCCAACATAACTCCTGGGTTTGATTGCTTTTGCGAATTAGAATCAAACCAAATCACTTGAATTTGAGTACTACTAATACAAAGTACATAATCTCACAACACCTTAATTGGGGAAGTGAAAACTTAAACTCTCTTTGGATTTGGCAAAATTGTATTGCAACTAACAATCATTATTGATTATTTTTAGGTCCACTTATCATGTTGTTACTGGCTAATTGTTCTATATCTTAATTATCAAACATCATTTTGAGGCCCTTCAAGTTATGATAGATTTCCCGCTATTCTTCGACTTAAGCCGTCGAATACAATCTATATGTGAGGAACTTAAAGACTAGTTGGTGGCCGATTTACATATGAGCATGTGCACCACATTTTTTAATACTAGAATATCAATTGTGTCACATATATATGCACCTGTAGACTGCTTGAACTCTTTTTTTTTCTGGCTCGAACTTAGACGGTCACACACGTGGCATATTGAAATATGTCATGCCTTATATATAGGGACAAGTGTGTGTATACGCGCACTAATACATACACCCACGCACTCCGTGGTGGGATTTCACCACCTATGGGTATCGAACCCAAGACCTCGTATTGAAACTCCTCAGAGTCTACCACTGAGATAAGGACCAGAACCCTAGGGACAAGTGTAAATCCATGTACACCAAAATTTTCTAAATAAAAAACATCCCCACTTTGAATTATAATAGTTAAAATACATGCATGGAAATCATGTAATGGAACTTAAATAGCTCATAGTTCTAAAACTCGGTGGGTCAACTCAAAACTCAGCCAAGTCAACTTGCCTCGATTAGATTTTAAGCCCAAAATCAAGGAAACCTGCTTACTTCGCCGAGTCACTAACAAAATGGTTGCATGGCGCAATAATTGAAGGTCCAATCTCACCTAACAAAGACAGTGGATTCTACCACTAAATTACACCCTGCAACTTTGTTTTGTTTGAATATTTTAATTGAGGCACTTTCAAATCCAAAACTATATCTAAGGTTCAACCAGCATAGAAATATATGATTAATTATAGTTAATAAATTTATGAGAGAGAAGGAAAAGGAGTCTCTGGCTTAGGTGCACTCCTCCATGGTGTTTATATGAAATCCTTCCTAACCACCATGTGCGTCACTCAATGTTAAGCTTGAGATACCAAAAATCAGCCTCATCTATGATTGAGGTGGACCACACAATTAGAAATAGTGTACTGGGCAAAGCTTACCCTTCAAAATATTTTCCTTAATGTGGCCCAGTTAAACCACTAATGAGGCTGAATTTTGGACCCAAGAGTATGTTTTAGTGGGCCATTCAATGGTTGGAATAGATTCAATATAATAATTAAAATGACCCTGTAAAAATCAAAAGTGGCTGTCCATTGTGGTGACCCAGAATCATAGGTCAACCTAATTTTTTAAATAATCACTTGAAGAGGTGATTTTTTAAATTATTCAATCACTACTATTTCAATGCATTATATAATAATAATAATTAATTGTTTAAATATCAAGTCGAATCTATTAAAGACTCCTTCAAGTCTTCAAGTAGACCCAACCCAGCTAGACATCAAGTCGAGTTAGGTTTTCCAAATTTTAAACTATCAAATGGTCCAAATCACAATCCCAGACCTTATTTTACAATAGACATCAAAGAGGAAAAACACCCATAAATTACATTGAAATGATGATGTCCAAAGAACTTGATAATACAACCTGATGGACGTCCATTATCATGTCCCTTGATTATTCTTCGATGCATCTGCACCAATCTCATTGCAAGCTTGCGCACACTCTTTCACGCAAACGGGAGTTGTGGTGTGTTCCACCTTCCCACATGCAACCATGCATTGATCGAAGCATGCACCTCCCTCGACGTCCACGGCCACCAACATGACCACCATAACCATCAGGAACGTTGCTACTGCTTTCTTGCAAGCCATCTCTCTCTCTCTCTCTCTCTCTCTCTCTCTCTCTCTCTCTCACTCTCTCTCTCTCTTGGTGGTCTTTGGTGTCTGTTTGTTTGGACCGTTGAATGCACCAAACTAGGGAAATGAACGGTTATTTATAGAGTTATGACGCCGATTAACATGGAAAGGAATGGTTGTTTTCTTCTGGAGTGGTTACTTTTGCTTGGATGATAGATATTGGGAAATGGGGCTCGTATTTATGGTACTCCTAGTTGTATTGGGGCACTTAGTCAGTCCAATCCATTGATCTAGACTTCTCATTAGATCCAGCCCACATTTCATGGGCTAGCATGACAATATCATACAGATCTAAAGAAAGATAACCGTTCGATCAATGTCCTTGAATATGGACGGTCAAGACCATTTACATGAAATTATGACCAAATCAAAATCTTAATCCATGTATCTGTTAGGTCCCATCATGGATTAGTTTTACTTATAAAAACTCGATTTTGGTAGCCAATAATAATCATCCTATCCAAGGATTGGAAAGGATGTCTATGGAAAAAAATCCCAAATCAAGGATGGATTGAATCATCGATCAGTATGATATTTTTTTCATGTAGCCCATCTAATGTGTTCTGAACTGAATTAACGGTTCAGATCAATCGATTGGTCTATAAAAATAAAAAAATGTCAACAGGAGCACTATTATTATAATGTTCTGCAGAGTACTGGAGATTTCTCATAGATAAAAGAAGACCACGTCTTCCTAAAATGTCAAATCCACTGTTATATGGTTTTTCTTAGGAGATAGAAGGATGGCCCCATTTAATTACAGCCATCTGATCGTTCAGTGGACCCTTTGTCAGTTGACACGTGTGTATCATCTCCCATGGACAGATCAAATTCTAGTGTTGTGGACCCCACACTTGACTCCATATACTCAATGACTTTTTTGTGGGCCGGTAAAACAGCCAAGCTTGGTGGCCCCCATATGTTGTCTGTGTGACATCCGCTCCGTCCATCAGATGTGCTCCCCAGTGTGAGGCCAGAGCCCAAAAATTTAGCCAAATAGGCAAGTCAGGTGAGCCACTCCACAGGAAACAATGGAGATGGGATACCAACCATAGCTTTGTGTGTGGGCCACCATACTGTGTATCTTTCATCATACTCTTTCAAGTGTGACTCACAATAAAAGAAGGGGAAGATACAAGATCAATCCAATCCAAAACTCAAGTGGGCCACATGGTGTGAACTTAGAGGTTTTAGGCACAGTTTTACATTGTTCCCGTTGGCATGGTCCACTAAGACATTTAATCAGGAAAAAAATTAGCATTGTAGACTCTTCCATACTGTGCATTTTTTTTCCTTTTTTTTTCCGATGCCCGAAAACTTATGCTACTAAGCGAATTTTTTAGGGTACGATAATGGGGTATTGGACAAAAATACCCTTAGTCTATAGGGTAAAGCAGGAAAAAGTGGAGGTATTTTTATCTTTATGAGTTCGTCCATGCAGATAGAGATATACTTTAGTAAGTAAGTTTTGTTTGGGTCGAATGAAAAAATGTGAGTGCTCCAACGGGTCAATCATAAAGAGTACCCATCATGAATTTTATTTTTTTTAAATAAATAAATAAATAATAGTACCCTTTTATCACAAAGGGTTCAAACCTGATTAATGGAGTGGAAATTACATATAGAGCACGGTGGACCCATAGAGTTTGGGTGTTTTAGGGTGACAATGGGCCGGGCTGGCCAGCCCGGGTAACTCGTGCTGAAGTGCTAGGGCTAGGCCCACTAAATTTGGGCTGAGGGTTGGCCTAGGGACACTAAATCAACCCGTTTCCCAAATGGACTCTTCCCAAATATGGAAGTAGATTACACGGTGCTTGACCTTGGTGGTGTGTTGACATCACCAGGTTTTGTGGGCACCACTGTGACGCGTGTTATATCCACACCATTCATCTATTTTCTGAGATCATTTTAGGCATGGGCTAAAAAATGAGGCAAATCAAAGGCTCAAGTGCACACGCCACATAAAGGAGTGAGATCAATGAGGTCCAGCATTGAAACCATCCTAGGGCCCACCATGATGTTTATTTGGCATCCAACCTATTCATAAGATCACACAACCCTGCTTGATCAAAACTTCTATGGCCCCTTAAGAAGTTTTCAAAGGTAGGCATTGAATCCCCACTACTTTCTATGGTGTGGTCCACTTGAGCTTTGAATCTGCCTTTTTTTTTTTTTTTTTTTTTTTGTCTCTCCCTAAAATAATCTCACAAAATGTATAGATGATGTGAATATAACACATACATAATGGTGGGACCCACAAAACTTGATGGCATCAACTGACCACCGAGGACACACCGCGCAACCGGGTCCCCCAAATGTATACTACTTATTACAAAATAGGCATTAGTAATTATATAGACTACAAAGTTTGTGCCCGGTCTTAAATAGACATATGAAGAACTTCATGCTGAGTGAAGTGTTATGGATGATGTAGTGTGATGGATGATGATACACAGGCACTGATAAACCATCCAAACTATGAACCATAGTTTAAATGATGAACAATATTTCAATGTACTTGTTGATGCAGAAATTTGCTTAGTCCTCTTTGGACTTGCTTGCCTGTGCAAGAAATGGACAAAGAAGACCCTGGTTAGAGCAGGGGATCCTCCGATGCCTAAGTTAGGAAAGGAATATGAGTTTAGTTAAATATTGAGGGTTTAGAGCTAAAGATAGTACGTACATCTTACCATTAGAGATATCTCTATTTATAGTTTAGGAGAGACGATGGTGTAGAAAAGATCTCCCTATTTAGTAAGTGCATATTGAATGCGCAATGAATCTTCTGAGATCCTTGGTGAGGATCCTTGGGATCCCGATCATGTCGTAGATATCCTCCAAAAACCTCGAACAGATCTTTATTGTGATAGATTTCTTGAATCTTCGGCTAAAATCTTGGATAGACATAGTTGGACCTTGATAGGAGGCGGGCCGAGCTGACCTGAGACATGCCCACTTAGGCCATACCGGCCTGGGTCATGCCGACCTGGATAATGCCAACTTGAACAATGCCGACTTAGATAATGTTGACCTGTCTCCTTAATCGAGTAAAGGAATGGAGCGTTTCTGACAAACTCTAGAAATCTTGGAATTGACGAAGAAACATGCTCTTGCGGGCATGTTCTTTGGCCACAAGCCCTAAGTAGGAAGCAGACTCCCATGGCCACTGTGCTTCTTCTTCCTTTCATTCCTTCACTATCCCTTTGTCGTAGAGAAGGGAGAATGGAAGGGTTTATTGCTTGCTTGGTTGAGCATGTAAGGTTCTGATCTGACCTTTCTCTGTGGGCCAGTCCGTTTTCCCCCATAACAGTACTTATTTAAGTTCATACATATAATGGATAATTAGGTAACAATATTTCAATGAACTTATTTAAGCCCACATTTATAAAGAATAATTGAGTGAAATATATGCTTAATTGATGAATGATCTTATTTAAGACATTAGTGCCAACAAATATTTTGAAATAAGAAAAGTTATTTATACTTGGTAGAGCTCTGCAGCTTGATATGAAGGCACTCAGATATTGTACATATGGCTACATTAATTGAAACTAAACAGGCTAATTGTGTAACCAGAGGAGATTAGGTGCGGCCCGGCCTCACCCAAGATAATGCACCCCTTACTATGGGCCCACCTCGATGTATGTATTCTACATCCATGCCGTCCATCCACTTTAAAAGGTCATCTTATGGCTCAATGAAGAATATCCAAATCTCAGGTGAACTATACCATAAGAAATAGTGGTGATTGACCACTAAAAACTTCTTATGCGCTACAAAAGTTTTGGATCAAGCTGGTATTTGCATTTACCCTTTATCCTGATTTCCGTGACCTTATCAACAGGTTAGATGGCAAATAAACATTAGTGAAATGGTGGGCCATTTAATCACTGATGTTTCCTATACTGGTCCACCTTTTGGGCTCGTGCCCTAAAATGATGTGATAAAACAGATAAAAACAGATGAATGACCTGGATGTAGAATACATACATCAAGGTAGGCCCCACGGTAGGGGTCACACCATATGGAGCTTTTTATTTTTATACATCCAATAAATGTCCACAAATCCAATAGTTAGGCAATCAAATGAGTATCATTGTTGGGACATCATACATCTAAACCCGAGTCCATAATTTAGATGCCGCTTATGCAATTTCTAAGTGCCTGCGTAGCATCCTCACACTCAGCCAGAGTATCAAAGTTTCTATCATTCAATAGACACTAGCATGAACCCCACGTAAGGAACATAAACGATAAAATGGGGTCCATTATCAGATAAGATTCCCTGACAATTCCATCTATTTGATAAAAATGGACAATTACAACCAACGATCCACATTTAACATTTCCAGATCATCCGACCGTTAGATCTCATGTCCAAAATTCCCAAATTCCCAATTTATGTTCCTAACAAATTCTTAGAAAATAACGTAGGCAAGTGGGTACCCTCAGAAGGTGGGCCCCACATGAGGAATCATGGCACTATTAGAATCCATTGAAAGATGCCTATCACACCCCCCACAAATGTCGTGTCTCTCTACCAAGTCGCATCATGCTTTTTCTGATATCATCGATAATAACTTTAAAAAGAAAACCTACCAATTTAAATAGGTGGAGAGACTATCCTTTTATCATATATATATACACTAAAAAAATAAGAAAGACACGTCTCTCATGACTTTTCAAACAATACCTAACCAAAATGAGCGTGATGTGGACCACACTGCTAATATATATATGATGGACCACCAAAAAAAATTGGTTTTTTTGTGTTATTGAAAACTACTGTTTGTCTTCCACCCTTCTTAAATGGTAGTGACAGATTTAATGTCCACATGGCGTACACCCATGGCAACCTAGACGGAAGCAGATTAGGTGCATCCCACCTCACAAAAGAAGTGTGGCTCTTACCATGGGTCCCCACTTTGATGTATGGATTTTATATCTATATTGTCCATTCATTTTTCAGATTATTTCAGGGAATGAGCCTAACAAATGAAACAGATCCAAATCCTAGGTGAATTATAAAAATAAGTGGTGATTGGCCGTTAAATGCTTCTTATATGCTATAAAAGTTTTGAATCAACCTAATATTTGTTTATGAATAGGTCGGATGGCAAGTAAACATTATTATGGACCCTTGGAAGTTTTTAATGGTGTGGTGGTCGGCCAGCATGGTTTCCTATAAAGTATTGCCTCCTAAGGTTTGGATCTGCTTCATTTTTTACCTCATGCCTAAAATGACATGAAAAAATGGATGAATGGTGTGGATATAGAATACATACATTAAAGTGGGACCCACTAGTACAATGGATGAGTCACCAACATCCAGGAAGAACCATAGATTGCATATAGTAGTCTAGCCCATCCATTATGTGGGTCTGATTATTCAAGAGAGAAAATGACAAGAAACCACACCCAACAAGGTTTCCAATTTTAATTCCTTCCGTTTAAAGGAAATCTTTAAAAAAATCAGCTTCCTATTCCTAAGCAATGTATAATACCTGAGTCTTTCTATTTAAATAAACAGGGGAAATGCTTCCATGCTCTCAAGCACTATAAATTTTGGTGCTCCTATTTACAATGGGACACTTAAAGTGTCCAATATGGTATAACTTACATTTCATAGTGCTCCTAGCTGCATTGGGAAAATTGGACCGTCCAATCCATCGATCTAGACTATTCACTGGGTTCAATGTGAACTTAAGACTGTCCAAACCATTGATCTAGACCATTCACTGGATCCAAATCACATTTCATGGTCAACCAGACAAACATGACACTGATCGGACAAATATTAAATTTGATTGAAGGTGTTTAATAAGAACGGTTAAGATTGTTTAATGTGTCCAATCAACAGTTATCTGTCTGTTTGTTAGGACCACCATGGATTGCTTATGATTCTAGAGAATTCCTTTTGATAGGCAATTGCAGCTATCCCATCTATAACTTAGAAAATGGATGGTTACAGAAAATAAGGCCAAATCAAGGGTGGGTTACATCACCCTATTGGTGGGAATTTTGCATTGTCGTTAGTCACATGTGCTATTGAGTTAATGGACGGTTCATATTAACCAAATTATCTAACTGAACCATGCAACTAGGAGCACTCCATATGCACATATTCAAATTTCACTATATGATTCCCTTCCTTTTCATTTTCCTCAGTTACCTCTCAGGGAGGTCAGGGTTTTGATAGGGTAGGGTGCCACCATACCATATTTGTGGCAAGCTACCAACCCCAGATTGATTATTAAATGATGATCAGAACCGTTCATGTTCTAGACTCCATGCACAACCTGAACCATCTTAAGTAGCATTGGTTGAACGGTTATTTGGTTATGAAGATGTATATCTGGCCAATTTTCAAATCTAAGATTCAAAGATCAGGATCATCAATGAAGTAGCATAAAAACGGTTCAGATCATTCTAAGGATGCAATCTAGGGGTAGACACCAGCCGCTGTACCCTATCAAAACCTTACCTCTCAGCTGTTTCACAGATTGATTGCATACTCCGGGACAAGAAGCCACCGTCTATGAACAGTCAGCTTGACTTCTTAGCAGAATGGCCATTTTAGTCTAATCTTAATTATAACAACTAATAGAAGGGAAGAGGATTGTGTGGTGACTCAAAGACTGTGGGGCCCATCTTGAAGTATGTGTTTTATATCCACACCTTCCATATGTTTTACCAGCTCATTTTAGGGAATTAGTCCAAAAATGAAGGAGATCCAAAGCTCAAGTGGACCACACCACTTAAAAAAGCAGGGGTAGTCACACCTGAGATTTATATCCACGCCTTCCATCCATATATATATATATATATATATATATATATATAAACACGCAAACACACCTGAGATTGCATTCTGACTAACTCAGCAAGTTAAATTCCGTGGGGCCACTGTAATATAATTCTCTTATCCATGCCGTTCATCTGTTTTTTCAGTTCATTTGAGAGCGTGATCCTAAAATTGAAGCAAATACAATCCGAAGTAGACCACGTTATAGGAAAAAGTAAGCATAATGGCATCCACCGTTGAAACCTTCCAAGGCCCACAGTCATGTTTATATGTCATCTAACTAACGTATTGAAAAGGTAACACAGACATAGATGAAGGAAGGGAAAAGACAAATATACTTTCAACCAGATCTTCAGTGCCCTTAGAAGTTTAGGATAGTATGCATTTAATTCATAATATTTCTTTTGGTGTGGTCCACTTGAGCTTTGGATATGCTTCAATTTTTGGCCCATACCTTAAAATTAGCTTTAAAAACGGATCGACAGCATGGATAGACACATATATCACGGTGGGCCTCACATAGTTTACCCATCACGCAATCCGTACCCCTTCCAATGCAGCGGAGCAACCCTAACCCTGTCTTTCTGATGGGAGCAGATTAGTGTTACCCGGGAGAACGGATTGGCTACTCCCCCGCCACCAGCCCATGGCTGATGGTCGGTGCTCTGTGGGCCCCACCATGATGTATGTGCTTCATCCATTTTTAAAGATAATTTTAAGGCTTGATACCAAAAATTATAGGAATTTAAATCTCAGGTGGACTATACCACAGGAAAAAAAAATAGTGATTGGATATCCACAATTAAAATCCTCCTTAGGCCCAATATACTGTTTATTTGAAATCAAATCTGTTGATTTGGTCATACAGCTCCAGATGAATGGAAAAAACAAAGATCAGATGAATCCAAAACTTTTATAGCCCCCATAAGGTTTTTAATAGTGGACACTCATTCAACACTGTTTCCTTTATGTGTTCCACTTGAGATGTGGATATTACCTCATTTTTTGTCTCATACCATGGAACGATCTGGAAAAATAGATAGACAGCATGAATGAAACACATACATCATGTTGGGGCCCACAAAGCAACGACCACCAGCCATTGGCTGGTGGCGGGGAGAGTAGCCAATCCGTTCCCAAGATGGGGTAGATGTATGCATACACCACTGCTGGCCGGACGCGGATTAGCTACTGACATGTTGAGTAACGTCACCAATTTCTAGGGGCCCCACTATGATGTATGTGTTGTCTCCACCCTGTTCATTCATTTTAAGATATCATTTCACCGCATGAGCTAAAGAATGAGACAGATAAAAATCTGCTGGAGACCCCATCACATAAAACAGTGGGAAGAGTGATTCTTACCGTTGAAACTATCCTAAGCCTCAACCTAATGTTTATTTGAAATCTAACCTCTTCAACAAATTTTAAAAACATATAAAAAAGGAAAAACATAAATATCAGTTTCATTCAAAACTATTGTGACCTTTAAAAGTTTTTAATGGTGGGCGTTACTATCACCATTGTTTCTGTGCTGGGTTCCATTAGAGCTTTGTATTTAACTCATTATTTAGATCTTATCTCCGGATGGATGGATCGCGTAGATACGAAGCATACATCATGGTGGGCCCACCGAACTTGGTGACGTCACTTCAGTAGCTAGTCTTGTTACTCAACCTGTCAGTAGCTAATCCGCGCCCCTGCTGGCCGACACGCAGCTAAAAATGCGTGTTCTCTTATCCGGTGGTTTTATACGGACAGAGGCTATTTTGGTCATTCGGAATATAATATCCCTCTGGCCTTCAAACGGAGGGTAATCGAGGGAGGGATACACATGCAATATTTAAAAACTGAAGGTATGCGTGTCTAATTTTCTTGTAATGGGACGGGGGGAAATGCTAATTACCCTGTGAGAGATTCCCCACAACCCCAAACTCTGTGGCCCCACCGTGATGTTTTGTTATATCCGCTCCGTCCATCGATTGCCTCAACTCATTTTATCATGTTCGCCTAAATTCAGGCAGAATCAACACATTAAGTGGGCCACAACACAGGAATTAGAAAGGATGTAAATACCACCGTTGAAACTTTTCTGGGGCCTACCGTGCTGTTTATATGCCGTCCAACCATTCATAAGGTGATTCCCACTGGAATGAAGCGAAAATACAGATATTAGCCTGATCCAAAACTTCTATGGCCCCAAGAAAGTTTTAAGGGAGGGCGTTCAATCTCCACCGCTTGTTGTGTGGCCTAATTGAGTTTTGAATCTTCTTGATTTTGAGACGACGTCCTGCAATGGGGTGGAGAAACCGATGCACGGGATATAACACAGATATCACGGCGGGCCCCACAGCGCTTGAGGTTACAACCCCAGGTTAGGCTAGTGACGCTGCCATCGGTGCTATGTGGGCCCCACCATGATCTATGTGTTTTATCCATTCCGTCTATCCATTTTTTCAGATCATTTTGGGTTCGATCCCAAAAATAAGGCAGATCAAAATCTCGGGTGGATCACACCAAAGTAAAAAAGAAAAATAAATAAATAAAATTAGTGGTTGAATGTCAACATTGAAAACCTCCTGAACTCATTATAATCTTTATTTACATCCAACTTGTTAATTAAGTTATACATACCTGAATGAAGGGAAAAAAACAAATATCAACTTGGTCCAAAACTTTCATGACCCCAAGAAGTTTTTTTTTTAATGGTGGGCATTCAATCAATACTGTTTTCTGTGATGTGGTACATTTGAGATTTAGATCTAGTTCATTTTCGTTTTCAAGCAATAAAATGATCCTTAAAAATGAATGGACGGAATGGATGAAACGCATGCATCATTGTGGGACCCACAGAGCACCAACTATTTTATTAAACCCAGGCCGATCAGAACCGTAGATGAGCCACACCATAAAAATTGAATGAATAGCCAAGGATCTGATGCGAATTCACGTGGTGTGACCCACACCATAAAAAAAATCTCGTGCTGTGACCGACGTACATTCGGAAACGAATTGGCTACTCCCCCGACACCGGCCAATGGCTGATGGTTGGTGCTATATGGGCCCCACCATGATGTATGTGTTTCATCCATGCCGTCCATCTATTTTTATAGATCATTTTACAGTATGAGTACAAAAATGAGGTATATCCAAATCTCAAGTGTACCACGTTACAGAAAACAGTGTTGAATAAGGGTCGACCATTAAAAACACTTTAGGGGCCATAAAAGTTTTGGATCAAGATGATTTTTGCTTTTTCTCTTCATCTGGGCCTGTATGACCTAATCAAAATATTGGATGTCAAATAAAAAATATAGTGGGCCTTAGGAGGATTTTAATAGTTGATATCCAATCACTGTTGTTTTCATGTGGTGTGGCCAACCTGAGATTTATATCCCTCTCATTTTTGGGATCAAGCCATAAAATGATATTTTAAAATGGATGAACGGAATGGATGAAACACATACATCATGGTGGGCCCCACAGAGCACCGACCATCAGCCACGGAGCTGGTGGCAGGGGGTAGCCAATCCGTTTCCCATACATTCACCCTTGTGAGAGGACCTAAAACAACCGAAAAGTATATTAAAAAAAAAAAAAAAAAAAAGCTTTTTTACTGAAAGATGTCAAGTCCTTGTTCTTCACCCACCAACATTTGTTAGTACAAGTGGGATGACAGGCCCGTTGGCTCTTTATTGGATGGGACCCGCCATGGACACATGTTATTACGTAATTGAAAAATATCGTGATATACATAGTAGGTAGATCAAATAAACTAAATAAAAGGGTCATTATTGGAAAGTAATGGTAAAAGGTGATTGCCGGAGTTTTTCCTCCTTACACCCTTGGAAAAGCAAATAGGTGAGAAAGAAATCTTCAAACATGTGTAAGTTTGAGGGCTCAGCTTTTTTTGTTTTTTAATTAGTTATTAAAGGTGAACAGTTTTAAACCCATCGAAACTCTCTTCTTAAGCTTCACATGAATTTAGGATTTTTAGTCTAACTAAAACACCGTGCTGTGATGTAATTATAGGGTATTGTCCTTACACAATTTTAGACTAATCACAATTTTAGTGGAGTCCAACAATATAACTGATCACAATATCCAACCCTTATGTAGAACTAAACTGTTGATCAATTAAACACACTTAAAACTTTCAATCCCTGCATCGCGCTAATCTAGCATGTGTTGTACCACTTGGGCCCAAATGTAAGCATGGTCTAATTATTATAATCGTCCATGCATTAAGAGCTTATGCTAAAATGGGTGATTCTACCTGTTGGTGCTCGGTTTGTTTTTTATTGTGTGGGCATGGCAGAATCGATACAACAGCTCGATCTAAATCGATCAACTTTAACCCCAATCGTTAAAATAAGCATATACATCCAATATGAATGTATACAGTAAGATTTTGAGAAGATCGATTGATCACTTAGCCATTTGCGGAAGTTTATAACGATCAGGTGATAATCGGAGGGTGAGGTTCTTCCTCTGAAGATGAGTACTATGTACCTTATATAAGAGAGGACTTTCGGAATACTATTGCAAATAAAATAAAATAAAAATAAAACTCATAATCGGTCAGAGGGAGCGACTACAAGAATGCGTCTCTTAAAAGAATTGGTTGATATTTGATAGAGAACAAATCCATCATATTAGCGTAGACTTGGATTATAAATAAAGATTATGGCTAAGAATCACTGCTACTCTTAGGATAAGTTAAGATAAAAGATAACTTGATAGATTTGATTGCTTGTTGTTGGTTGGTTGGTTATTTTTTTTCTTTTTTAGATTGTATGGTGTTACTTCTTTATTACATTTCTCTGTTAATTATAGATTTCAGTTGTAGCTTATTATTCCAAATCTCTCTTCTATTATTGCAATAGTTACAATAGTCTAAAAGCCTTTCTACATTCTTGTAACACCTCGGATTTCAAGGGTCGAGTAAATACTCGACTCCTGATATCCCGGGTGTTACTTACGCTAAAATACTCAACTCCCGATATCCCGGGTGTCACTTATGCTTTGCGGAAGTGGGTTCCATAGTTTGTTTTACTTGGCATGTGAGCATTCGAGAAATTTACAATGGACTATGTGATGTACTCTGGATTTGATGCAGATTTTAACTCAAAATACAACTAACAAGAAAAATGTATATATCCAGTGTACAGGACTACATCCTAGCCAAAAGTACATATAGTTCCAAAATATAAAACATATCGGCCCAAAATCTCATCACTACCCCTAAGGCGACCTACATCGGCCCGCTCAGCAACTAGAAATACGAGAACTCGTCCGAGTCCATGAACACCTCCTTCAATGCATAAGACTCCATAGTACTTGCATTTATAACAGTGTCTGGTTGGTGTTTTAAAACACCGTCCCAGAGTGGGAGTGAGTGATCAACTCAGTGGTTCCATTAATTTTAAGTTACACATGTTATCGATTCCACTAACACAAGTAATGATAAAGCAAATTAAACACCCAATTCATAAATACTCTTATTAATGCACGTGTATGCTGTATGAGATGATGCATGCCCTCAGAATCCAACACTTACAAATAGCGATTCCAACTCCTTATTCGCAAATGACCAACTGTAATGCCCCAAATTTCACGGCCAGAGTTCATATTCGTGCTCAAGAAAATTGGGTGTTATTATTATAAGAAGTGGATGTTCACAGGACTCGCCTTGGGGTTTCTCTCATCTAGATCACATCCAGTCACTTTCGTAATGGTATTCATTCACAAGAAATAAATTAACTGCATTTATTATTCCATATTCAATTAAATTGTCAAATGCTCACGCAAAGGAAGCTTATTACAAGATTCAAAGTTTCATAATGGAAACATAAATAAAAGAAACCATATCTAAAATTTCAATCTATTCCACAAGATCTTCCATCAGAGGCCGATCTTCTAGGTATTCATCTTGTACATCACCTGCATCATCTGTACGGTTGGAGAAGTCAACACCCTACTCATAGTGATGGTTACCCTTTAAGATTAATAATAATTCAAAAAATTCATGAAAGCAATAGAAGGTTTCTAATACGTCCCGTACTCCACTAATATGAGGGTATCAGAATGCGTAAACAACCTACATGAAATGCATGACTAGCAAAGCGTGTGCAGCTCATCATACATAGTGATCGTTAGAATGTAAAATTTGATTTATAGGAAACTCGGATCGCCCCGCATTCTTACACTACAGAGATTCACCGGCATGTCCAACGCTGCCATGGATTTACGTGAACACCTCAAGGCGCACAACACATGAGTCGGACGATTTATGTGACACAATTTGTTCATGGAGAGACTATTGGAAACATTCAATCTCGGAAGTAATGTGACACTGCATTTGTAAATTATACATATCGATTTGTGCACCACTACCCAAAATTCATGGAATTACATAACGACCAAGAGAGTCTCTACTCAGAACGCATTACGTCCATAATAAAATATTCGAATCACTAGTTGTGATACATCTTAACACATCGCTTGCACTTATAGAGAACGTAAACTAAATCATGGGAGTTTTGGAATAACAAGTCACATGCCTAACCCATTTTAAAGGTGGATAACATAAGTCCAATAACATAAAGAGAAGAGTGGCAATGACCAACTCAACAAAGATAAAAGTGGCAATGACCAACTCAACAAAGAGGAGAGTGACAATGGTCAACTCAACAAAAGAATAGTAGCAATGGCTAACTCAATCAAATAGACAAGTGACAATGGCCAACTTAATAATAAGGAGAGTGGTAATGACCAACTCAATAAAAAGGAGAGTGGCAAGGGCCAATTCAATAAATTGATAAAATTAAAGGTAAGGCTTGTATCTATCACCTCACATAAATTCATAAAGATCACTTGTGGGCAACATTATACTACAATATCAAAAGGCAAATAATTGATGGTAAAACATATAACTGCAGGAAGAATTCAAAGTAACACGAAGGCATGTTAAAGGCAAGATGAAATAACAGGATTGCATGTAAGGCAAGGTAAATATAATAACTTAAATTAATGTAAGCCTAAAGGTTAAAACCCTCACATTTTTTGTTTGATCATCTGCTAAAGTTAAATGCCAAGTGACCTGCCTCAGAGTTTAGTCTTATCCCAATTCACCAAAAGACTTGAATGGTTTATGATTAAGATTTGATTTTTACTACTTTACGTTTAGTGGATTTAGGGAAAACCTTAATTTAAGAATATTTTGTGTTTCAACTAAGAATTTCCTGAAATCTTAGGCGCATTATTCCACCGAGTTGACTTAGTTCGTCATGGTGGAATTCTCCACCTCTATTGCTGTAAAGGAAAGTTTGAAAGGAAAATGAAAAAGAAGGATTTTAGACTTGATCTTGACCTGAATCGAACTTAAGGTGGTGACTGGACCTCTTTCTCTTTTTTTTTTCTTTTTTTTTTCCTCTTCTCTCCTTGCTGGAAAGGCTGCAAGTCTGGACGAACCAGACTTTTCTCTCCCTCTTTCTCCTTTGCTACTGCAGTTGGGATATCTCTCTCTCTCTCTCTCTCTCTCTCTCTCTCTCTCTCTCTCTCTCTCTCTCTCTCTCTCTCTCTCCTTTGAGGTATCTTCCAAGCGTTAGAGTGGGCTACCTTTTATAAGGTGTGAAAGATAGCTAGTTCAGCAGCGGTTCTTGCAGCAACTTGTTTACACAGTGGAGAGATCAGGAATGGCAACGCACGTCCCTATTTTCTGCGCTGCAGTGATCAGGACCGCATGGTGGCCCACTGACTCCTATCCGATCCCTTTCGCCGTCGTGGGAGGGATCGGATTCCACGTCTTCGGGGTTTGGGTGGTTCGGATCGGGACTACGATCTGGATCTTGGTCGCCCTGCATGCGGAGAGTTCTAAGGTGTGTCCAGTTCTTCTGTCGTTCATGACTGTTGCGGATCATTCCATTTGGATTATGGTGGGGCCCACGATCACAAGCGTATGGAAATCCTCTCCCTCCGTTAGATTTGTTGTGAAATCCTGGCCTAGGAGGAGTTGGTTTTCATTTTCGTTTAGGGTGGCCCAGCAAGCGGATCTTGTTGTGATGATCTGGACTCCCGAATGGTGGGGATGCTCCCTGATTCATTACCGGTGAAGTTGGTGGCCTCGTCTGATTTAGATGGACGGCTCAGATCACTCATATGGATCGAGCTTAGTGGCCATGGATGACATCTGTAGCTGTCCAATTGAATTCCTGTGGTGGGAAACGAGATTAGAGAGAGGATTCTCTCTTTCGCTTGAAACGCACGGATCAAACCTGGTTTGACCTTGCTGGGGACCCGGTGCACCGCGAGTGTGATTGTGTTGTACGTGCACACTAATTAAGGTGGGGTCCACGGTGACGTTTGCATGATATCCATACCGATCATCATGTTTTGAGGGTCTGTTTAGGTCATCTAACTAAAGATGAAGCAGATCCAAGGTTTAGGTGGCCCGTATTAGGTGGTCATTTGTGTTCAGGTCTCACTGATTTATGAGTGGAGATCATTCTCAACGGTTTGATTCGCGTCGGCGGTTAGATGTATGGACAGGATTGTTAGATTGGTGTCGTACACACTACATATGTTACGTTGAATTTTATGGTAACACCCGAGACTTTCAATACTTGGGTATTGAAAAGTTTGAGGTGTTACACTAACACTTCCTCATCATGCAACCTCAACTCCTGAGTCGTCACACCTAACTAATGCAATGCGATGAATGCTCGTGTTAGCCAAGTGAATTAATTAAGTCCGTTCATCCAACAAAATTGTAGAAGTGGAACATCTCCATATAATCAATGACTTTATCCAGATTGTTAAGCCCAAGGCGATCATAGCGGCTTTGTGCCTGCGATCCTTGATCCATATTAGAGTTTACCACCCAGACTACAACTCCCCAATCAATGTGTGGCTAACATTGGCTCGACGGATCGCTCAAGACCCAATGGCACAGCCTAGACGCATAGGGTTAGGCCGTCCATTAATGGGTGAAGGGCAACCACAAATGATGTAAGGGTCGTCACCCAAACACAATTGTAGAACAGTCGCGACATTATTACAGTTTGATGTACTAGGCTAATAGCCTTATTGGCTACTCATTGGTCACTACGGGGAAGCTCGTCACCTCAGCGTAGGTCGACAACATGGCACGGTGTCCCATACCACCATGCCCGACTCCTGAGACTTGGGGATCGTATCATTAACGATTATTAGTAGGCCTTGTTATGGGAAGATCCGAGCATGGAGCGCCAAATCGAGCCAACTAGCATTCTCAACGTCTGAGGCTTCATTTGTTCGATCCGACTTGAGCGTCCCATAGAGGCGCAGCATTCGAAAGACCTTTACCTCGGGACTATAAGTCGGGGTAGAATCTGCTATCCGATCGGATATAAAATCCAATTCCATTTATAGCGAAGCCTTCACTTTGGGGTCACATCTGAGATATCAGTTCGGACCTATGAATCGTTCGAGTCCAATGAAATGTGAACCAAGCATAATTACGTAAAGGACTTTGGTTGAGCCGGGCCGAGTAGACCTTAGGGCTTCATGCGCTAAATAAGGAAACTGCTATAACTATACGTGGCCTAAAACTTCGCCCGGTTATACGTATTATGCGCTTGACACACCGCACGATCTACAGATCGCGTGCCATATCTCCACGATCCGGGAATCCCCCTGATCGTGCCGAGACTGTCGGGCCCTGACCATCCAGCCGTTGGGTATAAATAACTCATCGCCCCATGTCTACAGGTACGCAAGATCGAATACTCTCCTCTTAACTCTACATTTAGACTCAGATTCCTGTGTCCTGACTTAGGCATCGGAGGGTCCCCCGGCCTAGCCAGGGTCTCCTTTGTTCATTGTTGGTGCGCAGGTTTAGGGCTTGGTGATTGAACTAAGCGGACAAGATCAGGAGGAGAGCGGACCAGATTTTGACATCAACAGGCCTCTTTAGGGTATAAGGGTGCTCCAAATTCAAACAAACGTGAACATATATGTAAACATGGTTAGTCAGCTAGTAGATTAGTTCGGTGGACTCGGCAAACCTCGACGCAACCGGTACTGGGTGCAAGCATCCCATGTAGTCCAACTATTGTCAATTATCCGCGTTCAGCCCAGGTTAATCAAACTAGTTTAGAGCAGTTGACTCAATTATAACTACCTTTGTAAAATCAAATAATAAAATAGATGGTAACTTTTTATTTATGATACATCTAAACTGAAATCTATAGTGTGGACGTTTTAACTGAATTTACGGGCACACTGAGTATGCAATTTCCAAGTAAATTTCAAAGTGCCTGTGCATTTCAGCAGCTGTTATACAGATTTTTTTTAATGGTTTAGATTCCATACACGTGTCATGCTGGCAGGAAAGATGTACCTACGTGACCCAAGTAGTCCTACTTTATTATTATACCATTCCATTGCTAAAGTGTAGTTTTTGAATGTGTTAAAATTTTTTTTTAATAAACTGACAAGTTGGTTGGACAGCATGGATAAAAATGGAGCCGATTAGGTGGGACTCTGACTGTGGGGCCCACTGTGGTGTACGTGACTAAGTCCATCGGGGTTGAAAGCTCATTTTATGGCGTGATCCAAAAAATGAAGCATTACCAAATCTCAAATGGACCATGGTACAGGAGGCAGTCGTGATTGACCATTAAAATATTCGTGTGGGCTACAAAAGCTTTGGGTCAAGATGATAATAGTGTGGTCTCTTTATCTAAGTGTTTGTGACCTTATCACCAGATTGGATGGCAAATAAACATTCAGTGGAATATGTGAAGTTTTTAATGGTGGGGATTCAATCAAGACTGTTTCTTGTGGTGTGGTCCAGCTAAGATTTGAGTCAGCTTCATTTTTTGAGATCACGCCCTAAAATTAACTTTCAAAATGGCTAGATGGTGTGGATTTAAGGCACGTACATCAGTATGAGCCGCACAGTCGAGGGTCCCACCCACCTCCGTGGATCCAGGCTTTCACCGAATCCGCTCCCGGATGAAACACATACATCACGGTGGGCCCACAGCACCTGGTTAGTACCGAAATGGAGTCCATGTTACACGGGTTCGATGTCATACACGGACCATGTGGGCCCCACAATCTTTCACTTTTCTGTTTTTTTTAAAAAAGAAAAAGTAATCAACGGCATTCCAGCATACACGGGCAGAACATGACGATCATCTGAATACAGACTGCAACGGCACAAATGCCATGCATGCACCCCAATACAACCCCCCAGATAAGGGGACTTATTTGAGATAGGGCACGCACGGAGGGGTGTTCATCGAGTCGAACGGATTCGAGCCGGCCAGCTCGACTTGGCTTGCTCAACTGGCACACCCAGCACGAACTCGGCCTAGCTCGGTGATTGAGTGATCCTCCCCAGCTTGACTCGGCTCCGTCAGCAAATTGGACCAGTCTGAGCCGAGTTCGAGCTCGAACTTTAACTTACGAGCCAGAGCCATTACTTCAGGCGGCAGGACGAACAAGGATAGAGAGAGGCAGAGTTGCTGGCTCCCTGCTGGTTGGGCCGGATAGAGAGAGGGAGGTAGAGCTTCTGCTGTTCAGGCCGTTGAGTTCAAGTTATATATTGAACCGGGTCAAGCTGGGCTCGAACTCGGATCAAACTAGCTTCGAGCTCTAAAAACCAGCTGGCCTTAGATTGAGCTTTGCTTTAAATTGTCGTTTTTTGAGGCTAGTCGAGCGAGTTGACCGAGCTGGCTCGGTTCATGTACACCCCTGCACGCACGTTTGCAATGGCTACATGCATGTGTATTGATAAGCGTAGTCCACCAGCGTATAAAATACTCCTAGCCCAACCCATACTCCATCACGTGAGACGACCTTGGGGTCACCGCGTGTCGGCCTGGCGTTGGATTTAGCTGGATCACAATCTTATCCATGACGTGTAAGATAGTGACGGTGGACCCTACATGTCACATCGATGACCGCATCAAAACTTCCCATTTTCTCGCCGTAGTGTTATTTGATACTCCGGCAGTGTACGACGCTTCATACACAGCCCCTCAGAAACCATATCTACTAAATACATTTAACTCAAATTAACGGACTAACTTGTGTAACCGACTGTCTCCGAGTCTCAGCCCCAAAATCAGAGTGTTTGAAAAATCCTAACCTCTGATTATTTAATAATTATCTGTTGGCAGAGGACCGTGTATTTTTTATTTTTAACCGTCTAATAAATGCCCAACAAACCGATAGTCAGGCAATCAAACAATCTTAATTTTTGTTTCCCGATACATTCAGCTGGGACCGAAAATTTGGACAGCTTAACTAGAATTACTTAAATACATATTCACAATTTCTTAGTAATTTAGAAGTGCAGGTGCATCATCCATCACATCCTGCCAGTGTACCAAATCTTTTCTCTTTCTTCCCCAAGAAAAGAGGAATCGTCGTATACAATAGCGATTTGTTTCAGCTCCGCTCGGCTCTACTCGGCTTCGATCGGAGCGTTTGATGTACAGTTACTGACCGTTCTGCCCTTATGGATAGCGAGGATTGGTGTCCTCCATCTGTACGGTAGGATTTGTACTCTTTCTGTTATTACAATAGTCGAGCCCATGGTTTGGCAATCTCGATCGTTGATTTGTTGTGTCCCCTATAGCTATGTACTATTCTATAAAGATATTGCCGATGGGGCAATCTGAACCTTTCAATTTGTTGCTATCAAGATAGACAGTGGAAAAGAGAAATACAGTGACATTCCAGGTTCAATTTAAAAAACGAAGTCTCAAATATTGATGGCTGAAAGATGGCCTGAAATCCTAACCATGGCTCCCACTTCTCATTATTGGAAACCCACACCACATGTATGCAAATGAACGAGTGGCTCACAATAAAGAGCCGATTTGGTGAGGATGGGACCATGGGGCACCACCTTGATGTATTTGTTGCATAGCAATAATGTCTGTATAGTTGTCTATGTATTTTTTCAGCTCATTTTATATTTGTAGACACCTTCCTCGTAGTTGACAAGCTAATTAGGATTGAACTAACTCAATTTAACTAATGGCTAACTCTATCCCTAATCTAAACCCTAATTTTAATCTTAGCCCTAAATACCAGAATCCCCAACTCTAGTCAAAACTGAGTCACACTTCGAGTCAACTTGTCGAGTCAACTCACCCAATTATCTTACCCGGTCCACCAACCTAGTTAACTTGCCTAGTCAAACCAAACCGTGAACCAAGCCTGAATCAAGCTCAAATCCAAGCTCATTCAAAGTCCAGAGCAAGATAATAGTACACACGCCTTAAAGCAGAAGTCTTCACATGTGTAGGAAAGCACACCTGCCAAAGTAGGGGGAGCCCATGTGAGACTAGCGGCGACGCTGGCCACATGCTAGGTCTCCTCTCGGGTAGGAGACCCTAACGCAAGTGCAAGTTCTCCTCTTGGAACGGTCATCTGTGTGCTGAACTAAATTAACTTCGCTGTCCTTCCCCTTTAGTGAAAATTACAGTCTCTGCCATTTGATCCATCTGCTGAGATATTTCCACGTGACAATCTCAAATCCATACCCCTCTAACTACTTTGCAATCCTAGACTTGACCGAAATTATTGAAAAACTGGGCTATAAGGCTATAAATAGCCCCCTTCCTTATCATACAAACCATCCAGTAAATAAAAAAAACCTAAGCATCCATTAGCCCGTTAGGCATCCTAGCCATCCCATTCCTCTACCAAGGAAAGTGAGAGTGAAAGAGTCTATCCTGAGTCAAATCTAATCCAACCTCAGTCCTAGCCTTTTGAGCCAAACAAGTTCTAACCCGAGCCACTCAATCTATTTAGCCTTTGCGACATTACCATCCATCCAACCATCTAATCACTAATTTAGCCACGTATAACATTGGCATTAGCATTGTGCAACAATTATTCCCTCATTAATCCTCTTGCTTATCTAAACTCATCAGTACTTCTGCAATGCATTGCATCTTACACATCAATCCAGGTGTATACTCTGTGATTTGCCGATATAATTGACCTTGTCTATTAGAAACCCTGGTCAATTAGTTTACGCTTTAGCAAGTGGAGGAGTTATGGTAAATTTATTTACCCTAAACCAAAGCTTCTCACAAGCGTTGCATTTAACACGGTGTCACATAACTATATAGCATTCTACACCAATTAATACAAATGTAAAATATGTGGCTTACTGATATAATCAGATCTTGCCCACAAAAAACTTGTATTGATTGGTTAATCGCTTTGGCAAGTGGAGGAGCTAGGGAAAATTCATCTAGTTCGAACTGAAGCTTGTCACAGGCATTGCATTTTACTTGGCATTACATACACTACTACATCATCAACGTGCAAGAAGCAAAACTAATTCTTAGAAAAAAAAATTAATCATGTGAAGTAGATATTGTACGTTTATACGGGTAAAATGGGTGCCTAACGCCTTCCCACTCTGTAATCACAGTCCTTACCTCAAATCTTCAGTCGCATATTAAGGGGTCATCTTAGAATTACGGACCTTCATATCCTTTCCCCTACACGTTTTTGTAGGGTCTAGTTGACTATAGGAACAAAGTAGCTAGCCAGTGGCAACTTCAATTATAAATAACACATTTTCAAACACAATACAAAAACCTTCGAAAGAGGCACTCGTAGAAGCATGAGTCGATTCCATCCTAGATCCAGCGTCCACAACACCATGGGCCCAAAAATGAAGAGGATCCAAATCTCAGGTGGGTCATACCATAGGAAACATTGTTAACTGAATGTCTACCATTAAAAACTCCCTAGATCTATCATAATGTTTATTTTCCATCTAACTCATTGGTAAGGCCACATGTGCTAGGAAGAGGGGGAACATAAATATCCGCTTGATCAAAAGCTTTTGTGGCTCACAAGAATATTTTAATGGTGGGCATTTAATCACAACTCTTTCCTATAGTGCGGTCCACTTGAGATTTTGGATTGGCTTAAGTTTTTGGCAAATGCCCTAAACTGACATGGTAAAATGAATTGACCATTTGAGCATCGCCAATTCTACGCTCGGCCATACCTTATTGAATTTGACCCTGAAATAACCTTAAAAAAAAAAAAAAACGTGGATGCAGCTTTGGCTCAGTCGGTGGATCCTTGACTGTGGAGCCCACCTCGATTCTAAAATCAGGATAATATCGGCTCGCATGGGAGGTTCAGCATGCCGAGGCAGTCGATCTTCCAGGTGCTTACTCTCCGAGTCCGTGACCGACCTCGAAAAGTAGGAGGCTTCTGTTATGGGAAGATCCTAGCCCCTTATGATTCCGAGGACCGACGTCATGCTAATTCGATCGGACGGACGAAAACCAGCTCGGCTTGGATTATAAGTGTGGACATTCTTCAACGAGGGTTGATAACCACCCTGATTGAGATTTTATGCGCCTAAGGGACCGAGCTGAGGTTAGCTCCCGAGGCAGGCGCTCCACGAACTAAACTTAGAAACTACCATAAGTAGACGTGGCCGGTTACTTCGCTCGCAGAAACGCACGATACGAATAATATGCTACATGATCCTTGGATTGCATGCAGTATCCCCACGATCCGAAAATTCCCTTGATTGAGTGAATCGTGCCGATATTAACGGACCTAGGGTTATCAATACACCAAAATCACCCGACAGTATCCCCACGATCCGAAAATCACCCGACAGTCAGGTATAAATACACCAAGACCCCATTGCTACAGGTATGCAATATCTCGCACTCTCTCTACAGTTGAACTTAGACCCCGATTCCCTTGACCTGACTTAGGCATCGGAGGGTCCCCCGGCCTAGCCAGGGTCTCCTTTGTTCACCCTTTGTTCAGGACCAGGGTCCATTCGAGGAGCATCACATATTTGTCATCTAGCGCCAGCATCGCACGGAGTGGAGGGTAGTCCAGATTTTGTCATCAACATTTTTGGTGTCGTCTGTGGGAAGCTGATACAAAAAGTCAGGTTCCTGTTCTCGAGTATAATGGCTAGAGGAAAGAAGAAAGCAGTAGCTGTGGAACCAGAGCTAAATGAACAAACTCGCTCCTCCTCACTACTTCACGCCGAATCAGCCCCAGGGCCCTCCCAGCGTTCTCGCAATCGGGCGAGTAAATATCACACCATGCAGAGCGAGATACAAGCCCTACGTGATGAGATAAATAGGATGAAGCAACAACAGAAGCCGCAACCGCACCCTGTTCAGGAAAATCCAGTACCTGAACCAGTGAGTCTGGTCGTGGAAGCCCACTTTGCGTCAAGGGGTGTGAGGCCCAAGGCGCCTCAACACCCCTAAGTGCCGCTCTCGAGTTAGAATCCTCCCCCGACATAACTTTGAGCCTCGACTTGGAACACGGCCACGCGAGCTCCGACCAATGCTTCGGTCACCTCAGTACTGACACCAACAGATCTCCGCCATCGGCTAGAACGGAGGAGAGGAAGGAGAATTCCAGAAGTTGAAAACAACCAGGAAATCATGGCAGAAAACAGAGACCCATGGGAGAAACGGTTCGCAGAGTTCAATGACAAATTCACAGCTCTAGAAAAGAAACAGCTGCTTACGTCAGTTCCCGTCGCAGTTCAGGCAATGATGGAAGAGACCGAATCTCCCTTCACCTCAGAAATCATGAACGAGGTGATGCCTCAGAGGTTTCGGATACCTCCCGTCATCCAATACTCCGGGTCTGGAGACCCATTCGAATACATAGAAGCCTATCACTCATGGATACAGATCCAGACAGCGACGAATGCTATGATGCATCGAGGGTTCTCGATCACACTTGCAGGTTCAGTACAGAGTTGGTACCAACAGCTCAAACCAAATTCCATCAGTTCCTTCGCAGAATCGAGCTGACTATTCCTTACCCAGTTTATAAGTGGTAAGAGGAGTCGAAAGCTCAACACTCACTTGTTTGCCATCAAGCAAGAGCCTAAGGAGTCGTTGAAAGATTACATCGCTCGCTTCAACGAGGAAGCATTATTAGTGGAAAACTACGATGATAAAATGACACTCACTACTGTATTCAGTAGCAGCCTAAAAGAAGGAAAATTCACTTTCTCCATTGGAAAGAACCCGCCAAAGATACTAGGCGAACTGGTCGCTAGAGCTCAGAAGTACACCAACGCGGAGGAATTCTCCAATGCTGGTAAGAATGTCCAAGTGACAGAGCCAAATGGTAAAGGGAAGAGGCCTAGGAACGAGAAATCTCAGCCTTCTAGCAAAAGAGCCGATGACCACTTCTCTCGCGATCATCTTCTGAGCAGAAGACCGGAGGAAAAATTCCATTCTTACACCCCCCTCAATGCATCTACCGAGCAAATTCTATTGGACATCTGAGAAGAGAAGCTGCTGAATTGGCCTGTTTGCATGAGAACCATCCCAGATCATTGAGACAAGTGCAAGTATTGCCGCTTCCATCGAGACCACGACCATAATACGGCTGACTGTGTCGATCTCAAAGATAAAATTGAAGCCTTTATTCGGAAGGGACATCTATGTCGGTACACCAAGGAAGGAAAAGCGGCTCGAAAAGGAGAAAGAGAGCGAGAGCAGCCGAATAACGCCACGGAGGAGCCCGCTGAAATCCGTACGATCTTCGGGAGCTCATCCGGTGGAGGAGATTCAAACAGGGCGCGGAAAGCTCACTCCCGGAAGTCTGAGCCAGAACATTACATCCATTTAACCGAGCACTCCAGAAAGGAGCTTCGGGTCAGCCCATGCACTTTGACGTTCATAGAAGAAGACGGATGCGGAATCCAGCACCCGCATGATGATGCTCTAATAGTTACTATGACCATATCGAACCGAAAGGTATACTGCATCTTGGTCGACACCGGGAGCTCGGCTGATGTGATTTACTTCGAGGCCTTCGAAAGAATGGGGATTCCGAGGTCTCATCTCAGGCCCGTGAAGACCCCCATGCATGGCTTTGCCGGAGAAAGAGTAATCTCTGAAGGAGCCATCTCCCTTCCTGTGACCGCGGGAGAAGGACAACATCAAGTCACACTTATGGTGGACTTCCTAGTTGTCAATGTGCCATTAGTACACAACATCATCCTGGACAGACCTTCTCTCAACGCAATGAGAGCAGTCATCTCCACCTATCACCTAATGATGAAATTCCTCGCCTAGGGCGGGATAAGCTACCTCCAAGGCGATTAACGAGAAGCTCGGAGATGTTATGCGATGATAGTAAAGAAGGGGTTAGTTAAGCAAGCGCTCACCATCAACGTTCTAGACTCTAGAGGGCCTATGGAAGGCTCATCCGTGGAAGACCTGGAGAAAGTGCTGCTGGATGAGGCTGATCCGAGCATGACTGTTCGGCTTGGGACATCATTGAATCCTAAGCAACGTCTCAAAATTTTAACATTCATGCAACAACATAGCGATGTCTTCGCCTAGTCCCACCAAGATATGCCATGAATTTCTCCGGATGTCATGGTCCACAGACTGAATGTGGATCCAGATCACAAACCTGTCAAGCAGAAGAGAAGGCCATTCGACGTCGAACGATATGAAGTAATAGCAGATAAAGTCTCCATTCTGCTTGACATCGGATTCATAGAAGAGGTACATTATCCTGATTGGATCGCGAATGTGGTCCTTGTGAAGAAAGCCAACGGAAAGTGGCGGGTCTGCATGGATTACTCGATCTGAACAAAGCTTATCCGAAAGATAGTTTTCTGTTATCTGGAATTGATCAGCTGGTGGACGGCACGGCAGGACACGCGTTACTCTCTTTCTTGGACGCATACTCTGGATATAATCAGACCGCGATGCATCCCCCAGACAGGCAGAAGACTACCTTCGTCACAAACAAATGACTCTACTGTTACCGGGTCATGCCATTTGGCCTGAAAAATGCCGAGGCCACATATCAGAGGCTGGTGAACCAGATGTTCTTTAAGCAGATCGGACGCACCATGGAAGTGTATGTTGACGACATGCTGGTGAAAAGTATTAAATCATCCAATCATCTGACGGATCTTGGAGAAACATTCGCCGTCCTCCGAGAATTCCAGATGAAGCTGAATCCCATGAAGTGTGCTTTCGGAGTCGGCTCAGGAAAATTTCTCAGTTTTCAAGTCAGTCAGAGAGATATCGAGGTTAACCCCGACAAGATCAAAGCACTCCTCGACATGAGTTCGCCTCGGACCATTAAGAAAATACAATGCCTTACAGGCGAGTCGCGGCACTCGGACGTTTCATATCCAGAGCAACGGATAAGTGTCTCCCTTCTTCCAACAGTTGAAGGGTCAAAAGAAGGCAGAGTGGACGTCGGAGTGTGAGCAAGCCTTCCGGTAATTGAAACAGTATCTGGGCCCACCCCCTCTGCTGTCCAAACCCGAAGAAGGTGAACCCCTATTCCTCTACCTCGCGGTCTCAGCCTCGGCAGTCATCTCAGCCCTAATCAGGGAGGTCGGAGGCAAACAACACCCCGTTTATTACGTAAGCAAGGCTATGATATCGACATAAACAATATATTCACCCCTGGAGAAGCTAGCGCTCAACCTCGTTGTTTCAGATCGGAGGTTACATCTATACTTCCAAGCACATTCTGTGATTGTATTGACCGACTCCCCTCTCAAACAAGTTCTTTAGAGGCCCGAGGTGTCAAGTCGGATGACTAAGTGGCCCATCGAACTTGGTGAATTCGACATCCAGTTTCATCCAAAAACAACAATTAAGGGCCAAGCTGTGACCGACTTCATTATCTAGTTCACCACTCCGAGTATAGAAGAGATTGACATTGAAGTTGAAACAATTCCACCTATCCCCCTGGGCAACCAAGGGCAATATCGGACCCGGGATGGATTCTCTATATGGACGGGTCATCCAATATCAAAGGGGTTGGGGCCGGAATCGTCCTGATCGCACCAGATTCCACGACCATTCAATATGCAATCCGACTCGGGTTCAAGGCCTCAAACAATGAGGCGGAATATGAAACTTTGCTAGCCAGACTTAGATTGGCGGTAAGTTTAGGTGTTCAATCTCTTCAGGTCCGGTGCGATTCTCAACTGGTAGTAAATCACAACTCTATCGAGCACGTAACTAAAGAAACATGGATATTGCTTATCTTGACGCTGCGAGGAAACTGATCGAAAGATTTTTGAATTGTTCTATCCATCAAATCCCAAGAGCGAAAAATTCATGGGCCGACGTCCTAACACGTCTCGGCTTGGCCGCGGAAGGGAAGATCCCATGAGTCATCCCCATTAAATTCATAGAGCATCCAAGCATAGACAAGTCGGAAGAGAAGGAAGTCAATCCGGTTCATGCCAGTCCAAGCCAGATGGACCCAATCTCTAACTACCTTATGTCCGGTGAGATCTCCTCAGATAGGTTAGAAGCCAGGCGACTGAGGGTCCGAGCAGCTCGATATACCATCTTGGATGACATCGTATACAAGAAAAGACATTTCCAGCCTTATCTCAGGTGTCTCCGACCCGACGAGGCAGAATATGTCATACGAGAGATTCATGAAGGAATCTGCAGAAACCATTCCGGCAGTCGAGCCTTGGCCATGAAGATACTCCGACAAGGATATTTTTGGCCAACTATCAGGGAGGACTCTAAGGACTATGTCCGAAAATGCAATAAATGTTAGCGCTTTGCTGCGGTACCGAGACAACCTGCTGAAGAAATGACTCCTATGAGTGGCTCTTGGCCATTTGCCCAGTGGGGAATCCACATCATCGACCATCTACCTACAGGAAAAGGGCAAGTCAAGTTCGCCATCGTCACTGTCGATTACTTTACCAAGTGGGTTGAGGCCGAGCCAGTTGCCAAGATCACAGAATAGAAGGTGGTCGATTTTGTCTAGAAAAATATCATTTGTCAGTTTGAAATTCCACACACCATTGTGTCAGACAATGGTCGACAGTTCGACAACGATAAATTCTGAAGCATATAACAGGGACTCGACATCATAAATGCATACTTTTCTCTTTAACATCCTCAATCTAACGGACAGGTGGAGGCAGTCAATAAAGTTATCAAGCAACACCTCAAGACAAAGTTGAAAAAAGTAAAAGGAAGCTGGGCTGAGGAACTTTCGTTTGTTCTCTAGGCTTATACGACCATAGCTCAGTCCTTAATAAGAGAGACTCTATTCTCGCTCTCCTATGGCTTGGAGGCAATGGTGCTAGTCGAAATTGGTCTCCCTACGGCTCGAGTTAAGAGCTACCAAGAAAACCAGAATTCCGAACAGATTGCAGCCAACTTGGATTTGCTCGAAGAAGTTAGAGATATCTCGAGGCTCCGAGCCGTAGCTCGACATCAACAAGTGGCGTGATTCTACAATTCGAAGGTTAAGATCAGGAGGTTCAAACTAGGGGACTTGGTTCTTCGTCAGGTATTCTAGAATACCGTTGAGCCAGGGGCTGGGACACTCGGACCGAATTGGGAAGGGCCTTATCGGGTCATCCAGTCAACCAAGCTGGGCTCCTACTACTTAGAAGACCTCGAGGGCCATCAGCTCCCCCACCCCTGGAATGCCGAGCATTTAAAGGTTTACTACCAGTGACAAAATAACTTTTAAGGTTCTCGATGAATGTATGCCTCTAAGCGACAGGCCTTTAAGGCCCTCGATAAATGTACGCCTCCGAGCGAGGAGCTTTTAAAGCTCTTAATAAAATTCGCCTCTTCGCATCCACACGAACGAATTATCTACTAAGCAAAAGTTGCCTCTCACATGCAGGGGCAGACTCAATGAGCTAATCCCTTAAAGAAGAGGTTAGTACATTATCCCACAAAAATTCTACATGGCATCCCCTCTAAGTCAAGGGTAAAGCCAAAAAACTGACCCGACTCTCCCAACATAAGAGTCGGCTCGCGAATTAACCGATGAAGCGGAAGGTTCTCGCCAATTGTGAGACGGGCCGACCCCTTAGGGGTCTAGACTTGACAAATAGGTTATAAAGGCCTCAAACTTTACAAAGCGGCATTGATAAAAGCTGACCCACTAAAGGGTCGGCACGGCCACGCCTTGGGGAAAATCAGCAATCAACAATCAACAATCAACAATCGACAATCGACATCCAACATCCAAAAATTAACTACGGATTAACATATGAAAAATCATCATTCATAAACTCTCACCAGGAGGTCAAAGAGTAATCAGAAAGAAAAAGTTTCGACTATTCCCAAAAAAGGAGCAAGTAATCTAAGTTACGCAGACGACGGAGGAGAAACTTGGGCATCAGGGGCTTGATCCGGGATGATGTCGTCAGTAGGTATCTCTCCAACTTCTTCGGACAATAAGGAGTCGAGGTTAAGGTCTGGGTACATGCTCTGGACCGCCTCGATACAATCATCATAGCCGCGGTTGTAAAACTTGGTGACCTCAGCGTCCCTCTCCTTGGAAGTTTTGAAAGCCTTTATTGCTGCGGCCACTGCCGCAGTCAGAGAAGCTTTGTCCTCAGCCCGTTGAGTTTTCCTTGCCTGAGCGACAGCTCGGGTCTACTCTTCTGTAGCCTCAACCTTAGTTCAATCAAGAGCTTCACCCAGTCGAGCGTTCTCCTGAGTCAGCGAGTCCGCTTGAGCCCTGGCCTGGGTCAGCTCGGCAGTTGCAGCGTTGCATCGAGCTTTAAAGTCATCTACAACCCGTTGCAGTCACAACTCCCTAGCTTCGAGGTCAGCGCGACCTCCTGTAGCTGAAGCTCCCTGACCTTTTCATCTTCAAGCTGCTGACGCAACTCGCCCTGCTCCAGTCAGAAGAGAGTCACCTCATTCCGCAAGACTCCTACCTCAGTTCTGAGTGCCTCCACTTCGGCGTCTATCTTTCGACGCTCACACACTCTCTCCCATTCTAGGAGGAGCCTCAGAACAGACTAAATAATTGCAAAGACAAGGAAATAAGGTGCATACAAAAAATGGAGGTTAAGAAATACGAAGAGACAAGGAATATCTTGTAGAAGACCGATGCTAGATCATTCAGGAAGGAGTCGTCCGACTTGGAGAGCAGATTAGCGATCTCTTCTTCCGGAACATGTTTGGCCACCCAGTGAGCCAAACAAGACAAATGGAAGCCTGACTCGTACCTTGTGCCATTCGTCCCCACATGGGCCGAACCTCCCTCCTCTGTGGCCCCAGTCCTGCTTTCGGCCGATGCTTGAGCCTTGGACCCAAGGGCATTCCCTACCTCAAGAGGGGATATCATCACATCAGCCATCTAAATGGCCTCCTCCCGCTCGGAGGATGAAGGAATGGCTATGCAAGGGGCCGTGGCTGCAAGACGAACCTCCTCGGTGGAGGGAACGACGGTGGGCGGAAAGGAAGGAGTTATGGTTGCCGGAGTCGGGATGATGATAGCTAGAGTCGGAACTATGATTGCTGGAACCCCAACTTCAGAAGGAGCCACAAACATAGTTGCGTAGATGGAACCCGCAGCTAAAGCTGCAGCGACAGAAACTGGGGCTGAGGGGCCCTCTCCGCGAGGAGTTGCACGCTTCCTCCGAACGGTGGTCTTCATCCGGGGCTCGTCTCTCAACAGCTCTTCCACCGTCGGAGTGACTTTCCTCCTCCGAGAACCAGACGCCTCGGTCATGCCTACATAAAAAACGACAAATCAGCAACGAAACGGATAAGTCCGATTCCTCCAAAATAAATAGAAGAAGAGCTTACTGAAAGACGTTAGGAGAGGCACCGACTTGCAAAGCCCAGACCAATGAAGGTTGGCGGCGGTGATCAGATTTGACCAGGAGCGAAGCTCTCCCGAGCGCACCCTAGCCTTGGCTATGCGGTTCTTCTGAGCCGAGTCGAGGGGAGGTATGCCCCTTGAAAAATTTATAAAAGTAAAGAGTAAAGGATTCAGTCCAACCGACATAATAGAGGAAAGTATAAAGATAAAGGAAATTAATTAGTCCGACCTGATTTTGAAAATTGGGTCAGAACCCGAGTCATCAGAGTCCCGACTTCAGCCGCCGGTGCCTCCCATTCGCTAGCAGCCCAGAACCATTTATTCTTCCAGTCATTGTTAGAGGATGGAAGATTCATCACCAACCCCGACCCTTTGCTACCTCGGGTCACGAAGTAGTGTCATGGTTCTTGACTATCATGCTTGATCAAGTACAAACTCATTAGTTCAGCTGGGGTCAGTTCTAAGTTCCCGACTTGATGTCAGATGACGAAGGTAGAAATCAGCACCCTCCAAGCATTGGGGGTGAATTACCCAAAGCTAAGCCGAGGTAGGCCGTCATGGCTCAGATGAATGGATGTAGAGGAAAATCGGAGCTCGCATTACGGCACTGTAGACACCCCACCCATGCTAACATCTTGAGAAAGCTAAGACAATATGGAACCATGAGCATATCCTAAACCAAACCCTAATCTGAACCAAGCCCTAATACCAGCCTAAACCCTAACCTTAGCCAAAACCGTGATCCAAACCCCAACCAAACCTAAGCCATCACAAGCCATCATTCAAGCCAAAGCATACCCAAACCTTCACCTACAATCAACTCATTTCTCGGTCTATTTTTAGGTCACAATCGAGCCAATTTTAAGCCTTTTTAAAGCCAAATATGCAAAACGGACTTTGTTTCACCCTCAGGACCTAAAAAAAGACCCACCGACCAAATTTCGGGAGAAACTGTACCCGAGGTGGTAGTTGACTACTGAGAGTGGTAGTCAAACTACCGCTTCTTCTCAAAAAATGTGTGCAGAGCCAGCCACACGAGTTTCGTACCCAACCAACCCGGGTGGTAGTTGGACTACCGTAGGCGGTACTCGGAGTGCCGCTAAGTGCGGCCCGCGCGTGAACATCTGGGGACAGTTGTCCTAGCGTCCGAAAGTCAACTTCTCGTAGAATTACCCCTTAATCCGAGCTTATTTACCCTTTTACCAACCATATTAGCTAATGAAAGCACGCCACGTGGCGTCTCTCTCTTTCCAACCAATCACTTATTACCACATCAATATTTACCCCTCCCAAAGCCCAAAATTACCACATTGCCATTAAAGAAGGCTATAAATAGCCCTCTCCTCTTCTCATTTCAACACACACCAAACCAAGGGAGAGAGAGAGAGAGAGAGAGAAAGAGAAAGAAAGAGAGAAAGAGAGTGAAGGTGAGAAGGAGCTCCCAAGCCCCAAAGTCCTGATTTTTCAGCCACTTCTTAGCCTCACCTCAACCATCTTAACCCTTTAGTCTAGCACGAATTAGCCATGGTGTACTTCATGTTCTAGCCATCTCAAGAGCAAGCCAAAGATCCATCCATTTTACATACAAGCATTCATCATGACATCTATTCCCTTCTCAAACTCCCTGCTTCTCTAGATCTCTAGTGAACGTATACTATGTGACTTGTCGTGTATCGGATCCTGTCACATCAGAAATTCCTAGGTGATCTAGTCTAGTTTTTCTTCACCTTTTGGCATAAGCATCATCACATCCACCTTCTAGATACGTCGTTGGACGTATGTTCTGTGGCTTGCCGAAATTTTAGATCTTTCCACATCAAAAATTCACGTGTGTGCCTAGTCCTATCTCGACCACATCATCCATTTCTTGAAATTATTTTACCATACAAAGTAGAGACCATACATTTGTATGGGCAGAGAGGGTGTCTAATACCTTCCCTCTTTGTAACCGCGGTCCATTACCGGGAATCCCGGATCGTAGATCAGGAGTCAATCTAAGGTAGGAGAGTCTTTGGATTTCTCCAACCTTACATATTTCGTGGTTCTAGCCGACCGCGGGATTTTGAAATCTTTCGGCTAGTGGGGATTCCAACATCAACAAATCAGCCTAATCATCCCCATCATCAAAACATAACATATAAATCAGCGTGGGCGCCGATTTTTCAGTGTCTACAGAATGGCGACTCTGCTGGGGAATTGCTAGCTCATACTAGCTGAGACCCGACTCGAAATAGTGTGGTAATATAATCTTAGGGGATATTCTACATTTGCATTTATACCTTACATTAAAAAAAAAAAGAAAAAGATCAATCTTCGGCTTGCACCCATTCAAGGCTTTCACTCACCTCATGCTTACCTAATCCAAAGCTGCCATGACAAACCAAAAAGAAGAAACCATAATGCCTAAAAGGCACCCCTAGATGACCTAAATTCATGGCTGATAATGCCGCATTCACCTCAACCATGGACGAAATAGCTCAAAATTTCAAGGCTTCACAGGCCCTTCTTGCCCAATGTGTTCAAAAAGAGACTGTCCAAACCATGCAAGTGTCATCACCTAGTGCCCCAATCATCTCAACTTTCCAGCATCCTCCCTATAATGAGAGTCACCTTCAGGACTAATTTTTCACAACTGAGAATCCTTTCCAACAACCTCTCACTGATGAGAACCGCTATCAAATACAATCTCGCACAGTCAGGAATCCTAGCCAGTTCCAACATCTTCCTCCTAATAGGAGATCCAATCAATTCCATGGGGCAAAACCGCCCTCGACCGATCTCTCTGAAATTGAAGAGCTCCGGGAGCAATTGCGAGAGGTGCAGAGGAAACTACAAAGGCAGCAAGGAGGAAATCGTTCATTTAACAAATTCTGGGATTTATGTCCCTTTCCCAATGCCAGGGTACCTCAAAACTTTGAGGTACCAAAATTCAAGAGATATGATGGTACGGGGTGTCTTATAGACCATTTAAGAGCATTCTGTGGGGAACTTAATACTCTGGCAGGTAATAATGGAGCGTTGATCCGTTTGTTTCAAAAATCCTTGAAAGGCGATGCGTTAGATTAGTACACGTCATTAGACTACTGTCGAATTAAGACTTGGGAACAACTTTCACAAGCTTTTATTGATCGTTTTGTGTACAATCTTAATGTAGCACCCAAAAGGGTGGATCTTGCTGCCCTAAGGCAGAGAAATGATGAGTCATTGTCAGCTTATGTTGGACGGTGGCGAGCCATGGCCACCAGAATGAAAACATTCATTGATGACGATGAGTAAATCTACATGATCATCCATTCGGCAAAACCGAGTATATCCGGATACCTCGTATCGTATTTATATGCCAACTTCACCCAACTCATCCGTGCTGGGGAACGAGTCGAACCCGAAATAAGGACTGGGACAATCTCCCCCTGATGGCCTCATCAAGCCTCCCCAATACAACGGATAGTGGAAGGAAGGCTTACTGGATACAAGAATGGTAATAGAAGTGTTCCTGACCTCCATCCAACAGAAGAAGACAATCTTATCGCCTCTACCTAAGGTGCTCAATTCGCTACTGAAGAAGAACAATGGCAACAACAATAGCAAAGGGAGATTCCTCGGTACCCCAATCATGGTCAGCATATGAGGATGACCCGGGAATCTAGGTAATTTACATCGATATCCCAAACTTACAGTGAGATACTAGCCATGCTAGTCCAAGGGTAAATACTTACTCCGCTACTGCCTAGGTCCCCACCAAACCCTCTACAGCCAAACTATGATGAGAATGAGTATTGTGCATACCACCAATCTCGAGGTCACACAACGGACTATTGTTTCACCTTGAAACATGCGGTCCAAGATCTTATTGATAACCAAAGGATTGTGGTTACCCCTCTCGCTCATTGTCGCCACCACCACCATTACATCTTCCTCCGCCATCCCTCCATCGCCCCGGCTCATCAGGAACCCCTACTAACAATATCAGTCAAGGAGAGCCACCCCCGGTCAATCCAGTCTGATGCATCCATTCAATCATTGCCAGCCCAACAACAATACCCCCAAGCCTACAGACTGGGGCACACCCTACCAGTCCAATCTATTCGCTCTCAAATATGCAATGGGCATCTCCAGCCGGTCCAGTCTCGATTCCCCCAAGTTTACAAGGGGCACATCCTACCAGTCTAATCTCTTCACTCTTAAATATGCAAGGGGCATCTCCATCCAGTTCAATCTTCATGCCCTGAGAGACACCCCCAATCAATCCAATCGATACATCATTTGTCTCGCAAGGGGCACCATCTACCTATCCGACCCTTGTTCCATCTATCATGCTCCAAGAAAAATCTCCTTCCCTGATCAACATACCACATGCCCTAGCAAAATCAGAGCCCAGCTTCAATCATGCAGTAACTTTCCAAGAAGGACATTTTACTACTCAAAGGGATTTGCCTAGCTCTATTCAGTCTTCGATCCTTCAAGAGAAGAGTCTAAGATGGTTGGTCCCCGCCTCTAAGAAACAAGTCGAGAAAGATATTGAAGTCAAGATTCTGATTAGTCGTAAAGCATCAACCATCACCTTTCAGGTCTTTGACATCACAACTTCATTTCATCTCCTCCCTGATCGGTCTTGGATCCATAAAGTCAAGGCTCTCTCTTCGACTCTTCATCAAAAGACCAAATACATTTTTGAGACAAGGCGCTGACCGTTTTGGATGATCCCGAACAAATCTTTCCGATAGAAGCAGTCAACCGTCGAGAACTAGATATCCCGATCATAGACATACAATGCTCCGATGAAGATATCCCATACCATAATCTTGAATTCGAGACTATGAATTACATACCTCTTGCATGTCCCATCGGATCAAACTATGTCTTTCCTTCAGTCGAGCACCAACATTTTTATTATCAGCTCGAATATCAAGAAAATGTAGGCATGACAGGAATGGGATATCAGCCTCCTAAGGATAAGATAGCAAAGCACAAATGTATCGGAGGAGAGCAAGGTCGACAAGAGGAGGATGATCCTTCACCCACACATCAATCAGATCCATCATAGAGGGGATCATTTGTCCGATTGGCAAGCTGAGATCCACCGTGGAGGATCAAATGAGCAAAATGAGCCCAACTGGGTAATTTAAAAATGACTTAGACAAGAGGCAAGAATTTTTCCTGATTGACTATATCACAGACTGGGTCCCACTTGAGCAGGAAGAATCTAAAGACTCACAATGCATCGGGGATGAGCTGAGGAAAGTGACATCCAACACCAACTCAGATCCCAATTCCAAACTCATCACGACATTTAGGCACAATGAGGGCCCACCTACTGGTCCGTTTGGCCCTGCCTCCTGAGGAGAGGGAGTGCAAGGCAATAGCTGGTTCGTAATCCCCAAGACAGCACAATAAAAAAAATAATATTTCACTCCTCAAGTCGAATCAGGCAATCCCAAATTCACATCGTCGTCTTTCTCAAAAAAATAAAAATAAATAAAAAATCAGAAAATTCTCAAAAGCCAAAAACATTAGATATTTTCAAAATGCCAAAAAAAAATAAATTCAGATACTTGTCAAAAAATAAAAAAAAAAATAAAATTAGAAAATTCCCAAAAGCCAAAAACATTAGATATTTTCAAAATGCCAAAAAAAAAATTAGATACTTATCAAAAAACAAAAAAATCAGAAAATTCTCAAAAAGCCAAAAACACAGGATATTTCTGAAACACAAAAAAAATCATATACTTGTCAAAATTCAAAAACAATAGAAATTTCTCAAAACATAAAAAATAATAGAAAATCTTTCAAAACCCACAAGCAATAATGTGTCAAATGCGTCTGTTTAAAGTCGACTCATATGATTTCGATCTGGAGTTAGACTTCAAACTCATGGGTTTGAGAAGCCCAGGATGTGAAAAATGATGATCCGACTCTCGAGCTAGAAGATTCCCTCAGAAAGCTTGAAACAAAGGCCAATGTCGTTAGGGACGATTTTGAAATTGTGAACTTGGGATCCCTTGAGCTCCCTAGAACAACACGCATCAAGAGATCCTCGCCTCCCGAATATAAGCAGACAATGACAGAATTCCTGAGGCCTGGGGCTATCTAACTTTCTGTTCTCTTATGAAGCCTTAGTCAGATCGAATGAAGAGCTAGTCATACACCATTTGCTATGAAGCCTAAAGTCAAGTCTATCGAGCAAAGCTGTCAAGATCATGCCTGAAGTCTATGATGGAGTCCTACTGATGAATGATGAAGATAAGTTATTGCAACATGTTAGGAAATGCTTCAAGTATTCAAAGCTTGCATAACGGATCCATGTGCATGCTTCGAGTCTTTATAACCTGACAACATTCTAGCTCTTCTTCATTATGGGGTGTGGACATCATCGAAAGAATGAACCCGAAGGCATCCAATGGTGATGAGTATATTCTCGTGTTAGACAAAATCGGGCGGTGACAACATCCTACATCATCAATACGAATGAAAAAAAGAACTCAAGGAAAATGATTGGTGGTAAGCTCGATGCAACCAACTACATCTCGCAAACATAAAGCACGCGACGATCGCTAGGACCAACGACAAGCAAGTCTGAAAGAAAGGTTAGCAACATGGTAATCATGCACATCTTATTATTGCGCCTACTAAATTCAAGGGGCAACTCTAGGCCATCCTGAGACGATCCGCTAATCATCTGTAAGGTTCTTCCGGGAGGTGCCCTTCGTCTCACCACCATTAGGGACAAAGATCTTCCAGAGCCCATCAACGCCAACAATGGGAATATTTATCTTGGGTAATCCTACCTAACTATGTCAATAACCACAATCGAAAAGCTAAAGTTAAACGATAAAATTTTAGCATCCTAAGGTACATTCCATTATCATTCCTTCCCTCCAATAAGTGTTCCAAAAAATAAAGGGTTAAAAAAAAGACAAAAAAGATAAAGAAATTTAAAAAAAATGGACGAATAAAGGGCGCAGTCTAAAAAACAAGCAAAAAAAAAGAGTCGAACCCAATGAGTGAGAACACAATTCACCAACCCATTTTCCCTCAGGATAGTTTAACCCAATGTCAACAGCTTCACGATCGTGATTGAAAACAAAGTCAGGCAGCTCACCAGTCGGCCGGCAATGAATGGAGTCTAGCCACCCGCCTTTGTACAAGAAAAAGAGAAATCAAAAGAAAAGACATGCCTAATCAAAAAGGGCGAGGTGAAAACCTGAAAGGGCGCCTCGAGTAAAAACAACGGGCATGTAGTGAACTTGGTGAAAACCTAAAAAGGCTAGCGTAAAGAGAGCTAAGGGGCAGCAAGAGCAAAAACTCGGGACATGGCGAAAATCCAAAAGGACGCCATGGGCAAAAATGATGAGAAAGTCAGTCGTGGTGAAAACCTAAAAAGGCGCTATGGGCAAAAATGGCTAGAAATGAAAAAGAAAAAAAGAAAACAAAAAGTGCAGGAACATGAGAAGCCAAGACAACAAGCAAAGTGAAGAAGCATAAGGAAAAGATAAGTCTCGGATCAGAATTCTGCTAGACTTTACCCAAATCCAAGGGGCATGATCCTAGTATGCGCCACTTTCAGGGAATCGGGATCCCTAGTAAACAAGTCAGAATACCGGATTCGGCGTGGGCTAAGTTCAATATTCTGATTCCACCATCCAAAGAACAAATCTAAACACAAGTAAACACTGACAAATTTGACACAAACAAAAATTTTCATTCCTTTCAAAAAGTCTTTCTGTACATTGTTTTCATTCCTTTACAAGAGCAAAAATAAAAACTTATATGCATATATAGGACAAGCAGCCAACAAAGTCGGGGATCCACAAAGTCAAAGTTAAAGCCCTAGATGCCCACATTTCAAAGCCCTAGAGGGCCACAGTTCAAAGCCCCAAAGGCCCACATTTCAAAGCCTACAAGTTCAAAGCCCCAGAGGCCTACAAGTTCAAAGCCCCAAAGGCCCACATTTCAAAGCCCCAAAGGCCCACATTTCAAAGTCCCGCAAGGCCCACAAGTTCAAAAGGATCACATGTCAAAAGCCCATCAAGCCCATTGTTCAAAGGCCCATGGTTCAAAGCCCATGTTTTCAAGCCCATTTCCTAGGCCCACATATCTAAAGTAAGGCCCACTGCACAAACCTGATTTCAAGGCCCACTGGTCCTAGGCCCACATGTCCAAATAAGGCCCATGTTCCCCAATTGCCCCATTAATTCATTAGTGGAGGCCATTTGGCTACTCGATCCAAACTGTACAATAAAAGCCGTTAGCCTCGCCAACTCACCAGTGGAGGCAATGCGACTGTTTATTTAACTTGTGCAAATAAAAATCGAACGACGACGCCCACCCGCAAGATCGAATGGATATTTTTCAAAAAATCTAAAAATATTTTCAAATAATAAATTCCCAATGAGTATAACACCAAAAGGGACACTTCTTCTAAACCAGTTAGCCTCATCAAAATATTAGTGGAGGCCATCTGACTCAGCTGCAACTAAAAACTGAACAATCACAACCATCCGTGAGATCGGACGGACCTTTAAAAAATCCAAAAATATTCCAAACTGATAGCACCATTAATTCATTAGTGGAGGCCATTTAATTTTTCTGCAAATAAAAACCAAACGACGATGCCCACCCGCGAGATCGAACGAATATTTTTCAAAAAATCTAAAAATATTTTCAAATAAAATCCTCAAGGAGTCTAGCTCCAAAGAGGATAGTTTTCAAAAACGCACGCGACGCGTAGTACACTAAGGAATCTCCCTTATTCCCTAGTTGCGGTCAGTGCAAATAACTAAATAAGATTTGATCCCTTCCGGTTTCCCCGGAGGATGATCGAATTCGTACATGATACATGTACGATTGGCCTGATCTCTATATCTGGACAGTCGTACAAATGCTAGTAAAATGAGTGAATCCGTCTCTAGGAAGAATAATCAAACTCAAAGTGACAATAATCCATTGTAACCAAAGTATCAAAATCAGCAAACTGCACGTCAAAAGATTACCTGCAAATACTTAGTCTGGGATGTTCGGTATTTGATCGAGTCCAAGTCGGCGTAGTGAGTTCCCCGTAAGGCCGTACCAACACGCAGGGCAGCTAACTACTTTGACGATCAAACGGAACGAATACTCTTAGGGTGATTACGTAGCAAAGGAAACGACAGACCAAACAGCATGGGAATCCTCATAAAGCCGCGACAAATGTGCAGAGGCCCTTACTTTTCAGACTTACTCTCCGATGCTATTAATAATCTGACGTGAAAGGGTTGTGATTGGTAACCTGTAAAGCCGTGACGAATGCGCAGGTGACAATCACAACATTTTTCTCAACCCTCGTGATGTGTGCAAGTCATCTTTTTCCAAACAGTCAGGAATCAATATAAGGTAAGAGAGTCTTCGAATTTCTCCAACCTTATATATTCCGTGGTTCTAGCCGACCGCGGGATTTTGAAATCTTTCGGCTAGTGGCGACTCCAATATCAACAAATCAGCCTAATCACCCTCATCATCAAAACATAACATATAAATCAGCGTGGGCGCCGATTTTTCAGTGTCTACAAGCGCACATAGGTAAATGGTGACCTCTCCCTCAACGGGCGCACCAACGGTGTCGAGGGGCTCTGAGGCTCTTATCGGAACGGAGTCGAGGATCTGGAAGTCCGAGCGAATCTATTCCATCTAAGACTCAGTGAGCACGGAACCTCCTGGGACTACCTCCGAGGCCTGTCCAATCGTCGACATCTCTATAGCCTCGGTAGTTGTAGCTCGGGAGGCTTGAGCAGTCTTCTTCTTAACAGCCCGTCGAGTTCGAGCCCCTGCCTCCTTCTGTCTTTGGGGTCGAGGGAATAGAAGTATAGCTTCAAAAGGACAGTCAGAGGCCCCTCTCCCATAGTTAGAGCTCTCTGGCTCGAAGGAGTCATTGTTATCCCGAACAGTCTCTAGGTCAAACGATATCTTAAAAGGAAGGAATACAAAGAGGCGCAAGGAAGGAGACTCAACGGACGATTACCGGGAATCACTTCTGCTGAAAGTATTCAGTCAGTCGGAATCTTCTGTCAGAAAACCCTGGTTGGCCAGAATCGCCCTCGTCGAAAATTGCCTCCTCCGGTATCAGCTCAAACACAAAGCGCAGAAGTGAATGAAAATTTCCACAAGAAGCTTATATAGACCTTACCAAATTCTTGCATTAATGATAAGGAATGATGGCCGCAGCCGAATCGTCGCGAGCTGACTTTGGAGCTTATGTGGCTGCGCATTATTAGCCCAGACTCTGTCGAGCAGTGCACCCCTGACATCGAGCAACGTGCACCGGATAAGCGAAACGATGCCCGAGCAATAAAAAGCTCCATCCGAAACACTAATCAGGGGGTACGTGGCGATAGGGCATAGGCGGATGACGATTCGAAATCTTAACCATCGCCACGCGGCCGTTGAATGTTGGCCCGTGGGAGGGAAACCCCGAAGGTGCGAAGCTTCAGAATTCCAAAATCAGGATAATATTGGCTCGCATGAGAGGTTCAACATGCCGAGGCGGTCAATCTTCCAGGTGCTTACTTTTCGAGTCCGTGACCGACCTCGAAGAGTAGGGGGCTTCTGTTATGGAAATATTCGAGTCCCTTATGATTTTGAGGACCGACGTCATGCTAATCCGATCGGACGGACGAATACCAGCTCGGCTCGGATCATAAGTGCGGACATTCTTAAGCGAGGGTTGATAACCACCCTGACTGAGATTTTATGTGCCTAAGGGATCGAACCGAGGTTAGCACCCGAGGCAGGCACTCCACGAACTAAACTTAGAAACTACCATAAGTAGACGTGGCCGGTTACTTCGTTCGCAGAAATGCACAATGCGAATAATATGCTACATGATCCTTAGATTGCGTGCAGTATCCCCACGATTCAAAAATCCCCCTGATTGAGTGAATCGTGCCGAGATTAACGGACCCGGATCACCCGATAGTCAGGTATAAATACACTAAGACCCCATTGCTACAAGTATGCAATATCTCGCACTCTCCCTCGACAGTTGAACTTAGACCCCGATTCCCTTGACCTGACTTAGGCATTGGACGATCCCCGAGCCTAGCCAGGGTCTCCTTTTGCTCACCCTTTATGCAAGACCAGGGTCCATTCGAGGAGCATCACATATTTGTCATATAGTGCCGACATCGCACGGAATAGAGGGTAGTCCAGATTTTGTCATCAACAAATCCCATGATCTGAACGGTCTATATCGGGCATGCATGTTTCACACCAACGATGGATGAATCGGTGTGACTTGTGAGAAGATAGGTTATCACCTAAAGGGAAGGTACCATCTTTCCTGCTAAAGTGACACTTATATAGGAGATCAATACCATTAATCCAGTAGGTCCCACCATGATGATCATGTGGCTTTAATCGACTGCTTAACTCAACGTCCAGGATTCGCCCACCGAGTGATAAGGCTGATTCTCGAGAAGGGTGGCCATCACGGTGGGCCTACCATTTGATGGTACTGATTCACTGATTGGATCGTATGTTGCCAGAAATATGGCACTGTACCACAGCTGTGGTACAGTTGCCTGCAGGTGATCAGATTCCCACCATAAAGTGAGTAGAAGAAGAACGTCGTGGTCATCTGATATGGAACTCCTTCACGCACTATCTAATGCCTGGGTAGTATAATTGGAAGAAATTACAGAAGTACCCTCCGTGTTATGTTTTCTTTAAAAATGATAAAGTGAGAAAATTTTGTGGCCACATGGCATGTGATTAACATCCTACCTGTTGAACATACTCATCCAACTATAATAATCGCATGAACAAAAAAAGAAAAATCTTTATAATTGAATCACTGGATAGTTTTTATTTTTTATTTTTTATTTTTTATTTTTATTTTTTAATACACGCGCACACACCCCACACACTCACGCTAGTGGAATTTCACCACCTATGGGTACTGGAACCCTTGACTAGGAGTTAAAACTCCTTAGAGTCAACCACCCAAGCAAGAGTGAGGACCCATCACTGAATTACATCCCCACTTTAATGTTTTTAAATGATATATATATAGGGAAAAGGTACTATGCGCTCAAGCGCATACGTTCGTCCATGAGGTCGAGTTGGTGTGGGGCCCACCGTGATGTCGTTCGAACATCTACCCCCATCGATCACGCGCAAAGATGCACCATCCTCTCTGGGGCCACACACACACACACACACACACGGGAAAAGGTACAATGAAAATCACCTCGAATCCGTGACTTTTGTGGGCCACACCACGTACGTAAGTGGAGAGGGGCCGTGCACCATTGAAACATTCAAAACCATTTGTGGGGGCCTTTGAGAGAGTTTCTTCATTATCAAAATCGTCCATCATGTGTGTCTTAGTTGAAAGTAATTTTAAACCACTTTTCGGTGGTATCCACATCTCGTGTGGGGCCCACCAAGTGCTTTTCACATGTTTTTGCTTGTATACTTATGTTTTCACGGTGATGATGGTATGGCCCACACCAATCACGGTGGACGGACAATTTTGGGCCGTTATATATATATATACACCAAAATAGGCTCACGTTGCATCCATGAGGTTGGTGGGGGCCCACGGTGTGGATCTTCGAACGGAATCACGGTGGGGCCCACCCCAACTCGACCTCACGGACGACCGCTTTACGCTCGAGCGCATAGTACCTTTTCCCATATATATATATATATATATATATATATATATATATATATATATACACACACACACACACACACACGGAAATGCTCACCTGTGAACTAGTTCGTATGTACTACGTACGAACTTTTTTGAGAACCCATCATACATGATGTGGAACCAAAATCCGAACTGTTCATGTGAAGCAGCACTTCGCGAAACCCCTTAGGCCCAAGTTTTACTTTGATCTAAAACTTCGATGGGCCATGAAAAATGAAAACCGTTTCCTCCCTTGATTTGCATTTCTTTTTTCTTTGGCCCACCAGAATTTTAGATCGGGGTGAAAGTTTTTCATATGAGGTTTAATGGGATTCCGCATCACATGGACCGTTCAGATTAGACACCCATGGCACGTGTGCAAAGGTGTGCACGTGCGTAGGTGCACAAGGGAGCATGACTTTATATATATATATATATATATATATATATATATATATATATATGATTTATCTTATGTTTAAATTGGCCAAACTTTTGGTTCTCCTTAACAATATAGAGGATTATATTGGTTTGACAGGTTGGATTTTATAATAATATCACATGATCAGCCTTGGAATTCTTCAATTTTTCACTTTCTAAAGGAAAGTAAGTAGTGCGCGTTATAATAATTTTATCACTTAAAGGCATAATATCGTGTTAAGAAGAGAATTACCAAAATGCCCTCCATTGCTTTTTCGGAGAAAGCAATAAAGTCAAGGACAGTAGGCCCTACATGGTTTGTCCTAATCAATTTAAAAAAAGTGGGCCTATCACATCATCAAGGAGTGTTTTGGACGGGAGTTTGATGCACTCAAACGGGAGGACTTTGGAGTAGGTGAAGTTACGTGTCATTTGAAGTGTATTTGGATGAGAGTAAATGTACGAAAATGATATAAAGTAAATAAAATCTTATATACAAAAAAAGATTTATAAGTAAATGACATAAAATGCATTTTTTTTTCTTCACTCGAGAATTGCACAAATAAATAAAGGTGTTGCCATACACATACTTGTCATACACATGGTATGCTAGTGGTACTTTAAAACGGTTCAATTATCAACTACATCATAAAAATCATATTAATAGAATTATTGAAATTATTTAAAGTTTGACCATCTAAAAGTAGATGGTTAAAAAACGTTATTAAGTTGTATGTGATACTTATGTTTGTGGGTGGCCTAGCCAAGGCCCAAAATTTTATGACTTTTTTATTAAAAAATATATTTCGATAGGCTTATTACGATAATTTTAGTAAATATCATTAAAGGTGGGCAGGGGACAACCTGATCCAGCTAACTTGACTCGTCTGACTCGGTTCGATCCGACTCGACCCGAACCGAATGAGTGAGTTGGTCAGAACTGAGTAAGCTTTGCCCAATCCGAATTCAAACCGAGTCGAGTTTGAGTTATCCAATGACTCGGTCTGACTTGACCCGAAACTCAATTCAGTTAGACTCAACTCAATTCGAAACCCGACTCGACCCGACTCTCTAACTCTATCCCGACCCCCCAACCCCCCCCCCCTCCCCCATCTTCCTCCTCTTCCAAGCCCTAAGAACCACCCACCACCATCACCCTCCTCCTCCTCCTCATCCTCCTCCCTCCTCTCTCCTCATCCTCTCTCTCTCTCTCTCTCTCTCTCTCTCCACTCCCTCCCACCCTCATCATCCTTCTTCCTCTTCCTCTTCCAAGCCCGACAACCACCCACCACCATCCTCCTCCTCCTCTCTCCCCTTAACTCCCTTCCTCCCTCCCTCATCTCTCAATCCGACTCGGTGCCAATTCGCCTTGACTCAGTACTTCTGACTGGATCAGACTTGATTCGGATCAGTCCAGGCCAGACCAAACTTGGATCGAGTCAGGCATGCTGGACTCGGTATCAAGTTGCGGGTTAGGCATATTTCAAAACCGGATCAAGCCGAGTTAGCCCTAACTTGTTCCACTTAACTCGATGCCTAGCTCTAAATATCATACATGCACACTCATTTGGAATATTAAAGATAATTTAAATATCTCTTATGTTCTATTACTATATTGAAAATTTTCAATATAATTTAATTCCTTCTATTTATAATTATCAAAATAAAATATTTAGATTTCAAATGCATTTTATTTACTCTCATCCAAATACAACCACGACATTTAATCTCAAATCATTTAGCTCTAATCATTTACCTCTATTTACAAACTCTCAATAAAAGGTTATAATTAAATTTAAATGTATTTATGTGGTATAAATTAATTTTTATGTGATGACCCACTCAATGATATCATGGTGGGGGTGCTTCTGTTCTTGGATGTCCCACTCAATGATAATCATGCCAACTGAGCCCCACAATTCTGGGACCCTGATCATAGGAGCCCACCTCAATGTATGCATTTTATATCCCCTCTCTTCATCTGTTTTTCCAGTTTAATTTAGGCCATGGCTTCAAAACTGAGTCAGAGTCAATTTTAAGTGGACCACACTACAAGAAAAAGAGGTAATTGATGCCTGCCATTAAAAACTTCCTAGCATCCAACGTAATGTTTTCTGACCATCTAATCTGTTGATAAGGTTATACAAATCTGGATGAAATTATTTAAAAGAAAAAAGCTTGATCCAAAACTTTTGTGGCCCATAAAAGGTTTTTAATGGTCAATAACCACTTTTTCCTGTGGTGTGGTCCACCTAAAATTTTTGTCTCTTCTTTTTTTTGGTGCAATGGCCTCAAATAAACTGAAAAAACAGATTAACGGCGTGGATATAAATTAAATTCATACATCGAAGTGGGCCCCTAAGGTATCACCCACATCACTGGTTTGCAGCCAAGCGCTCCACATTTCTCTACTTCAACATTTTCTAAATAAAAAAAACTAATGTAGCATTTTGCTAATTCCCACCCACATGTCTGGTAAAAATCGGAAAAGACGCTTGCATTTAGAGAGAGAGAGAGAGCCGATCGCATCGGCTCACGGCTCGTAATTTTCTGTTCTTCCTAAAATACCCCTACGGAAACTTTCCTCTCTCTATAAAATCCCTCTCCCATCTCACATCTCAGAAAATCCTCCTTCCTCCGCTCCTCCGCTCCGTTACCAGTACCGCGTAACGTTTTCGGCGTATCGGATCCGATAATCCCACAAATGGGTCTCTTGGACAAGCTCTGGGACGACACAGTCGCAGGTCCACGACCCGATAACGGCCTAAGCAAGCTCCGAAAATACTCGAGCATGTCTGCTCCTCGGTCGTCTCCCTTAAGCGACGATATACCGATATCTCGGAGTATAACTATCGTCAAGCCCGCCAGTTTCCCTAACGTTTCGGCCGAAACTGGCTCCCTCCCTTCTTCTCCCGCCGGGTCGAGCGCCCCCGGATCGCCTTTCGCACGTGGGTGTTCGGTTTTCTCTGTCCTGATGCAGGCAGTCTGTCTAAGTGGGCCCCATGCCATGATCCAGACTGTTCATCGGACGGGCCCCAAAAAAGTGTTCCAGATTTCTTGATCCTATACCGTCGATCAATGACTATTTGATGATCTAACGGTTAGAATCTTCCAATCTGGGGCAATTTTTTAGGTCCCCCCTCCGGATTGGGGATAGCCCAAAAACGTTCCAGATTTTATGATCGTATACCGTTGATTAATGGCTATTCTGATGATCTAGCGGTTAGGATCTTCCAATCTGGGGCGTTTTCCGAGGTCCCCATGTCCACTGGACCGAATTGTCTGGAAACAGGTCCACCCTGCTGTATGTGTTTATCCAAGCCGTCCATCCGTTTTACCAGCTCATTTAAGAACATGAGCCAAAAACAAGGCAGATGCAAAACTCTCTGCACCACAGGAAATAGATGAGATTGAAAATCTACCGTTGAAAACTTCTCGGGGCCACAGAGGTTCTAGATCAAGCTATTTGTGATTTCCTTTCATCCATGTCTGTTAAACATCATGGTGGGCCCTACGATGGTTTCAATGGTGGGCGTCATAATCCCACTGTTTTCTGTGATCTGGTCCACTTGAGCTTTGGATCTTGCTCATTTTCTGGTTCATGACCTAAAATGAGTTGGCTGAAAGGATGGACGGCGTGGATCAAACACACGTACCACGGTGGACCCCACAGTCGGGTCACCTGGAGTCTCCAGACAATCGGCGTCCCAATCCACTGGTTGGCATCAGATCAACGGTCTAGGTCTCCGAGACATTGATCTCACTTGTACGGAACGGTGCATCATCAGGACCGTCTATTTCATTTCTTGATGTTCCTACAATGCAGTGGAAGGTTTTAGAACGTTCGATTTATCTTATTTTGGTTGGGATATTCGCAGCGACGACGCCACGTGGAGATTTGAAGAGGATGAGGAGGAAATCTTCATCTGAAGCGTACGATCGGGCAGAACCCAGGTATCCAACGGTGTACGATTGGTGAGCTTTTTGCTCTTGTTTCGAGAAAAGGGTTTTATTGGATTTTTTTTTTTTAAATAAAATTTATTGAGCCTTCTGATGGACGACTAAATTCTGAGAAGAAAAATCTAGGCCATTGAATCTCTTTAATTTATATAAGCCTCGCTTCAAAAAATTACTTGAATGCCCCTATCGTTGACCTTCTTCAACGGAGAGCATACGCATTATTGAGGGGTATTTTTGTCAAATTGAAAGATTGCAAGTGGGACAGAGCAGTTGATCCAGACCGTTAGTCTAGTGGTCACGCTGACCGCATGATCCTGGCCATCTGTTTGATGGTCAGGCATCTAGGACCGTCCGATCTACACATATCACAGTCTTGGCCACTAAACTGACGGACTTGAGGTCCAATATCTATGTAAACGTGTGGGCTACCTGATGATCAGATCATCTACGCAATAGAGACTGATTGATGAGAGGTTCTGATCACCTACACGTGTTCCTCGCTTGTTACATTTTCACATCTACTATAAGAAGGGTATATTGGGGAATGGAATTAATTAGCTCATGTTATTGTTTGGTTCCTTTTGTAGGGTTGTGATCGGTGCTCTCGATCGTTGATGAAGGGCTGAGGTTTCAAGGGGAATCGGCTGAGAGATACATGTACTTGGAGAAACAGGGATAAGTCCAAGAAAATAAAAGGGCAAGGTTAGAACTCCAAGGAAAGCTTGGAGTTTCGGAGAGAGAGAGAGAGAGAGAGAGAGAGAGAGTATATGTTTTATGTTTTATCTGTGTGTTGTTAGCGTTGAATATCGTGTAATATATGCTTGTATGGGCTCCTTTTATATTTTCCCCTTTTCGTGCTGTTTTTTGTAAATAGATGTGTTAATGTGAGTTTTCTTTTTCTTTTTTTGGTTTTTTTTTTTCTTGTAAATGTGCTTTGGCAATAAAATTACGAACTGCTTTTCCTATCTAGATATTTTTTAAAAATGCACCCATTGGATGGATTGGATGGACCAATGAGGGAATAGTGGTATCATTAACATTTATGGTTCAAATGTGGTAGGTCAAGTTGGGTCGAGGGGGGGATTCAAAACTCCACTCGAATGGCAATCAGGTCTAGATATGTGTCATCAATTAGCATATCCAAACCCAATTAAGTTGGATTTAGGTTGTGTTTGGTTGCTTGTAGATTTGGTAGGTGGAGAAGAGAGAAGAAGAAGAAAAAAAAATTCTGTTTATGATGATAAGATTTTTTTTTTTTTTTTAAAATATGTTTTTTGTAATTAAGATTTTGAATTTTATAATGTTATTTCTTTTCCTCAATTGAAAATTTTTAGTAATAGATACGAGACCAAACCTTATTTAAGGAGTGATGTAGAGTGGGTTGCCGATAGTTTTATGTCCAAGATAGATCAGAAAAGGCTCAATTGATGACAGAAGTGATCCAGACTGTCAAGACTTAAAACAGACGTATCTTGCAAATTAGAATGAGTTATCGGACGTACCATATATGATTTTGAGGTGGGATAAGCTAGTTTAGCCACCCAACCCTGCTATGCTGGGTTGCCCATGCCGAATTTGTGAAATACCATCCGATCGGCGGTCGAATTCATGTTTTAATTTCATTTTTACTATTTATAATAAACTTTAGTTTGAGTATAACTCTTCATCTGTTGGGCTTTAGGAGCTGCGCCCAACATGAAAAGTGCTTAGAATAGTTAGGAGAACAATGAATTGCGCCCAACATGAAAATTGCTTAGAATAGTTAGGAGAACAATGTGGTGAAGCCAAATAGGACACTTACTATTTTTGGCCAAAAACCATGCACACTAGTAGGAATTACGACCGTTTATAAAATAGTAAATTTACTATTTATAATAAGTCACGAATTCTAGGTATTTTAGTTGTGGTTTAATTCCGAAACTTCTTCCATGGCTTAGAATTTCTATTTAAAGCAGTGTAATCTCGTTTTTCATCATCAATCAAATTATTTCGAATTTCTTAGAATTATTTCTATTTTCTTCTCCTCGTGGATTCAGGGTTTCTTTGTAAGGAGTCCAGAGAAGTTCCGTGGATTTGGAACAGTTATCCCCCTGAGGAAGATGGTGCTCGACCTCACGTCCTTCCTTGTGTCTAGAAGTCGTGCAAAAGAGACATCCATCGTTGGGAAATCATAAGATAGATTCATTTGACTCCAAATTCAGTCATGTTGTGCAGTATTGAGTGTGCAAAAGCTTAATGCAACTCGATTCAAACCAAATAACTTTGACTCTTGGTGGTTTGGCCATCTATGATAAAGATTAGGTGGTTTGGCCATCTATGATAAAGATTAGGTGATTTGTGGAAAGAGAGCATCCATGTCGAAATAACTTTTTTCTCACCATATTAATAGTAATTGATTTATTAATAAAAAAAAAAACACTTCAAATAAAAAAGAAATCATCGACAATCCAACTACTATAATGTGGATACAAGGTCCTAAAGCCAAAGTCACACTAGCTCCAATGACTTGAATGTAAACAAAGGGAATTACACTACAATTAAACTAAAGTCAGTCTAGCATAGTAGCTTAGATAGATTAGATTATACTGCACCCGGGTTAAGGTTGGTCCAACGTAGCGACATAGATGGATTAGATTATACTAAGAGCTAAGTTAAGAAATATATTAAGATCAACGGTGTTGTTGCATAGAGTTGTGTTGTATTAGGTTGGTAAGGGCTTAAAGCTCTTCAATCTTCTTCCTATTTATAGAATTTTTAGATGGTTTCAAGAAAGAGATCTTTGAAATCATTCATCACATTTATTAATGTATAAAAAACTGTCTAGACACATAAACAGTTGTGGCCTATTATGCAATGCTACATGTATTGATTGTTTGTTATGGGTTGGTTATTGGTCATATGCACGTCTTCAGTCCACTATAGGTGGGCGAGAGTTCTCTGTAATTCACCATGTGTAGACAATCGTTATCCTTTCTTTCACTTAAACATGCATTGTGTGCTTGAAAATCAACTAACTTAACGTTGTTGTTACGTTACTTTATAGCTCTTTAAACGGTTTTGGCTGTAAGAGTCCCTCTTACATGATGGTATAGTGCATTAAATGAATCCGTCATTAGCCATGATTGTATTTCAGTTACTATGCGTTATCAGTGATGAGATTGCTAAGGTGAGCAGTCAACTATCACTGAGTGAGATATGATGGTAGCCAATTGACCTTATCACTTTTTAGTTATTCATGACTTTTTGAATTCTAATGACTATCATAGTAGTAGAAAAAATATTTCATTTATCTCTTATTAAGATTTCACTTCAGAGCAATAAAAAATACCTTTCGTTTGTCCTTTATTAAGATTTCACTGCCACTTTTTATTGCAAGATCTTACATAGTTAAACGAGATGTAAGCAAGACTATAAGCTACCAAATTAAGGTAATAGACAAATGAGAAAGTGAAAAATACCTCGTTTCAACACTGAGGTCTTGGTATCGATCCCTAGTGGGGGTGGCTAACAGTGAAGTGTCAACTGACAGTGGGGTGTACTAACAAGCGGACAAAAAAAAAGGTAATAGACAAATGAGAAAGTTAAAGTAGAGCATGCAAGGAACTTTTAAGAAAGAAAAATGGTAGAAAGTTTTGAAAGGGTGACTTCCAAACTTTAAAATGGAAATGATTTCTTATTAGCACTATATATATATATATATATATATATATATATATATATATATATATATATATATATATATATATATATATATATATATATATATATATATATAAAGGCATGCTCACCTACGCACGTGCGCACCTTTGTACACGTGTCATGGGTGTCGAATCCGAACGGTCCATAAGATGCGGAATCCCATGAAACCTTAGGGGGTGAATTTTCACCCTGATCTAAGATTCTGGTGGGCCATAGCAAAGTGAAATTCAAATCAAGGGAAGAAAATGTTTGCATTTTTCATGGCCCACCGAAGTTTTGGATCAAAGTAAAAATTAGTACCAGGGGGTTCATGAGGTTCTGCTTCATGTGGACCGTTCAGATTTTCGAGACTCATCAGATATGATGAGTTTTCAAAAAAGTTTGTATGTAGTACATACGAACTGGTAACCTAAGGATCTAGTCCTCCAGAACAAACCAAAATTATGGATAATAAAACAATGAAAATAATCAATGCATCAATCACACACCACACAAGAGATTTTTACGTGGAAAACTCTCAAAGAGGTAAAAAAACCACGGGACCTCGTCCAGATCAACAATCCACTATGAAGTAGAACGTTACAAACTTCTTCACTCACGCAGGAGTGGATAAACAATGAGAGAAACAATGAAAAATGGAGAGATCTCACCGATTACGAGGACATAAAAGTGCTGAAATATAGATAACACAGTAGATAATCTCTACGAGCATAATCTCCCTTCTATAAGCTTCCTCTCTCTCTTTTCCTCTCTCTCTCACCTTTGATAACCCTAAACCCTTTAGCAAATCCCTTGTAAAGCTTTAGAAAACCCTCTTGTTGTACCTGAAAAGCCTTAGATACTTCCTATTTAAGGTTTTAGGAAACTCCTTTCCGCATCCTAGTTACGAAAGGACTTGCGACACGAAATCCGCGCAAAATCGCGGAACGAATCTGCGTAACTACGACTGGTCGTGACGAACTTACGACCGGTCGAGAACCATCCATGACCGGTCGAGCACCTCCCACGACTGGTCAAGCACCCCAGAGAAAAATAGCCCAAAGTCACTGGACTTTGAGTTGTGCCACGGCTCGACTCCTACGACTGGTTGAGACCAGCCCTCGACTAGTCGAGCAGGCTTACGACCGGTCGAACACGAGACAAAAAATCCCATCAAATCTCCTCCTTATTGTCCCAAGGGGATCCACCTTCTTTAAGCCAGCCTGGTTTCTATAAACCTTAAACTTGCCCTTGAGCAAAGCCTTGGTCATCATGTCTGACCCATTATTGTTCGTGTGAACCTTCTGAAGATGTAACACTTTCTATTCCAAAGTATCCCTGATCCAGCGATACCAAATCTCTATGTGCTTTGACTTGGAATACTGACTTGGATTCTTACTCAAGTGTATAGCACTCTGACTATCGCAATAGATTACGTGCTCCTCCTCCTTCAGGCTAAGTTCCTGTAAGAACCTCTTCATCCAAAGCATCTCTTTACATGCCTTTGTGACTACAATGTACTCGGCCTCTATCTTCGATAATGCTACGACCTTCTGTAGCTTGCTCTACCAAGAAACTGCTTCCCCTACAAACGTGAACATGAACCCCGATATAGACTTCCTGGAGTCTATGTCACCTGCCATATTTGCATCTGTGTAGCCCTCTAACACAGGTTTACTGTCACCATAGCATACGCTCAACCTGGATAAGCCTCTTAGATACCGCAATATCCATTTCACCGCTGCCCAATGTTCTTTACTAGGATTAACAAGATACCAGTTGACAACACCAACCGCATATCTATATCTGGGCATGTACACACCATAGCATACATCAAACTTCCTACAGCTGACACGTATGGTATCTTCTGCATCTCTTTCATCTCTGTCTTTGTCTTGGGACACTGCCCGTCGCTCAATCTGAAGTGACCGGCTTCGCTGCATTCATTTTGAACCGCTCCAGAATTTTCTCAATATACTGCTCTTGTGACAGCCAGAGCTTCTGCTACTTCTGTCACGGGTTATCTCCATTCCTAGGATCTATTTAGCAAGGCCCAAGTCTTTTATCACAAAAGACTTGGCCAACTCCTATTTCAGCCTGTCGATCTTCTTGATATCTTTTTTCATGATGAGCATGTCATCAACGTATAAGACCAGAATTAAGAAATCACTATCTGAGAACTTGCACCGGAACACACAGTGGTCTGACTCCGTTCTGTTATACCCATGCTGTAACATGAACGAATTGAACTTCTTATACCATTGCCATGGAGCTTGTTTTAGCCCATATAAGCTCTTCCTCAGCCTACACACCATATGCTCTTTGCCCTTGACTTCGAACCCCTCTGGTTGGTGCATGTAGATCTCTTATTCCAAGTCATCATGGAGAAAGACAGTTTTAACATCTAACTGCTCTATCTCCAGATCCATGCTAGCCGCCAACCCAAGTAACACCCGTATGGATGTCATCTTCACCACTGGTGAGAATATCTTCTCAAAATCTATGCATTTCCTCTGACCAAACCCTTTCACCACAAGTCTGGCCTTGAACCTTGTCTGTGAATTCTTCTGCTCAATCTTCTTTCTGAACAACCACTTGTTGCTCAAAGATTTCTTGCCCTTAGGCAGTTTCACCATATCATAGGTGTGGTTCTTCTACAAGGATTCTATCTCCTCTTGCATAGCTTTCAACCACTCCTCCTTATGCTCGTCGGTTAGAGCCTCAGAATAATCTTCTGGCTCTCCCCCATCAGTGAGCATAGTGTACTCATGCGGCGAGTATCTTTTGGACGACTATCTGTCCCTAGATGACCTCTTCACCTGTGGCTCAACAGGTGGATCAAGTGGGGGCTGCTCTCCTGGTCCATCTTCTGAAGGAACTCCCTCATCCTCTACACCTTACTGTACTCCCCCGTCATCAGGTACCACGGGAGGAATAACCAGATCCATGTCCTCTAGCTTACCTGAACTAGGCTGGTTCTTCTCTGGCTTACCGATGTCTTTTATACACTGATTTTCAAAGAAAACCACATCTCTGCTCCTGACGAGCTTCCTCTCGGTCGGATCCCATAATCTGTAACTAAATTTTTCATCACCGTATCCTAAGAACATACACTGCCTAATCTTCATATTGAGCTTGGACCTCTCGTCCTTTGGTACGTGAACGGATGCCCTGCATCTAAACACCTTGAGATGACTGTACGATGGATCCTGTCCAGTCCACACCTTCTCAGGTACTTCTCCATTCAACAGGGCTGATGAAGACCTATTTATCAAATATATTGCCGTGTGCATTGCTTCTCCCCAGAACGTCTTGAACAATTTCACATGGGATAACATGCATCTGATTCTCTCTACAATGGTGCGATTCATTTGCTCAGCTACACCATTATGCTGGGGGTCTTGGGAACCGTCTATTTATGCCGTATACCCAAGGACTTGCAGTACTCGTGAAAGTCGTCAATGTATTCACCACCATTGTCAGTGCAGATGCACTTCAATGGTCTACCTGTCTCTCTCTCGACCATAGCATAAAACAATTTAAATACACTAAAGACCTCGTCCTTGGATTTCAAAGCACAAACCTAAACCCTCCTAGATGCATCATCTATAAAAGTAACAAAATACAATGCCCTAACCAAGGTTTTTGTCCTCATAGGACCATAAACATCAGAATAAACCAAATCTAATGCAGGCACTTTATTAACACGAGAAGTAGTTTTAATAAATGAAACGCTATGCTGTTTCCCTGATAAACAATCAAGACAGGTTTTGAGAGGTGTACCTGTCATGTCTGAAAGAAGCCGCTTCCTCGCTAGTAGCTGAAACCATTTTTCACTCATGTGGCCTAGACGCCTGTGCCACATGTCAATAGCTGAATCTTCCGTTGCGTTCAACCCACCCTTGCACTAAAGGGTGCAACACTTCTTTCCTCTAGCTGTGATCAAAGAACCCTTGATGAGCTTCCACCGCCCACCAGCAAACCGGCTTTCATAGCCATCATCATCCAACCTTCCCGTCGACATCAAGTTGTGGCGAAGGTCTGGGATATGCCTCACATCCCTGAGAACCAATGTGCAACCCACATCGGTCTTCACACAAATATCACCGACTCCCACGATCTTCGATACGCCAGAATTTTCCATCTTCACAGTCCCATAGTCACCAGACTTGTAGCTTGTGAAGAAGTCCCTGCGTGGAGTCGTATGAAACGAAGCTCCCGAGTCAATCACTCAGTCGGTGTCCTGACTCGTAGCCATGAGATATACATCATGATCTACAAAAAGAATAACTACAACGTCGTCATCTGAAGCGACCGCAGTGGAATCTGATTCATCTTCATTCCCTTTTCCTTTCTTGTCATTCTTCTTACCACGACATTCATGCTTACAGTGGCCCTTCTTGCCACAATTCCTGCAATCAACATCATTTCTGTTACTCGACTTGCCTCTTGATTTATCTCGAGCCTTTCCACCCTTCCTGTTCTTTCCTCTCCCCCGTTCTTGTGTTACAAGGGCCTCTTACTGAGTAGACCCCTGAGACTTCCTCCTTGTTTCCTCATTGAAGAGACAACTGGTTACCTGCTCCATGGATATCTTTCCGTCTGACGCAGAGTTACTTAGAGACACTACCAATGTCTCCCAACATCAGGCAATTAACTAAGCAATAGTAAAGCCTGCAATTCATCATCCAGAACCATCTTTATAAAGGAGAGTTGGTTCACTATATTACCGACCCCATTCATATGCTCGGCCACAGAACCACCATCTTTGAACTTCAGATTCACAAGTTGCCTTATTAGAAAAATCTTATTACCGGCTGTTTTCCTCTTATACAACCCTTCTAATTTCAGCCATAGGCTAGTGGCTGAGGTTTTCGTAGACACATGGTGGAACACAAAATCATCCAACCATTGTCTAATAAACCCCACCGCCTTTTGGTCCACCTTCTTCCAAACATCATCAAACATATCCTTGGATTTTGCTGATATGCCTAAGATTGAAGAATATAGGTCCTTGCAATAAAGCAAGTCCTCCATCTTAGCCTTCCATATGGTCCAGTTAGAACTACTGAGGCTGATCATCCTTGATGAGCCACCTTCCATAATTCAAAAAATCGATCCTACCCGTTTAATGAACTTAGCTCTGATACCACTTTGTTAGGGGCCTTGCACAAAACCTTAGGATCTAGCCCTCCAGAACAAACCAGAATTATGGATAATAAAGCAATGAAAATAATCAATGCATCGATCACACACCACACAAGAGATTTTTACGTGGAAAATCCTCAAAGAGGTAAAAAACCACGGGAACTCGTCCAGATCAACAATCCACTATGAAGTAGAACGTTACAAACTTCTTCACTCACGCAGGAGTGGATAAACAATAAGAGAAATAAAGAAAAACGGAGAGATCTCACCGATTACGAGGATATAGAAGCGCTGAGATATAGATTGCATAGTAGATAACCTCCACGAGCATAATCTCCCTTCTATAAGCTTCTTCTCTCTCTTTTCCTCTCTCTCTCTCTCTCACCTTTGATAGCCCTAAACCCTTTAGCAAATCCCTTGTAAACCTTTAGAAAACCCTCTTGTCGTACCTGGAAAGCTCTAGGTACCTCCTATTTAAGGTTTTAGGAAACTCCTTTTCGCATCCCAGTTGCGAAAGGACTTGTGACACGAAATCTGCGCAAAATCGCGGAACGAATCTGCGTAACTACGACTAGTCGTGACGAACCTACGACTGGTCGAGAACCACCCATGACCGGTAAAGCACCTCCTACAACCGGTCGAGCACCCCGGAGAAAAATATCCCAAAGTCGCTGGACTTTGAGTCTGCCACGGCTCGACTCCTACGACTGGTCGAGATCAGCCCTCGACCGGTCGAGTAGGGCTCACGACCGGTCGACCACGGGACAAAAAATCCCATCAATAATTTCTTTTACTTACGAGAGAGCCTTCAGCGAATTCAAACCTAACTCATTTATCTACAAGCATTTTCAAGCCTAACTTTGCTTAGTACGAGGAAATTCAAACCTAACTCATTTATTCAAGTGTACGTTTGCTCAATCTCTAATCGCCTATTTAGTTTATCTCGTAATTCTCTCAATTCTTTTAGATGATGGGTCCAGTCTAAATTGGGTTATAAAGTAGGTCAAAAGTGAGTCGGGTTGAGTCAAAATAAAACTCATCCTATCCAATTCTAGATACATCCTTATTAACTACCAGTCGGGTCAGTGACCAACCTAGTGAATTGGCCTGACCTATTGGCACCTCATCCTCATTGTTATAGATCAGACATTGCCTATTGAGTCTAAGTTCATTTATTAAATGAAAACCATTACCTAGACTAATAGGTGCTGAAAATAAGAATAGGCCCTCTGTGTATGCGGAATGCTCACATGCACGGGTTGTGACAGGAACTTTAGAGAACTTTTTGAGAATTATTTACATGATATGAGCCCAAAATCTGAATCGTCCATGTGATGCAACACCTTATGAAACCCCTAAGTCTCAACTTTTACTCTAATTCAAAACTTTGGTAAGCTATGGCAAAAGAGAGGCAAATCAAGAGAGGAAACTATTTCATTTTTTTTTTATAACCCATCTAAGTTTTAGATCAAAGTAAAAGTTGAGCCAGCGGGGGTTTCATGAGATGCTGCATCAAATAGGCGGTTTAGATTTTACACTCATATCACAAAAGATGAGTTCTTAAAATGTTTTCACGAGTTCTCTTTAGAACTAATGCTAAGGGAGCATTCCTCTCTCTCAATATATATACATCTATCTTCTCTTCATCCCATATAGTTATACTTGATTAATCGGTTTGATGAAAATTACATACCATAGTGGTCCAACACAAACCCAAGGTGGACATCCCATCCTTTGTTTCATGTGGTGTGGCCCATCTAAGTTGTGGACCTAGCTCAATTTTGGCCTTAGGGTGCCTAGGGCACCATTATTACCCACGTGTCACTTTCAGAAAGCTACATGTTTTTGCCAAGTGTAAAGTAGAGAGCAAGTTGCTACTACTGTGGAGTTTGGATGGGACCCACATCCGCAATAATTTTGATGTGGGTGGGAAGAATTATTGGGCCGTTGATTTTTTCAAACCATCAAAGTCCTGTCTTCCTGTGTCGCTTTAATGGTGTATCCATATTCCGTGGCTATTAAAGATTCAGATTCAAACTCCAGATATCCAACATCACGAGGACACTGATGAATGTAGTATCCATTTTTAGCCAAGTGGGCCAATGGTTCTGTTATCTAGACATCTGGACCATTGACCGGATGAGACTTACCGTGGATGGAACATGAGTTGAATTTCTCCTTGATTGGAGAATTCCAACCTCTCATTTTGTGGGCTTTACATGGACGGTCAAGATGAAAATTGCAGATACCATATGTAGAGGTTAGGACCTCCCTGTGTGGGATATTCAGATGCAGAGTCCATGAGCCGATAGGTCACATCACTCCAATGGTCTAACTACGGTCGGCAAGTAAGGATATTTTGGGCGGCAGCCCATCCATTGCAGGTTGTAGGGGTAGCAGGATTAGGATTCGGTAGGGACCCTGAAAAAGCTTTGTGGGCCCTACCATGATGTTTGTGTTCAATCCACACCATCCATCCGTTTTTACATATCGAGTTACTGCATGGTTTAAAAAATGAAGCAGATCCAAATCTCAGGTGGATCGTAGCATGGAAAACAGTAGTCATTAAACATTTAAAAACATGTGGGCCACAAGATTTGAATCAATCTGCAGTGACACTGAAACAAATATCTGAGACCTTCTGTAATCATTTAAAATCCCGTATAATCATTCCTGAGACCTGTTATCCTGTTATTGCACGATAGCCTCTCATTACCACTCATGAGATAGTGCAACAATGATTGAACAGCTATCATTAAAAACTTCCTAAGGACAATGTAATTTTTATTTTTTATCCTGACCATTTAATATAGCAAACAAATATCGATCCAAAACTCTTGGGTGTTCAATCACCACTGTTTCTCATCGTATGGTCCACCTGAGATTTGGATCTACTCCCTAAGTTTGTAAAATGGATGGACAGAATTAGATAAAAACACATGTCAATGTGGGGCCCACAGCTTTTCCAGCACCAACCAGTATGGAGGTGAATACTGGCGGTGTCACTACCAAAAAAATGGGCCCGGCTCGGCAAGAGTTGCCGTTAGCCCATACCATGATTATTAGATTCGAACGAGTCTCCCGTGAACTGTCCGAGTTGACTCAGACTCGGTTTGACACCAGTCTTGACACATGCACCCGTCACACACCCATGCAAGCCATAGTGGGATTTCACCACCTATGGATCTCTAACCCAAGGCCTCTTGTTGAAACTCCTTAGGGCCCGTTCAGCCAGGCAGATTGGATGGTATTGGAAGGGATTGGAAGTTAAATCCCAGGATTAGTCGGGCGTGCCAAACAAACTGGGTGATTGATACTGGGATATAGCAATCCCATAGATTTTAAGACAATCTATTGACAACACCATTATTACCTTTAAATCCCATCCAATCCACCCTAATCCGTTCAAATTTGCCTGGGACGTGTTTGGTTTGAGGGATTGGAAGGGATGGGAAGGTTTAATCCCATGATTGGCCGGTGTGCCAAACAGACTTGATATAGCAATCCCATGGATCTTAAGACAATCCACTGACAATACACCATCATTGCCTTGAAATCCATGCCATCCACCCTAATACCATTCAATCCCTTCCAATCCACCGGTCCAAATGGGCCCTTAGAGTCTACCACTGAGGTAAAGACCTGAACCCGTCTTGACTCTTAACTTGAGGCTTAACCATACTATTCGAGTTGATGCCGAGTCATTTAACAATAGTCGACCCCATTTATTAAACGGGCTAAAAATTTCTGCAGGAACTCAACAAGCATCGCCCAAGACTCCACTCATGTAATTAGAATTAGATCGTGCTAGCCAAACTCAACCTAGCTTGGCCTGACATAACCCTGACTAATATCTAAGAACCTAATCCAACCCAACCCAATTAGTACATGCATGCATCATATATGCGTATGTATACTTATCTTTCATTTTCATTCGTTTGTAAATGGATTATAGGTCCCAGGGTCAGGCTGGGTTAGTCATATGGCTTAGCCCATTGATAACTTATATGAGCATGTCAGTTCGGGAAGGATTCAATCAAGCCTCCTCATTATACTTGAGTCTCGTTTGGCAGTATGGATTTGAAATACTCTAGATTAAAAATTTCTTTTTTTTAAAATCCTCAGCTGTGTTTGGCACCCTGGATTCAAAATCGCATGTAACCGAAAAGTACCTATGCATATAAATAATATTTACAGGGTTTGAATTTTATTACTAAACCAATTTGAATATCTCTAATTAGTGTATATATATAATGTTTAACAAATCATCATAATAAGCCTCGAGAAATATATACTTCGGTAAAAAATGATAAAATTTCAAGTCTTGAATGAGCCACAAGCATTGGATCACATCCTAATGACTAACCAATAATTTTTAACCGTTGATTTATATAGACAATGTTTGGATTGTGCATGTCATCCTATTAAAGTAATTTGGGATATCATCAGTGAGCCACATGCCTAATAAATTAGTAATCTACTGACACACATGTTACACGTGTGACTCATGTGAGGATTTTAGATGTAATCTTAGCTTCTCCCTTGGATTTCAAACCCCCTCTTTGAGAAAGAGGGGATTTGAAATTTCCAATTACTTTATAGTGTCAAATGGATAGGAGATTTAAATCCCCCAAATCTATGGTGCCAAACGACTCCTTAGATGGGCCACATTTTCTCACCCAAACCAAGCACATTTAGCTTTAGTTTTCCCAAATAAAATTTTAAATTATTTAAATTATTATTATTATTATTAAGTTGCCTTTATAATTTATGCACAAACGAAGACTGTGTGAAACTTTAGTTCGCAACTGTTAGTATATACATTTGTAGTCCTGCAGACTACCATAGCATATGTGGATTGTCTAGGAAAGCCACTTGCAGGAGATGAGAAGTTAGAAGGACTATTGTGATTTATTATTATTATTATTATTATTTTGAAAAATCCACCCCCTCCATCCATTTTACCATGTAATGTTAGTACATGAACTAAAAAATAAGGCAGACTCAAAATTCAAATGTGTTGCACAACAAAAAACATTGAAGATTGAATGTCCGCTATTGAAACATTAATTGGGCCACAAAAGTTTTAGCCTAGGCTAATGTTTTTTTGTAATTTCAGTTCATCTTGGGAATGACCTTATAAATGACATGGATGACATACAAACATCTAGGTGGATTAAAGGAGGTTTCAACAATAGTCATTTTCTTACCCACTTTTTACTTTCAAGGGGCCCACTTGAGTTTTAGATTTGTTGTATTTTTGGGCTCATGTCCTAAAATGATATGGAAAAACGGATGGACAGGGTGGATTTCTCACAAACATCACGACAGGCCATCTAGCTTTCGTTACAAAAAGCTTTGCAAAAAAAAAAAAAAAAACTTTCATAGGCAATCCATGTCCATAATAGCACATACCATATTATTATTAGCTTATGTATTATATGATGTAGAGCAGGTTGTGGATAATTGCATGGCCAAGATAGACCAAAAAATGCCTAATCGAAGACGGAGATGATCCAGATCGTTAGAACTTAAAATAGATATATCTCACAAACCAGAATGAGTTATTGGACATAAAATATATGAATTTGGAGTATGACGAGCTACTTTTGCCACCCAACCCAACCCCGCTATGCCGGGTTGTACAAGCCGGATTTGCGAAATACCATCAAATCGACGGTCGTTTCCTTATTTTAATTCCATTTTTACTATAACTCTTCATCCATTGGGCTTTAGGAGTTGCACCCAATGTGAAAAATGCTTAGAATAATTAGGAGATCAACATGGTGAAGCCAAATAGAAAACTTATTATTTTTGGCCAAAAACCTTGTGCACTAGTAGACAACATGACCGTCTATAAATAGTAAGTTTACTACTTATAGTAAGTTGTGAATTCTAAGAGTTTTAGTTGTAGTTTGATTCTGAAATTTCTTACACTGCTTGGTATCCCTATTTAAAGGCTTGTGAACTCATTTATTTCAATCATCAATCAATTTCAAATTTTATAGAATTTATTTTCTATTTTCTTGTTCTTTTCCTCGTGGATTCGAGAAATCTCTGTGAGGAGTCCAGAGTAGTTTCGTGGATTCAGAACAGTTATCCCCTAAGAAAGATGGTGCTCAACCTCACGTCCTTCCCTACGTCATTGTACTATTTTGTATACTTTTTATATTTATAAATTTCCTTTTATTATAAATTAATGAAAAATGAGAAGAAATAAATTATCCCAAATTCTCTAATTTTACAGCAGCTTTAAATAAATAAAAATATTCGCATGTTAGACTCAATAAAAATACTTTTTTATTTGGCAATTGAAGTGGAAAAAAAGAGAACATTTAAATTCAACTGATTTCATCACATTCCGTCTAAAAACATAAACAAAACAACAAGAAGATGTGTCTCGACAAAATTGCAAGAGCATAGCATTTTCTTACGACAGACTTAGCTAATATAAAACTAATGAAATCAAGCCGTCTCCGTCTCTTAGCCTAACTTTCTCCACCCTTCACTTTCTCAATCAAATCGGCCGCGTCTTGGACGGTTGAGATGTTCTCAGCTCCCTCTTCTCCGATCGACACTCCAAATTTCTCTTCAAGGGCCATCATGATCTCCACCTGAAATGATTTCTTAATGTTAGAGGACCAAAGAACGAACCAGTCCCACCCATAAGACTTAGGCTTCATAAAGGTTCAAAATTTTGAATTTAGGCCTAGCTCATTACCAGCCTTACATAATCTAAGGCCCGAATTAAAGGCCCACCCCAATCCATGATCTAAGAAATAGAGCTTGTTCTGAGCTGGGGGTGCATACGGGTCGTTTCAGTCTAGTTCTGGGGTGAAACTGAATCGAACCGTTCCTAACGGTTCTAGGAGAATCGGAACCAAAACTGGACTGTTAGCACCCTAGAACCGAACCAGAACCGGACCGCTAAAACTGGTTCGGTTCCACAGTTCTGGGCTTTTTATAATCCAGCCCAATTGCGAGAGAGAGAGAGAGAGAGAGAGAGAGAGAGAGAGAGAGAGAGAGAGAGAGGTTCCAGGTTCGGTTCCACGGTTCGAATCCACGGTTCACTTTTACGGATTGGTTCACGGTTCAGTTCAGTTCTACATACCCCCAAACCAACAACCAAACTGAACTCGGTTCTTTAATTTTTGGAATCGAAATCGGAACTGGTGCTCTATAGAACAGGACCAAACCATAGAGCTTGATCGATTTTGGTCCGGTTCCACGGTTCTACCGGTTCGATGTGCACCCCTAGTCTGAGCTGGACACAGTACTAGTAGATATTGAGAACACAGCGTTAAATAATCTTGACCACTTGTTGGTGATGGGGTTGAGTTGGACCGAGTTAGTTATCAGCCTCAAATCAGGCCCAGGTCCCATCCATGGGCCTCACGTCATAACCCGACTGGACCATTTTAGCTTGCGCGGCCAAATTTCAACCATTGATATGGCCCAGGTTATATAATTTTTCTGTTGAACCCAGATTGAGCCAGGATCTGGGCCCATTAATGGCTGTCACAGACTGGGCTTGGATCGAATCACAGGCCCAGTTAGATTCAGTGGGCCCATTAAAGGAGAATCATGAGGATGTAAAAAGGACGGGACTGGATTGGTTTGGGCCCGGATTTTGAACTGATTGGGCCAGGCCCTTTTTATTTAAAGGGTGGAGATGATATACCGTGTCGAGAGAATCAGCACCCAAATCGGCAAACTTGGTCTCAGCAGTCACCGTGCTCTCATCAATCGATAATTGCTTCGCAATCGTGCTTTGGACGGTCTCCAGAGTTTCTGGTTGGGCCTGCACATGGGACCCACATCTATTAAATAAATAATAAATAAAATGTAGGGTCAGGATTTAACGATTATGGTCTTCGTCGTTGTCCCGATCATCGGTAGATGTTATAATGAATATTGTTTGTATAGGTGTAAGTGGACCAGACCGGGCTCGGTCAGTCATGACTTGTGGAAGATGGGCCTTGAATGAAATACCCAGATGTCTCCTGCGGGCTTTGTGGACACCTAATCATAGGCCTAGAAAATAGTTATTGGGCCTTTAAACTCAATCCCTTGCCCACTTTCATCCATAACAATTGTAGCCAACATGTGATGTGTATGATGGTTTTCATGGCATGTTTGTGTATTTTCAATCTACGAAGAGGGCGAAAAATGGAAGCCCAATTAATGCGGGTCCCATTTTCCGCACGCCCCACATCGCAATTTGCGGTACACCAAACACGGCCTAAAATGAAATGGAAGTGAGAGAGAGAAATGGCTTACAGCAGAACATGAAATTGGAGTATGGAAGAGCCTTGGGAGGATAGAAGCTCTCTCTATTGCCTTTGTGAACTGAACTTTCTGATGTAGCCTCAGCCCACTTACCAAAGGAACTCTCTACAGGAAAGATGAATAATAAAAGGAATTTCAGTTATTCAACTCAATTGAAGTGCAACATTACAATGTGGCCCAAGTGGGGCCCACTTAGGGCCAGGTTCTGGCAGGGCTGTCAATGGTTAGAACATGTACACCCATACTTGCATGTGTGTGTGTGTGTGTGCACGTGTGAGTAGGGTCTGAAACTTACAATGGTTGGAACATTGCTACGTAGGCTCATTGATCTTGTGGGCCTGACCAGTCCAGCTGGAAGGGTGGCCATGGTAGATGGAGAGGTTGAAAGAAGAGCTGCCATTCTATCTTTCCTTTATAAGAAGATGGAGAATTTCTAGGAATGGGAAGGAATTGTTTTTCAATTGAAACTTTGATTGAATTGAAAGTTGGGTTGTTACATATATAGCTCTCCTTAGACTACTTAGCTACAAATGAGGGTGATACACACAAAGCTATGGTGTATTTATTTCATAGAAATTGGGTGGTTTCTACAATGTCTGATGTCGCCTTTTCCTTGTATTTAGTGGGATACTATACACCATAAGAGAAGTGCATTCCAAATAGGTTTTCTCATTATGGGAAGATTCTCCTTATTTTTTTAATCCTTTCCTATGTACTTGAGGTAGGTTGTCATTTGGGTTGTGTTTATAGGCTATGTGCAATAAGGGTGGCAATGTGTTGAGTAGACATTAAGGTGGTCCCCACATGATGGATGGTAGACATTAAAGATGGGCCTCTCATGATGGACCGTTCACATCAAAGGTGGGCACCACATGATGGATGGTGGATGTCAATGTAGGTCCCACATGATGGACAATGGACCCCAAAGGTGGGCCCTAGGACCCTCATGATGGACGACCCACATCAGGGTTGGACACTACATGATAGATGGTCAATATCACAATGAGATTAAAGGTGGTCTTGACATGATGGATGGTCAACATCAAGATGGCCCCCACATGATGAACAATCAACATCAAAGATGATGCTACATGATGTATGGCCCATGTTGAAAGTGAGCCCACGTGATGGAAGGTCTACATCAATGGTGGGTTGCACATGATGGATGGTCCACATCGAAGATGGCCCCACATGATGGAAGGTTTACATTGAAAGTGGACCCCACAGATGGACAATTGATATTTATTAAAATTGATGTACAATTAATGATTCAAACCATCCATCATGCAACTTTGCTTTTGATTGCCAACCCCTCAAAAAGTCACTTCCATTGCCTAAGAAAATGAAGGGGTACATTTATTCTACCAGGGAGGCTGGCCTTTATTTACAATATTTTGATTTTCCATACCTCTTGATTAATTGATTTTAACTATCCGATCATTTGATAAGTTCTCAGAAAATCAATCAATCCAAATTTACCATAATAGAAATCTAGTCATAATTTTGGATTGTTTATAAAGTGGGGTCCACTTTTATTATCGATTTTTTAAGGTGAACAATTAAAAGAAAAGAGAATAGATGTGATGTCGCATTAGTAATTTATTTTAATAATATATTATGTTTTATTATTTTATTAAATTATTTTTCTTAATAATGACATCTAAACAACATTGTAAAAAACTAAATCAAAATAAAAAAAATATCATTCAAACAACATTTATATATAGAATTAGATTAGAATTAGATTTTTATATAGAAATTTACTCCGATTTTTTTTAAGAGTGGTTATCAAACATGCACATAATACTTTGTAAAGGAAAAATCCAAGAGATGTATTGAAATGCAAGTGCCAATGTTGCACGTGTGGAAAATTGAGCCCATATATCAAAGCTAATAGACTCATAAAGTGGGCCACATAAGGAAAAGAATCTACCAATTAATATATTTGACGAACACATCCAAAACCCAACTTGTATTTGGGGCGGCGGAAAGTGATTAAAGAGGTTGAAAATGGGGAGTGGTGCAATTATTAGAGGTGTACGTGAGTCGAACTAAGTCGAGCTTGGCATAGCTCGACTCGGCTCGGCCACTAGTTGACCTCAACTCAAACCTGGCTCGGCCACTTCCTTGAGCCTCGACCGCTACTCAACTCGGCTCGGTCAAGACTCAAGCTTCGAGCTTCAAGCTTGTGTAGCATTTTCATAAACACATGGAGTGCACTTTCAATTTTTTAATGTATATAAAACAGCAGCAACTGTTTACAAGTATTTCATCAAATACCTTGTAGGCAACATCAAAATTAAGAAAAAAATGGTATTTATTTCATATACATACCTTCCTTGCCACCAGCTAACATTTCATTGTGTCATTTCATCAAACACTTGGTGAGCAATGTTCACTCCCCAAGTATAGGGTTGTGATGTAGTAATAAACTCGGTAAGATCGAGGTCGAATCCCACGAGGACTGGTCGTCACAACTCAAATCTATGATTCTCCTTAACTAATCCAACAAATAATGAAATAAACTACTAAGCACAATTCTATATAAAAAAATAAAATAATTAAGAACAGGGAAGAAAATTCAATCAGAGAGAGAGCACTAGGACTTTCGAATCCACCCCTAACTATCCTAACCCTTGTTTTGTCTGTTGATTCACCTTGACCTAGATTGATACCACTTAAATAGAGAAAGCACAATCTGTGTCCTAAATCGGGCATACAAACTGTCTAATTCCTTTAAGCAATGCCATGAACAATACATCTCATGTCCTTGGTCGGGCACATGGTATGTACAATTCATTAAAGCACCCTGTTCCTTCCTCTATAGGAAACCTTCTTGATCAAACACAAGCACTGTAATAAGCATCCAAACAACATCCATATATATACTTTGGTCAAGTTCATAGATGGAGAAGTATGGAATTTAAATCCATAAAGCCCACTCGAGAGAAAAAACAAATTAATTAAAATTCAAAGTAAATCAACCAATACAAGAGCTGATCAAATTAGTTTCATCTCACCTCTAGGCGAGAGATTAGTGACCCATAAAATCCAAAAAAATATTAAATAAAATTCATAAAATCAAAACACCAAACCAATCGATCTCTCTCTCTTCCTCCTTCTCTTTCTTCTCTTTCTTCTCTCCCCTGGCTCGGATCTCGAATTCCCTAGTTCTGAATGCCTCTCCCACGTCTAAAACTTCCCTTTTATAGTCATCTGGATGGTGGAATCGGTGGCAGAGTCGTAGAAGGACTCGAAGTACAATTTTTCGCAACCGTGATCGGTGGGCCCCACAAAGGTGTTTTCTGGAAAATCCACCCCGTCCATTGGATTCAGGACGAAATTTCAGTCAAGAATGGGTGGTTTTGAAGGTCCATTAGCACGGCCCACAGAAGAAATCTCAAAAAGATCAGATTTGAACGTCGCCGGGTAGCCCTTTTGTGGCCTCTGTATTACGCACGTGTGTACGCATGGGAGTGAACTATCAGCAAGGTTTTGTAGTATTCATGGCCCTCTACACGATGGACGGATCGGATTGGCCGTACAGGCGACGGGTGGGGCCCACAATAATTCGCAAAAAGGGCCAGCGGAAGACGCTACGCGGACGCCAAACCGGCGCTGCGTTGATGGTGGGGCCCATTCCGCAACGTCTTTGAGAATCCACTCCGTCCACTGAGATGGGAACGGAAAACCGGTCGGGAATGCATATTTTCGAGTGATATTTGTGGTGGCCAACAGAGTTTTGAACTCGCCGTCCGACCTGCGTTTGAAAGGCTGGAGCTTTGGATTTTTGACACCTAGGCAATGGTAATGTAGGCCATTTAGACCTGATAGACGGTCCGGATTTGCTCTTTGGATGATCGGTGGGACCCACAACTGTGATCAACAGTCAGACGGCGTTAACGCTGGAGACGCTGGAACGGAAAGCCGTTTTGAGAGGGAGGGCCGCGGGTCAGCGGTCTGTTTGACCGGCTAGCGGTCCCATGCACGGCGGGCGCGCATGTGCATGGTGTACATGCATCACGTGCGGGGCCCACTGTAATGTTTGTGCGAAATCTGCACCATCCATCTTTTTCCTCATATTATTTCACCCGTCAAAACCCAATTTGAGACAGTTCCAGATATCAGGTGGGTCCCAAATTGAAGATTAATGGGCTGATCTGTCAGTTGGAGCACTTCCCGAGATCATCAATAGGTGAAATTTAATATGTACGGTTAATTTATGGCCCCCATCACATGTATGAAGTTTCGAGTTGATCGGATGGCGGAAAACATGTGATCTTGCATTCTGGACCCTTTTCGGGCCTCTTTATCGTGCTTTCCTCAGATCCCAGGCGTGTATATTCTTCACCATTGGTTTTCTGGAGTACATCTCATGCTCTGGTGACTTCAGAACATCAAATCCATGCCTTTAACATCAAATTCCAATTAACGCTCCTGATTTCGTCCTGTAATAAAAACACAAGAAAAATCTGGTATTAAACATTATCATGTATGTAAAATTAGGCAATTGCTGGGGTCTGATATGCAATATTCGACCCTGATCAAGCAACATCAATATCAAAGTAATCGAGTCATCGATCTGGCCCGAGCTGAGTTCGATTCGAGTTAGGGTTCAATCCGAGTCGTGTGGAGCTCGGGCAGGCTTGAACTCGGTTCGCAATTTTTTCGAGCTCAAAAAATCAGCTCAACTCAGCTTGAACTCAATTTCAAACCGAGTCGTATCGAGCGAGCTAACTGAGTTAACTCGGTTCATGTACAGCCCTAAATGCAATACCCTGGAGGCCTATACAATTCTCCATATAATACAGTACACATGTGGCACGTATATGATCTGAACCATGAATTTCATGGACCCTGATTTTTATAGGCAGTCTAGACTAGTTGGCCTGATCAGATAAGCCAACATCAATAAAAAGTGTTATTTTGATAATCCATCATCAATGGGGATGTAGCTCACATGGTAGAGCGCTCGCTTTGCATGCGAGAGGTACGGGGTTCGATACCCCGCATCTCCATTAAAATGAGTTATTATTATTTTTTAATAATCCTAACTGTTTATCAGTGGGCCATTATTTTTTTTAAAACAATCTTAACCGTTTATCAGTAGGCCTTTCCTCACTTGAAATTGATGCCGTTGCTGATTATTGTCTTTTATTGTACATTGTACATGGCCCACTCACTCTTTGAGATATTAAATTAACGGTTCTAGCTTGAAGGATTCCACCCGGCTGGGCCCATTGGTCAAATACTACTGTGAACCAACGTAGATAGGCCCCGGGTCTTTTAGCCACAGATTAATGTGAATCAACATGCATGGATGAGGCCTGACTTAACATAGAGGTGTGGTCAACTTAAAGATCAGACCTGAGTGAGTGGGACATACCATTTTCATGGCTCGTGTCTTAGACAAGTGTATGGGTGGCAATGGCCAGGTTGGGTTTGGTTTGGTTTGGTTGGCAGCTACGATGGATGGGACCTCAACTCAATTTATTTATTAAATTGGTTAAAAATCTCAACTCCAACTCGACTTTTCCTTAAATAAGTTAATTTAAACCCAACTCGCCATTTAAATAAAAGTATAAAAATATAAAAAGATTAGCTAATGGATACGGTTCATTAGAAACAAGTCATTGTGCAAGAATCATACTGCTGAGATGATCCTAACCCTATAAATGAGACTAATTTATTATAACCTTTGGCTTGTTAAACTCATTATACCAAAGTGTTATTTTAGAATCATGAGCAATGCAAAGTGGATCCATAGAATAGATGGTTCGAGAAGAAAATTGGACTTTTGTTTGTTTGTTTGTTTGTTAAATCTTGAATGTCCATTTTCCGCTATTAATGGAATGCTTAGGATCATCCATTGGCATGATTTTCATATGATGGCTTGTCCATAATTGTATGAAAGAATGGATGGTTTAAATTAATGATCGGGCATCCTATATGTCATTTGAGACATTTGAGGACGCTGCTAACATCTCCCTATGGTATTATGAGGTCGACTGGGAGGAAGCTTCGCACGAGGTTGAGCTCTATGGGCCCCACCATAATGTGTGATGGACATCTATGCCGTGCATTTGGTAGGTCCCATATAAGATATGATTGTGCTATAAAAATCAGTAGTATCCAGAACTTAGGTGGGCCACACCATCTAAAACCATGAGAAATCATGCCTAAAACATCTAATGCACTTGGCAAGGCCCACTGAGTTTCAGAATAGCCTAAAATTTGATGTAACCACTCATCCAAGTGGAACACACAATGGATGAATAGGATGTATAAACCACATGTCACAAGCCTTATTTATATCAAGGAGGTTTCAATGGGCAGGCATCCACTCTCAATGGTTACTTGTGGTGTGGCCTACCTAAGTCTTGAATTGGCCTATTTATAGGCCTATTGCTCTAGAAGGGTGCATTTGATTAATGGGATGGATGCCCGTCACACATTACAGTAGGTCTCACAGAGCTCAACCTCATGGAAAACTCTGATGAGGTCAGCCTCATAGTACCTTTAAAAAAAAAAAAAAAAAAAAACTTAAAACTCTTAATTAATATAAAATTATCCTTATTATAATTAATTTAAAACCATCATAATCAAATTAAAGTTTTTTATACCCGTACCACATTATAATATATAATACATATGTATCAATGCAATTTGGTGAGGAGGTAAGCAGCGGACTATGCATAACCCACAGGATCTGGCCTACTAAATCAAACCAAACTGGTTTAATTTTAGGTTGATAAAAAACAATCCTAACCCAACCCATATGGAAAATGAGTTAAGGCAAACCCTAACTTTTTTGGCTGGGTCTAGTCGGGTTGATGGGTGCAATCAAGTTTTCCCACTTCTACACAACTGTTACTGCAAGTTAGCCTCCTCCTAATGTACATATTTGTTCCAAAAATAAAAACAAAACATGATGCAACATAGTAATAATATTTGATGGGGGACCGTGTGTTGTCAGATGCCTTAAATCTGACATTTTTTTTGGCTGCTTGATCAATCGAGGGCCTGGCTCGACTGGTTGAGTAGGCCGCTCGACTCAAAGTTCAGTAAGCACATGTTTTGGGTGTCCGGGATGCTCGACCAATCGAGGCCTCGGCTCGACTAGTCGAGGTTACGCAGATTCATTTTGCAGATTTAATATGGATTGCAAAAATTTGAGTCGATTTCGCAAGAGTGCGAAAGGTAAGTTTCCTAAACTATAAATAGGGGTCCCTAGGGCTATTCTAAGGTATTCTAAGGCTTTCTAAAGGTTTTCCAAGGGTTCCTAAAAGGGTTTTAGGGTTTCTAAAGGGTGTAGCAAGGGTGAGATTTGAAGTTGTTCGAATCGGGTAAATCCATTCTCTTTGTAATTTATGCTTTCATAGTGAAATTCTGTCGCTTTGTGCCGTGATTTTTTCTCACAAGGGTTTTCCACATTAAATCTTTGTGTTCTCTTGTGTTTGCTTGGTGCTATTGAATTGCTATTCTAGATCTAGATCTGTGTGATTCCGCAGACCAAATCCCCAACACCGTGGAAGTACACATAGATAAATCAAGCAAAGTATTTCAATCACACAATTAAGCCCAATCACAAAGATTCTGAATTTAACATGGAAAAATCCTTTCGGAAAAAAACCACGACCCAAGCGATAGATATCACTATGAAAGTAGAAATTACAAGAGATAGAGACAATACCCGATTCGAACAACCCTCATGATCGGTTTTTTTGACCCATCATCAACCGGTCGTGAGCTCTACTCGACCGGTCGAAGGCTGGTCTCGACCAGTTGTAGGAGTCGAGCCGTGACACGACTCAAAGTCCAGCGACTTTGGGCTATTTTTCTCCAGGGTGCTCAACCGGTCGAAGGATGTACTCGACCGATCGTGGGTGGCTCTCGACTGGTCGTAAATTCGTCACGACCAGTCGTATTTACACAAATTCGTTCCGCGATTTTGCGCAGATTTCTTGTCGCAAGTCCTTTCGCAACTGGGATGCAGAAAGAAGTTTCCTAAAACTTTAAATAGGAGTTCCTAGGGCTTTCTAGGCACGACAAGAGGGTTTCCTAAAGCTTTACAAGGGATTTACTAAAGGGTTTAGGGCTATCAAAGGTGAGAGAGAGAGAGAGAGAGAGAGAGAGAGAGAGAGCTTATAAAAGGGAGGTTCTGCTCGTGGAGGTTATCTACTGTCCGATCTATATCTCAGCGCTTCTATGTCCTCGTAATCGGTGAGATCTCTTCATTTTTTTTGTTTCTCTTATTGTTTATCCACTCCTGCGTAAGTGAAGAAGGTTGTAACGTTCTACTTCATAGTGGATTATTGATCTAGACGAGGTCCCGTAGTTTTTACCTCTTTGAGGGTTTTCCACGTAAAAATCTCTTGTGTGGTGTGTGATTGATGCATTGATTATTTTCATTGCTTTATTATCCATAATTCTAGTTTGTTTTGGAGGGCTAGATCCTAAGGTTTTGTGCAAGGCCCCCAACACCTCAAATCTCCCCTTACAAGCTCTTGAAAACCTTGTGAACGAATTAAAAAGCTCTTAGATACACCCTAATTCCAATTACATGCACCCATATTTATAGCTTCCAAGAGAATCGCAATTGGAATCGGAAACAAATCATGGATATCATCCAATAGTTTGATGGCACCTTCGATGGGACTTCGATGGCATCAATAGACCGTGAATGGTATCGAACCTCTTCGATGTCATCGAATTAAAGACCAAAACGTTCAAGCGATAAATCATGGATTTTTTTCGAATTTTTACAATGGCATCGAACTTCTTTTGATGACATCGAGCAGGACACGTAAAATGTCTAGTAACTAACATGAGAAATTCTGAATTTTAATGATGGCATCGAAGTCTACTAGATGGCATTGAACCTGTCATCGATATTCTTGTTAATTTACAAATTTAAGACACCAACGTTCAATATTGCGGTACAAACAATATACCTTGATTTGTGGGGGCAACTGGCCCACCCTGTTGTGGTCCTTGTTTGGCTTAATGAGTTGTAGGCTGAACCTTGGCATATAATGCTTGGTACATTTTCAAGCCAGGTTGGGCTTTAGGTTATTTTAGCCCGAGCTGCCCGATTTTGCCAAATTTATTTGTATTTATATGTTCTAGTTTCTAAATATTGCGGCACTATTTTGATTAGTAGAAAACAAGATTATAGATGTGGAAAAGAAATCACTTTCCTCAAAATTTTGTTGGGCGTTTGCGAGAAGAAAACATTTGTAAAAAGAAATTCTCCTTCGTATGGCTTTTCTTTAAAAGATAATCATTTGATTTCATGAAATAAAATAAAATAAAAATCAAGTCATGAAAGTTTCCACATTTTTGGAGAGAGAACTCTCAATTTTCAGTGATTTTTTTTTTTTTTTTTCACATTTTCATAAAAATTATGTATGCCAAATAGTTCATTTAGGATTATTTTTTTTTCCACAGTTTTCTCATGTACAATGTTTTTCTTCTCAAATTTACTTTTTTGTATTCCACCAATCCAAACATGCTCAAGAAAAATATGCATCTTATACAAAGGTGGTAACGGGTCAGGCTAGACTCAGAACCCTAGTTCCTTAACCTTAAGCCTGGCTATGGCCTTCACTGGGCCAAAAAGGCGTTGGCCCTACAGTGCAGGTGTGTAAGGTCAAAGAGACCCTGTACTCCTAACTCAACTCAAACCATAAAACTTTCCTAAAATAATAAAAAGTACTTAAAAATAGTACAAAGATGTCTAATCCTATTATAACTGGTACACAAACCTTAAATAACTAAAAACACTTTGAATGGAATCAGACTCTTAAAACCCTAAAAATAACAAAATCATAGCCAGTTAAAAATAATAAGTTGTGGAGTAAAAATAAATTTGATTTAAAAAATGGCCTATTTTCTTTCATAAAATCCCTTGGGGCCAACCAATCTTGTTAGTTTCATATCGTAGAACTCATCAATAGCTTTCCAACAACATATCATAGGTGTGAAATAGATACTCAATCACAGTAGATCTAGGGCGAAATGCATACTCAGTCACAATTAAGCCATTTTAGCAGTAGATCGAGTGCCAAATGGAGCTTTTCAGCCCAGTTTAAAGCCTGAGCCTAGCCCTGAGCCCAGTTTAGAAGCCCACACCCAGCACTTGGTCTAGTTTAGAAGCTTGGCCGTCGGGCTAGTTTTGGTTTTTAGTTTTAGAGATTTCTACTTTGTGAATGTGTGGCCCACTCGATTAATGCATGGATTAAGAACATTCACCATAGGAACAAACGAATAGGGATTTGATTGATTTTTGGGCTGATCCTAGGCCTTGGCCTGCCATGCTGGTAAAACTCAGCTTGAGGAGATTCTTTTGGAATGGTCCATCCATGATGGAGGACATCATATCAACGGCATGGATAAACATACAGGGACCCATGTGTACAAATTACCTACTTCTCTACAAATAATCTATATTAGAGATTTTCTAAGCCGTTGTGTGGGCACAGGATTCAACGGATACTGTTTCTAATGGCAGATTTATTTTTTATATTGTGGCCCACCTGAGGAGGGAGTGAGCCTGAATTTTGAACCAGAAGATCTAATCATTGTGTCCAACAAGATGGACAGCTTGGATCTCACATGCATGAGCTGAATTAGCATGCGTGCCTGAGTGTGGATGGGCCAGGTTTCAAACGTGTGTGGGCATAACAAGCCTCATATTTTATATTTACTTTAGGCAAAAGATCATAGCCCTCTAATGGAAAGAAAGACATTGTATGTAGGTCCCACCATGAATTGCAAATAGCCCAATATCACACTTGATTGGATAATCACAACCATTCAAATAGCAGCCTGCAAAATAGCCCATAAAACCATTTTTTTAACTTTTACTGTACATTTTGGGCCATGTGCAATCTAAGGGTGGATCCCACCTTTCCATTAGCCATCGACGGTTAGAGATGGGCAATTAGCCCGTTTCGGGTCTGGTCGGGTATGGTGGATCCCGACACCTTTTATCCATTTTATTAGTTATTTATTTATTTATTTATTCTATAAAAGGTTCAATCTCAGCTGACCCGAACCGGACCCGATCAATCACGAGCACAGTCTCGGGTCTAAGAATGGAATAAGAGGTTAAAGGTATGCATCTTTCAATACTCATCGTCCGTTAAAAAGTGTTTTGGGTTTTGGGCTTGGTCGGGTCTTGTAATCTGGTCCACCCCATTTTTAAGCAATATGTGCGGTCAGGATTAAACATGGTTCAGATCAAGCCTAACCCATTCACATAAACAGCCTCACAAGCAGGTTGAGCCAGTCGACTTGCGAGCTGGCCCAACACGTTGTGGTTATAAGTGGGCCCCACATGAATTTGGAAAAATTCCTGCTGGATGATAGCTACATTTTACATTTTATGGCCACTGTATCAAACGGCAGAAATTGCTTCTCTCATGCATCTGGATGCTGATATTTGTATTTGTCTCGTATTAGATTTAAGTGAAAATGATTTCTTACATCCAACCGAATTCTGGAAAATACTATGAATTTTGGAGGAGACTTGAGATTCAAATAATCTAAAACTGAAGAAAATGGGAAGTGTTACCTTCTCGATTGTGTCTCCTCTCTTTCAATGTTGACTTTTTAGTGCCTCTATAGGGTGTTGTGTCTCACTCAATTCCACTCAAATTGCAACTAATAAAGTGTTGAATGTATGTTTAATATGGGAGCTGATTAAGTGTGGGGCCCACCTCACCCAAAACAATGCTCCCCTTACCGTGGGGCCCACCTTAATGTATGTATGTTATCTCCACACCTTTCATCCATTTTTCTATATTGTTTTAGGGCATGAGCCCAAAATGAAGCAGATCCAATTATCAGGTGGACCATACCAAAGGAAACAATGGTGATTGACCGTTAATTAATGGCCAGAAAAGTTTTGGATCAATTTGATATTTGTTTTTTTCTTTCATGCAAATTTATGTGACCTAATCAACAGGTCGGATGAAAAATAACCATTTAAGAAAAAATACGTGAGCCTTAAGAAGTTTTTAATGGTAGGGTGTTCAATCATCATTGTTTCCTTTTGTATGTTCTTTCTCAAATTTAGATCTTCTTCATTTTTGGGGTCGTGCCCTAAATTAATCTAGCAAAACGAATAGACAACATGGATATAGAATAAATACATCAAGGTGGGCCCCATAATACGGGCCTTCTCCCATGTACTATAAGTTAGTTGACACGAAGATGGACCATATAGTTAGAGTGTCCTCTAGATATAGGGGTTGCAATGGGCTAGGTTTGGACTGGCCTGAATCTACTAGATTTTTGGATGTCATCCATCAATGATAGGTCCATCAGATCAATGGCTTGGATGAACCAACTATGGTCCCACAGGTACAAAATCTACTATACATGATGCATATATAAGAGTAGGTTGGACAATTTTAGCCATGCAATTAGGCTAAGGGGAAGTTAAAACTTTGCCTTATTGAAGGGCATAAGAAGGGATTTACCCTTTCAAAAAGGGATTTTTAAGTCCTTTCGTTAGGTGCATATGATGAAGCTCTCTGGCTCTTTAAGAGTAGAGAAACTTTGATACTCTAGTGAAGCCAGATAGTTGATACTCCATAAGTAAGAAATTGTGCAGGTGCAACAACATCAACTTAATTAAAATAAATTGCATAAGTTGTAAGTTATGATTACATTGACATTAAACATACACACACAACATGGATAGTGGTAGTAACAATGTAAATATAGTGTTTTTGCAACATTGCATTTATAGTGGTTCTAAGAATGCATTAACAGTGATTTTAACACCGCATTGATCTAAGTTCTAACTCTGCATGGATAGTAATTGTAACACTGCATTAATAGTGGTAAAATTGCATGGATGTATAGTGATTGTATAACATGATATTGAACGAGGATGTAACACTTCATTGATAGTAAATGTAACACTGCATTAATGGTAGTTGTAACAATGCATTAATTATGATTATCACATTGCATTTATAGTGATTCCAATGCTGCATTGATAATAATTATAATACTGTATTCATAATGATTCTAATGTTGCATTGATCGTGGTTGTAACACTATATTAATAGTAATTGTTTCATCTTCACATAATTCCACAAAAACATTCATAACTCTCTCCTCATAGGTTAGATTAAGTCCATTTTAAGTTCGTTGAAAAGATAACTTAACGAGCTTTCAAATGGAATTAAAATTATCTCATATATATATATATATATATATATATATATATATATATATATATATGATTTGACCTTTCAAAAGTGGGCTCAAAGCCGATTGCATAGGCAAAAGGACCAAATCAATTGTATGTTTGAAAACAAGACCATACAAAACCACAAATGAGGACTCGTTGGTGGATCGATTCTGCATATTGTTGAAGATGAATTCCACCTAAGAAATACCAATATCTCTAGAGATGTACATTGAGTCGAACCAAGTCGAGTTGGCCTCAGCTCGACTCGGTTCGGCCACTAGCTTACCTTAGCTCGAATTCGGCTCAGCTCAGTTCGAACTCAGCTCAGCTCAGCTCAGTTCAATTAGTAGCTTAGGCCAGTTTGAGACACGATCAAGCCGAGTTCGCCTGTGCAGCATTTTCACAAACACCTAGACTGCACATTCAAAATCTCACTGTATTTAAGATAGCAGCAATGGTTTTATAGGTATTTTATCAAACACCTTCTAAGGAACATAAAAATCAAGAAAAAAAGGGTATTAGTTTCATATACATACCTTCCTTGCCACCAGCCACACTTCGTTGGGTCATTTCATCAAACACTTGGTGAGCAACATCAATATCAAAGTAACTGAGTCACCGAACTGGTTCGATCCAAGTTTGATTCGAGCTGGGTTCGATCCGAGTCGAGTCGAGCTGGGGCCAGCTCAAACTCATTTTCGACCTCAAAAAAATAGCTCGACTTGGCTTAAACTCAGCTTTGAACCAAGTCGAATCGAGCTTTTCTGAGTCAAGTCGAGCAAGCTAACCGAGCTAGCTCGGTTCGTGTACACCTCTAAATATTTCACATGGGGGGTAATTCATCAGAAAGTTCATCGAGTGTAATTCTCTTAGACTTCCACAATACTGGATTTAACTTCTCCAAGATATTCATGTGTTTTACTTCTTTTTCCTTTTCAAATAATGCATTGATCTCTCCCATCTTATCAGATTCTTTAACAAAGTCTTGTACGATTACGAGAAATTATCCCACCACTTTAAAATTTTTAGGTTGATTTTCTATTCTCATAAGGGCAAGGATAATTTTTCTTCCATCTTTAATAAAAATAAAAATATTATCTCAATCTCTATGTGTGGCATTAACATAGTACTACTCTGGTTGACCAAGTGTAACATCCCGGATTTTTACTGTTTTGGATTTCTAAAAATTCTTAAATTATTTTTTTATATAATTAACTTATATTATCACTTACTGACCATTGACACTCAATGCTAGTTATACATGGGTGATTATAATGTCCCGTCCAACCAGCGTAGTGTCCTGGGGCGTCCACGTCGGATTTGCCGCAGGATCGTTTGTTTAAACTACTCAGGGTAAGGTATCACAAGTAAATTAAATCTAAGATTAGCCCATTAGACTAGACCAATCTGGTTATGATTGAACCAAATGCGGGCCGCCAAGCCAGATGGCCTGTTTATACTTATATGAAGAAATTTGTGGGCCATCCAGCGACCGAGGAGGGTCAGAAAAATCTAAAAGTTTAGAAAATCATAGATCTCACTGGGCTTGTGGTCCATCGCGGACTACGGACCTAGTGGACACCCAAAAGTACCATTTGGCGCTTGCGCAATGCGCCCCACCAATGCCAGATTGGAATCTGACACTTACAAATAAAATCGGAATACCAGGCGTTCCAGCCGTCGGATTTCTTCCAAATTTATGGTCAAGGTTTAATGTATTTTTCTACGCCCGCCCACAAAATCTGGGTCCTGATCGTGGAACGGTGACCGTTGATCGTAAATCGGACCCGTACGACCAAACCCCGCATCCGTTCGTTCCTAAATTTTGCAAGGCCCTTCATCGGGCCATGGAGCACCTACCCTACAAGTTTCATGGTCAGAGGGCCGCCAGAACTGCCACAATCACCAGATCGGCCCCCACGGGGCCATTTATGGGTCAGAAACGCTTTCTCAGATCATATATCCGTTCATCCGTTCGTCCTCAATTTTTGCATGGGCCCTAATCGGGCCATAAGGCACCTATACGCCGAATTTGGTGGCCAGAGGGGTGTTAGGGCCACCCCAACACCAATAGGGAGTCCCGTAAGTCTATTTTAGGAAATTGTGGAAGGTTGGGGCCATTTGCACCAAATCTGGAATTATAAAAAAGGGCCTCATTTGGGCACTCCTCTCTCCATACGAATTTTGCCCTATAAGAGAGAAAAGGGAGAAGAGAAAGAGGAGAAAGGAGAAGAAAGAGAGAGGGAAGAAGACAAGATGGACCCTAAATCAAGGTGGGGCCCAAGGGAATCAATCTCTCCTCTCCCTACACCTTCTCTAAGGGGAAACCCATCCGAAAATCGCCATCTTCATCTCATGGATCGTTTAGGTAAGATCCAACCCTCTTTTTCTTTGAAAACCCTTGTAAGGAGGGGGTTTTGCTTGTAAATCTAACATGTGAAGTTGTTTTAGGGATTTCGACCGATCTACCGCAAAGCCCTCTTTCCTAGGACGTTTTTCCCAAGCCTCCAACGATCCTAGGTGCGGACTATTGTTCTTAGGTGGCCTTGCACCAATTTTAATGTGGGTTTAATGATTTTGATTGCTTGGATGCTATGATTAAATAATCTAGAGAAATCCTAGGAGTTATATATTGTTGGAATTATATGGATTGCATGCTTAGCTTTCATAATGGTGTTGATCTTGCCTCTCACATGATATTATGTATGGGTGATAGTTTGTTCATGATTGCTCTATCATTTTTTCTTCATATGGGGTGTTTTAATGCATGTATGATTTATTATCCGTGTGCACATGATTTCTGAAATTGGAGGAAGTGCTTAACTTCCTCACACACACGCACATAACTCACATGTACTTATTTCATGTTATGGTTAGTCTTGCTTGTTATGAGAATCTGAATGGTATATGAGATGTATGAGAACATGTGGTCGTTATGCTAGTTGATAATCTGTAGAATTGGCATGTTACGGATCCCCTCATACCCTTGGGTTGGTCAGGAACATGATGAGCGAAGGTGGCTCCATTGGTAGGACCGCCTAGAGGCTAAACCGTGGGTTTTGGGCGGGTGTGCTCGGGCGGCTGTAGTTCAACTACGTGGGACCCTTGTGCCCAAGGTCACTCGTCTCACACTCGCCTGACTCATGCAGTCTAGCCTACTGACTGATCAACCCTGTTTGTTAACCCTGTGTGCTCACATATGTATGGAATCTGAACCATCCTTCAACCATTGAAGCCCATCGATAATCCACCCGAAACTGGTCCACAGCCTCGTGAGCCGGGCATGGTGGAATGGGACACTATGTCCGAGCTGTCGGCCTACGCTGGGGTACCGCGCCTCCCCGTAGTGACCGCGAGCAATCCCTTCCTTTCGGCACTCCTCATGTGCTTGGAGTCGGGGATGAGGAACCCGACGGGATCACGGACCGTGAGGTCTCGATCTCACGCGTTGATGGGGCCTTGGCCTCGCAACCAGCTTAGGGCAGTGATACGTAGGGTGAATCAGAATCCTCAACCTACTGGATGAATGGACTTAACTAATAACTCGGCTAACACGATCGCATTGCACGCATTAGTTAGAGTAGCGACTCGGAAGTCGAGGTCGCTCTGAGGGAGTGTTGTCATATGCGATCGTTAGATGGAGTCGCTTGAGGGAGTGTTGTGGCGAGGGCATGCATCATATCATTCCACATGCATGCATTTTAAATAATAGTTATTAGGTGTTGATGATTGTCTGCTTTTTATTAAGTTCATATTACAATTGATGCCTGTTGTAACTTGAGACCAATAGTTCACACTGAGTTGATCACTCACTCCCACTCTGGGACGGTGTTTTAAAACACCAACCAGATTCATTCATAGATGCAGGTGACTCAGGGCATGAGGAGCCTGGCGAGGCGAGCTTGGACGAGGAGGACGGACTCTCCTACTTGCAGCTGATGGGTGGCTCTCCATTGGCTTGATCGGGCTAAATTTGGATTTGCCGAGCCGCGGGCTCAGCTTTACTCTTTTTGGATATAACCTTCTTTTGTTGTTCTGTTGAGCAACGCCTTGGGCGACCCTTTATTATTTTGGACCTGTATATATGTGAGATATCATTCATTTCAGTAGACTAGTGTGATTGTGCTTCGTGCCTCAGATAATTTCAAATTACACAGTTAAATTTGATTAATAAAAAAAAAACCATAAATGCATGATAAGTGACACTCGGAACTCGGGAGTCGAGTCTATGCACGACCCCCGATTTTCCTGGGCGTTACACCAAGTAACATGTGACAAGCTTCTATATCAACTACGTCACACATTACTTCATCTTTATAATATTTATCAAGGGAGAAGGGGATAATATATCTTTCAATTAACTTTGTTTCGTTGGCCTCCTCGATTCATCCATTGTATATGGAGAAGGGAGCTTTTCTGTCTTCGGTGATAGTTTTTTCATTATAATCTTCAACATGATGTTCTCACCACTCTCGCCATTTATGATCAGATCACAAACTCTTTGGTTCACAGTGCATCTCATTCGAAAGATATTGTGTCATTGTAAATCTATCTTCTTATTTGGCATATACAACTTCACATTTAAAGTGCTGGCCGTGGTGGCCTGCGATTCATCACTAGTGTCGTACTATGAAGGTGATGACATTGAGCTCCATCACACAATCTCATATTGCTCATCATTATGAACATGGGTCCATCTTAAGGCTTTTGTCATTCGATTATTCGCTATGTATAGTCATTTCATGACTAGCAGATTCTCTCACAGTGACGCCCCAAATGCCGCCTCAAACACCACCACTGTCAAGGGATAATCCTCCGGAACACCGTCCATCGAATTATTACCCAAACCATTGTTATAAGACATTGAACCGAGGAAAAACCTCACTCTAATACCAGCTGATATAGAGCGTGAAGGAAAAAAAAAAAGAAAAAAAAAAGTGAAGAAGATAATCATAGTATTCCCTAAATAATTAAAACCTTGAATCCACAAGGTAGTTTTTTCAATGCACAAGAACAAAGAGATTAAAAATGGATATTTTATTGAATAATGTCTAATTGTCCATGATTTCTCAATTACACTATTAATAAATAAAAAATAAACCTTAATTTGTAATTATCAAAAATAGAAAAATTCTAACCTTAATAAAAATTCCAAGTCTAACAAAACTCTTTTAAAGCTAATTTTCAAAAAATAAAAAAGTCTAGATAAATCTTACTAGAGGAATCTTAGCATGATTATAAGTAATTTCTAAAACAGAAGAAAATCTAAAACTTTAAAAGTAAGAAATACAACAAAAATTCGAATGACTAAAAATAATAATTTTTATTATTTTTGAGTTGGAATGAAGCGTTTTCTCATGAAATGGACCAACACAACCCACTATGTGTTAGTTGATCCCAAATGACCCATTATAGTAAATATTAATATGTTGCGCATTCCTTAATGATACCCGGATCAAAAGTTATAGCCAATTTATAATTCACACTTTAAACGACAATTTCTTCATATCCAAACCGGATGTGTTTGGGCCCAATTACATCATACTCTATGTATGATTGAGCCTGAATATAATATATTACTTCTACTTCCATTTAGCCTTGTTTTAGTCTAGCCATGTTGGGAATGCATATATGACACATCCTGCATCATAGAATCAAGAGGATACAACCTAATGGATGAAGTAGATTTTTCATATCCATCATGGTGGCCCCACAAGCTTCAATGTGATATAGTTGGGATACATAAATAACTACCTCGGGTGAAATCATCATTACAAATGAAAGTTAAGAAAAGGTACTGAAATAAGTGAAGGTGTATTTGGGCAATATACTTTTCATGAGATTAGGTATTGAATCATTTATATAGTGTTTAAGTAGTTGTTGGATAAAAAATTAATAAAAATAATAAAATTTCCTTAATTTTTAAATATCTCATAGATGAATAATTAATGAATGGGCAAATGAAAACATTCAATGGTCCGAATTAACAAAAAAATACCTACTAATAAGAGACCTACAACCTTAAATTAATTTAAATTTAAAACATATATAGACTATCTTGACAACACAATTTAAAATTCGGAACATCAACTTAGATGGTTGGAATGAGGTGATACATACTCCCATACAATTTAAAAAGTGCCGAAGTAATGAGTCTATCTTACCCTACAATAGTATCAAATAGCTCTCATTTCTCCTCTTCTCTCTCCCACAATAAACGATTCATCTCTGACTCTCTACGTGCATTTCACACATCAATTCCTAAGGTAAGGTGGTTAAAGGACCAAGCCCGGGCTAGTCAAAATCAAAATTGTGAATAGACCTGGCTGTTGGGGTTGGCCTGTATGGTTCAAAATCCGGGCTAAAGCTGACCCAAGGCCGGGTTGTTGGTTGCCTTTATTTCAATTAGATGGCATGCTTCTGACCGGCGCTGTTTGGCTGGTGACCCGAACATCATCCAGACAGCTGATGTCCAAGCTCTGTGGACTGCACCACGATGTATCTGTTTTATCCTCACTGTTCATCCATTTTTCCAGATTATTTTAGGGCATCAACCCAAAGATGAGGTAGACCCAAATCTCAAGTGGACCACATCACAGGAAAACAGTGTTGACTGAATTTTCACCATTAAAAACTTCATAGGGCTCACTGTAACGTTGCTTTCCCATCCAACCTTTTGATAATGTCCGAAAAAACTTGGATGAAGGAAAAACACAAATATCAGCTTGATCCAAAACTTCTGTGGCTCCCAAAAAAATCCATATTGTTTCCTGTGTGTGTGGTCCACCTGATATTTGGATCTGCCTCATTTTTGGGTTCATGCCCTAAAGTGAAATATAAAATTAGATGGACGGCGTGGATAAAACATATATATCATGGTGGGGCCCATATAACTTTGACATCAGCTAGCTGGCTGATGTTGGGCTCACTAGCCAAACCGCGTCCGCTGATATATGACCAAGCCACGAGTCGATATTACCGCCGCGGGCCAATGCCTGACTCGAGACCCGAGATTTGGACCCGGCAGCTGGCAGCCCTTAAACGTCCTCGCATGCATCATACGCAAGATTACCATGATGACACCTGAATCCATACATGCATATGCAAACATGTCTAGAAAATACCCGATGGGCGGCCAGGATTTAAATAACTATGCTTTGTCTTTTATGAGAAGTGCTAGCAGATTCCTGCGAAGAGCCTGCATGTTGTGATTCGCGGCACACGTGGCAACGTGGCCCATTTGTATGAGATCAGAGCCGTTCATCGGGTAAGACAAATCGGTGAATAGGCCGTGAAACAATAATAATGCAGGTCCTCTATCAGATAATGAACAAATGATGACTATTAGTCCGTATTCAACTTCCACAAGTTGGCCACCTGATGAGTGGACCATCTTTAGATTTTCACTTTTAGGCATAGTCGTAGTAGCCCTCACCTAATGAATGGGCTGGATTCCTCACACGTGCCACCAATTGCCTCGGAATTTCTCAACGTGTACTACATGGCTTCAACTTCTCTCTTATTAAACAAAGAGCTGAATTCCTAGGAGTTTACCACCATTTTTTAAATGGCATCACCTCTTCCACAAAACACATGGAATAGTTTTACGGCAATCCAGACCATCCAAATCATTGATCAATCTTGGATGGAGATTAAACCCAAAACGCCGTAAAGATATGACAGTAATCCTTTGATTTCGTTCTTCGAATTTGGACCACTCACTGTTTTTTTATCATCCATCCATTTGATCACCATTAATTGGACGATTGGGATTACTTGATGAGTGATATTTTCAAGATATGCTCCATCCACAGCGTGCCCCCATAATTTCAATGGTCTGGATTTACATACATGCGTATCACAAATGATGAGGATGGTGGTGACCTATGAGAGTTGCCCGGCCTTTTAAAAAAACCATACGTTCTAGATAGGTTGTTAAGAACTTAGTTTTATAATAAGAAGAATAATCCAGTACACCTAGAGCACTGTAACTTACAGTGCACCAATTCAATTCGATCGATCTAGGCCGTCCATTTTCTTCAACACACATTTCATGATCCCATGTAAAACTCACACCAATGAGCCTATAAAATTAACGGTGGAGATCATCTATAAATAATTTTTTTTTTTAAAAGGCCTTACTAACATTTGACCCATCTATTGTTGGGTCCCATCATGGATTGCTTATATTCATAAAGAAACACATTTTCAAATAATCCTAACCATCCAATCCATATCTTGGAAAAGAATATGTCTATAAAAAAGATGGCCAAATTGTTGATGGTTCAGATCATCCCATTGTTGTGATTTTTATATTGTGGCCCACAAAGGATACCATGAATATAATGGACCGTCTGGAATGAACGATTGGATTATTCAAGGGCCAGATTCAACTTGGAGTACTATAACATACATTGATATGAGAGCACTGGATCATTTTTCTGTGATCAGTAGGTAGTTAAACATCATCACCCATCATTTTGAAAATAAGACCTTTTCTTCAGGAAAATGACAGTGGCTCGTCGGCTGTAGCTTCGGATACATGAAAGTCTACACAACCGTTGATTTATTTTTTTTTTCAAGGACAAGCTGGCCCAGCAATCAGGTGGCCCACCATAGTCACACACCTAGAAAATGTGTGTGACAGCTGATCAAAGCCCCCAAAGTGATTTGACTATGATAATGGATGGAAAAGATAAGCTCGGGTCCAATAATCAGGTGGACCACTTTATACAAACAAAGTGGACGGTTTATATTAAATTGCCAAAAATTCACATTTGAAACAGCAGACTTGTGGTTTGTCTGATTAGGGGACCTACCTGATATTGAGGTATGATCATGTTCATGTTGGTCCACCTTATATGGGTGTCAGATGTCCCGCACGCTTGCCAGGTTTACACGTGTGCAGCGTGTAAAGGTGCGTGTAGGAGTAGCAAACCTCTACGTCAACCTGGTCGAGGGAATCTCTCTCTACCAACCTAACAAGCGACTTTGATTTGTATTTGAAAGAGGCATAAATTCCCTTTCATTAATTGAGGCAGGATCCACCGCACATCTTTGTAGGTTAAGCTTATACAATAATGTGATGTGGGGCCCACTGTGATGTGTGTGTATGACATACAATCTGCCCATGTTGTGTAGCTGTCATGTTTCTACTCGGTGCTAGAAACCAGGTTGATCTAAAACTCGGTGGGCCGCAACATGTAAAATCATGCTGAAAAATCTAAAATCACATGGTGTGGCCCACCTGAGATTTGGAATGGCCTGATTTTTTGGATTTATGTTTATCCTGATGAGATGCATCTTTTGAATGGATTGGATGGTATGTAAAAAAACACAGTGCACCGTACTACAATCTGGACGGTTTTTAATGGTGCATGGTGCCATCCAAACTGTTCACTATGGTGTGGCCCACCTGGTTTTTGGGTTGGATTAATTTTTGGGCAACAAGGAGAATGTGAGGGGACTCACATGATGGACGGATTGGATTTCATGTGCACATCATGGTGGGCCATAGAGGTCGCATTGTAGATTAATGTACAAAGCTTTGAAGAAGATCCGGGCTCTGATTGAATACCATTGTGGTTGTTTAGATTGAGTATTGGACTCACTATTTAGAAGAAAGAGAACTTAAAATATCCCATTTTAGATAGCTGGCACTATTTCAATATTTGTGACGTTTATACGAGATCAGGGCCATTCATATGGTGGACCACAACATATATATAGATGCAGTGTGTCGAAAAATTCACATGATTTGAGATGATCTTGACATCCAGATGGACAATTTTTTCACATTAATGTGGACCATTGGTTGGATTTCTCTTTTAACCACCATTTTGTAATCCAAGGCAGTGACGTTAGATGAACAAACCAGATGCCCTTGGTGAGAGAATCAATGGGCAAAAATCTTCATACAATTTGTTATATGGGTTGTTAACATTATGCAAATTTTTAAGAACATGTGTAACGTTATTAACTAAGTTTAAGAGCATTTAGGTAAATGGGAGTGGACCCATGTTCTCTCTGCCAATACCATGAGCCCTTTATACTTGAATATGGATTCTCTGCTTGTCACAAACAGAAATTACTTGTTTCTTGCACTGTGATTAATCTACATAATTACTGATGTTATTCGCACTACTGCATTAAAAGCGGCCTATGATGATGTAGCCTAATTGCACAAGAAATTTGAATTTTCTATTCATGACACGCAGAGCATCTAAATCTTTGATACTTTGTCGAAGTAACAATTGATACACACACACACACGGAAACACTCCCCTGCGAAGAACTTTTTTGAGAACTCATCATATTTGATGAGTCTCGCAAATCTGAACGGTCCATATGAAGCAGAACCTTATAAAACCCTCTGGTACGAATTTTTACTTTGAACCAAAACTTCGGTGGGCCATGAAAAATGCAAACAATTTATTCTCTTGATTTGAATTTCTCTTTGTTATGGCCCACCATAATCTTAGATCAGGGTGAAACTTCACTCTTTAAAGTTTCATGGGATTTCGCATCTTATGGATCGTTCAGATTCGACACCCATGACACGTGTGCAAAGGTGCGCACGTGCGTAGGTGAGCATCTCTCTCTCTCTCTCTCTCTCTCTCTCTCTCTCTCTCTCTCTCTCTCTCTCTCTATATATATATATATATATATATATATATATATAATAATGAGGAAAACTTTAATACTTTGGTAGAGTGTGATGGATGATTTGCCATATTTATAAATGAAAAATGGTAATATGAGGTTGACCTCGTGGGATGTGTGATGGACATCCATGTTGTGCATTTGGTAAGTCCCCTCTAGATTATGCGATGTGCCAAAAATCACCCTTATTCGCAGCTAGGGTAGACCACACCATCTAAACGATGGAAAATCATGCTTAAAATATTTAAAAGCAGTTGGTGAGGCCCACTTGAGTTTTGGAATGGCCTAACATTTGGGTGATCCCTCATCCAAGTGGGACACACATAATAGATGGGATGGATGTCTAAACCTCATCTAGCTAGGCCCTACATACAAAGAAGAAGATTTTAATGGGCGGGCATCCACTCTCAACTGTTGTCTATGGTGTGGCCTACCTAAGTCATGGATTGGCCTGATTTTTAGGCCCATAGCTCACCATTGAAAGGTGCATTAATGGATGCCTGTCACGCATCATGGTGGGGCCCCTAAAGCTCAACATCATGGGAAGCTTCCCATGAGGTCAACCTCATAATATCTGTTCCCTTTATAAATTACTTAAAAATTGCATACCTATAGTATATGTAATTCAAATTAAACTGTCCAAAATGTGAGTCCTTGTTTAAATATACTGTGAATAAAAAACTTATGACTTATCTCATTAGCCACCTAATTGATGGACATTTATTCCTCCATTGATAATGAAAATATCCAATGGTCCCATTCCAACAAACATGTACACAAAGCAGAGGTTAGAATTTTCAGACCAAACTGATTTCTGGACCATGACACATCAAAGCGAGTCCGGCAATTTAGTCAGTATATTTGAGTTAATATACACACCTTGTGTCTGATTTTTAAGTATTTGCATACCAAGCTTTCATGCAGCCCATGTATCAACTAATTCCCCAAACACTAGTGATATGATCTTTAAGGGCTTGTTCGGATCTCACCCAACTTTTTAAACTTAGGTAAGTTAATAAATTACTTTTTTAACTTAATTTAGCAAGGATCCATTTGGATGCCACCAAATAACTTACTTTTTCTACTTACAATTGTAGATAAGCGACTTTTTTTAGATAAGTAAGTTTGGTATATAATTAGTTATAAGTAACTTTTTTATTTAAATATAAATAATCACTTTAGTTGAGTTTTTTTAAACTTTTCTACTTTTCATAGTTGCTGAAGGGAGGCATCAAATGGAGGCAAAAGAGGGGAGAAGCGACAAGTATGTTTGCCGAATATACTTATCTTCTTTATAAGTAGAAACTAAGATAAGCTACTTGTAGAATAAGTAGCTTATTTTAAGCAACTTATAATCCAAACACCCGCATGTGCTATTACAACAGTAACTCATGTAATGAAAGCTACTACTTATCTCCACAAGTTTTGTACTTGCTCTTTAACTTATTAATTTTCTATCACTTGTTTTTTAACTTATTAATTTTCTACTTCTCTCTCACACACACACACTCTCTCTCTCATCTCTCTGTTTGATGGATGGTCCATGTCAAAAGAGGCCCCAAACAATGGATGATCCACATAGAAGGTGAAGCCACCCCACATGATAAATGACTCATATTAATGTAGGCTCATATAATGGATGGTCCACATCAAGGATTGGCCCCTAATGATTAATTGCCCTCTTCCAATGTGGCCACAATCCTTTGAAGTTAGCCCTGCATGATGGACTGTTTGCATTAAAGGTGGGCTTGCATGATGGAAGTACCCATGTCTGCATTAAAGGTGGGCTTGCATGATGGAAGTACCCATGTCCAAAGTGGGCCCCACATGATGGATAGCCCACATTGAAGGTTGGCCTCGTAAAGTGAATGGTCCACATTGAAGATAGGCCCCACATGATGGACAATTCACGTCGAAGACATGGCTATGGTGGGCCTAACATAATAAACAATCTACATCAAAGGTTGGTCCCACATGATGGTTGGTGGATATTAAAGATGGATAGAACAAACTTGAGGAATAAGTATTGTGTGATGGTAGAAGCCAAACGTACTTTTCAACTTTTTGGCTGATAAGTACGTCGGGCCAAATGTACTTATCTATTGAATAAGTAAAAATCATGATAAGTTACTTGAAGCATAAATAGCTTAAGTAATTTACCCTCCAAACACTCCCTTAGTCTTAGAATACTTTTTGGTTTAAGACTATTAGGAGTGACTCCCAAAAGACCAACGGCTTGGATCAACGAGCCATGGCCCACAGTTGTATAGAATAGGTGCATTAGGACAATATCCCTATTCTCATGCATCACGAGCTCAAGAGGCATAGAACCTACTTGGACACGAGGCTGGGTTCTAACCAACGTCTATATCATATCCTTAGCTAATGAAACATGCACATGCATGCTTTCCATGCCCCTCTGTGGAATGTTCTCCTAACAAATCCCACACACGTGCATAAGGAAGACCCTTTACATGTCACACAGCAGCAAGATCCGAGCCGTCCGTTGGATGGGTCATCCACATGTAGATGCCCTTGCTCAAAAATCTAGCTGGTTCACTGATTATGTGGGCCACCGCATATGAAAGAAATGGACAGATGGATACTCATAAAGTGCATTACTTCATGAAAGAAATGTAGCTCGGCCACACATACGTCCCTAAAAATATGAAACTTGGGTCATATTGTTTTCTAGCCCTCAATTTTTCTTGTCCCACCTGACAAGTGGACAACCTGATTTTTGGGCCAGGCACGTTTACAATGAGGTTCAACCTTTTAATGACATTTTTGGAGTTGTTTATAATGTAAATGTATTTCAGTAAAATTAATATAAAATGGATGAATCTCGTACATTATATTATATTAGATGACTTGTTGTATCCTAAGATTCGATAAGATACATTTTCATATTTATTGAAATTATTATCAATGAAAAAAAAAGTTAATTAATTAAGTCCCCATACACAGGTCATAAAAAATTCTTCCAATGTAGACTCGCTTGTTAATTTCGCAAAAAATGGTTTGTAATTATATGGCATACTTGTAAGATAATCTAGACCATCCATGCTAATGACATGACTGTGGATGGAGTGTAACCAAGAAATTGTGCTATGAGATAATACCAACCACCTGATTTTTTCCGTTTAATTTGGACCGTTCACTATTTTACTTTAAACCATTTATTTAATACCCATTAATTGGACAGTTAGTACTGTTTAAACAGGCTGATCTTTATATATATATATATATATATATATATATATATATATATATATATATATATATATATATATATATATATATATATATATATATATATGCTCCGTCCACAATGGGACCCACAATTTGGATGGCTTGGATACATACATGTTATTGTAACATAAAAAACTGGGTCATGTAACTGTGTGGGGAGTCTTTGGGATCCAACTTGTGACTCAAGGGTAGACATAGTGCATTTCAATATTGAAGTTATGGGTTCGAATGCCCATGCGAGGCGTGTAAAAAATAAATAAATACGTAAATAAAAAAGCACGTTAGGAGACTATTATCTAAGTAAATAAATGACATGCATGTTTGTACACCCGTTTACACCCAGATCCATAGCTCAACTGGTAGACTGAGTGGAGATACTTAGTTTCAACACTTAAGGTCTTGGTATTGATCCCTAGTGGGGGTGGCTAACGTAGAGTGCATGTACTGACATGGGTGTGTACCATCAAGCTAACCACCCCCTCCCCCCGACAAAAAAAAAAGAAGAAAAAAAAAGAAGCTCCACACCTGTTCAACCTGAAGATAAGCACGCGTGTGATATCAAGGCGTGTTAGAGTGTTAACTCCCTTGATATATATCGTTACATCATTTTTTTACAGCTGATGTAGAACAGGTCATGGAGAATTTCATGGCTAAGATAGGCTAGAAAAGATCCAATCGAAGACGGAGATGATTCGGACCGTCAGAACCGAAAACGGCGTATCTCGCAAACCAGAATGAATTATCGGACGTAAAATATATTATTTTAAGGTAGGACGAGCTACTTTAGCCGGATTTGTGAAATACCATTAGATAGACGATTGTTTCCTTGTTTTAATTCCGTTTTTACTATAAATAGTAAATTTTAGTTTGATTATTACTCCTCATCCATGGGGCTTTAAGAATTATGCCCAACATGAAAAGTGCTTAGAATAATTAGGAGAACGGCATGGTGAAGCCAAATAGGACACTTACTATTTTTGGCCAAAAACCTTGCGCACTAGTAGACATCACGACCGTCTATAAATAGTAAGTTTACGATTTACAATAAATTGAAAATTCTAGGAGTTTTAGTTGTAGTTTGATTTTGAAATTTCTTCCATTGCTTAGTATCCTTATTTAAAGGGTTGTGAACTCGTTTATTTCAATCATCAATCAATTTCAAATTTTATAGAGTTTATTTTCTATTTTCTTATCTTTTCCTTGTGGATTCGAGAAGTGTATGTGAGGAGTCCAGAGAAGTTCTGTGAATACAGAACAATTATCCCCCTAAGGAATACGGTGCTCGACCTCACGTCCTTCCCTGTGTCAACAACTAGCTCAAGCTTTTAAAGAAAGTGATAGTTTGGCATGGTATTAGAACAAAAGGTCCAGTGTTCAAATCTAAAATGTAACAAATATGTCATCAAAATATATTTTGAAACTTATATTCCGATGTAAGTGAGCCACCTCCTTAGTGGGAGGATTCTATGGACCTATTATAATGTATGTGTTTTATCCATGCCTTGCATCCATGTTTTGGACCTTATCACAAGAAATAATGGAAATAGAGTCCTTCCATGGTTGAAACTTTCCTAAGGGCCACAGTGATGTTTTATTGTCATCCAACCTACTTGGTCTCACAGATTTGGATGAAGGAAAAACAAAAATGTTAGTTTGATCCAAAACTTTCATATTCTTTAAGAAGTTTTTAATGGTAGGCAATCAATTCCCATGCTGGCCCACTTAAGCTTTAAATGTGCTTTAGTTTTGGACTCATGGCCTGAAATGAGCAAGTAAAACTTAAAGACATCATATGTCACGATGAGTCCCACATTATCCTAACAATATGGAGGGCAGCTCCTCTATTTCTCAAAGAGAGTTCTCAAGTTCTTTGGGTAAGTATGACACAATAATATAGATGGGGCATGCACTGACTAAAATTAAACCGAATAAATTGCCAAATCCATCATCCATCGGTAACAGTCCTAAAGTCGAATTTGATTGAATAATCCCAGCCTTTGATTTGTCAACACTTGTCTATTAAAATAAATCCATTAGATCTTTTTCATTTGGGCCTATTTGGATTTAGGATTGAGTGAGAAGAGGTGGCTGTCTGGAATTACATCTGGTCCAATGTAAGTTTCATTTGACGTTTGGAAAAGATGAAAATGATTGAATTAATCCAAATATCGTATCATCTAATCCCAACAGGTGATGCGACAAGATTTCATATAGATTTCAAAATCCACTACATTTGCAGGACACATATTGATGCATGTGTTTTATCTACACCATTTGCTCTTTACATAACACAATCAAGTTCCTTATCCATATAGGTGAACGCATCAATTATAAAATATGGGCCGTCTGTTACAATTCTATAGTCCACCAAATACAAGTTTCACTTAATACATCAATTTTTTTTCTGCCTGAGGGAAGAATTTGATCCCAAATATGAGATTCGCCGGTCAAAAAACCATGATATTTATGAACATATAATTATTGTGCAATGATGGTCTTAATTCCACCTAATGCATTTCAATACCATTTAATCCTATGCTTCGAAAAAAATTAAAATTCATAATTATCAAAAATAGTAAAATTTTAACTCTAATAAAAATCATAATTTTAGTAAAACTCTTATAAAGCCTAATTTTTAAAAATAAAATTTTCAAATAAACATTTGCTAGAAAAGTCCTATATATCATGTTTACAAATTATTTCTAAAAAAAGAAAATTTAAAACTCTAAAAATTAAAAATATATATATTACAAAAATTAAAATTATTAAAAATAATAATTTTTTTCTTAAACTTTCATTTTTTAAGCTAAAAGCGTGAATTTTCTGACAAAATAGACATATGCTCAATTCACTTCGAATAGTACATTACAGTAAAGATTGATAAGTTGTGCGTCCCGTAGCGATATCCGAGTTCTAAGTTATGATCAATTTATGATTCACCTTCTTTTGATCTAACCATCCCTGGGATGCATTAGTGCCACATCTTACTATCAACTCCAAACTGGTTAAGGCCTTAACTGTCTAATAAATGTCCACCAATCCATTTGTTAAACAATTAAATAAACATAGTTTTCAGCTTAGGAGAGCTCCACCCGTAATTTGGACAGTTGAATTTAAACTAATTGCATAAACGCACGTCACTTGCTAATAATTTCTAAACGTCACTTGTTAGCAATTAAATGCATGCAAATCATCTATCACATTGCGCCAGAGCATGAACACTCGGCCAGAGTATCCGAATTTCTGAAGATAGTACATATCTTGTCCTTTCCTGGGACGTTAGAAGTACATGTCCTGTCAAGTGGTCAGAGAACGTAGTACCGCAGTAAAGGGGTGGTAGATGCCTTTCCAACCTTCTATTTCCCAATCTCAGAAGCCTCGCTCCTCACGCAAACGCGCGATTCTCATGCGGTAGTTGCGAGGTTACTTATTAGACGCCTTCTAGAAGACTTTTATGCACCATTTAGGAATTGTGGATATTTGCATTATTTTATTTTTATAATCTTTACGGCAAATTTTCTTGGAAATTAGAATTTTACCCCATAATGGAAATGGATTGCATTCTGAGTAAACTCTATGGGTCCACCATGATCTATGTATTTTACTTACTTTGGCCATCCATTTTATTGTATAATTTTAGGGCTTAGAGTAAAAAAAAATGATGTATATCTAAAGCCCAAGTGGACCACACCATAGGAAGCAGTATGGATTGAATTTTTACTGTTGAAAATTTTATAATGGTTACATAAGTTTTGGATAAGTTGATATTTGCATTTGCCCTTCATCTATAGTTGTGTGATCTTAATAGCAAGCTGGATGACAAATAAACATAAATGTGGATCCTAACAAGGTTTCAACTGTAAAAATCTTAAATCCCACTGTTTCCCATGGTCTACTCCACTTGGGATTTGGATAGCTTCAATTTTGGGTTCAACCCTTAAAATGAGCTGAAAAAAATGGATGGATGGTGTGGATATACTGCAATCAATTAAAAGGCATTCTAAATTGTGCAATCTGAATTCTCAAAATTAGTTGCCAACTAAAATGAAGTTAGAGCGATATGTGGATGGTAGAATTATCATAATACCATTGTACACTTTGTCGTTTGAATAAGTGTCAATATAGAAAATTTGGAGGCCTACTTTATATTTATATGATATCCAATTCATCTAATAAATGAAACAAAAAATAATAATAAACCTAAACATGAGGACCTATTCAATTTGTATTTAAAATGTATTGAAATTCAAACCACAAATCAAGTTGATTCCGTATCTATAGATTATTTGGCAACTTGTAATCAAAATACACTAGAATATAAAAATAACAATGTATTGAGATTCTTCAGTATATTTATAAAAATTTGAATTTAGTAATTAAATTGGCTTTAATATTTCTAATTAATATATATGTGTGTGATATTTGACAAAATGATTATAATATACCCATTGAAATATAAACTTGGGTTAAAAAAATTTGAAATTCCAAACCTTGGGTGGGATACAAGTATAGAATAAAAAATGAGTAATTAGCCAATACTTTTTAACCATCGATTTATATGGCCAATGTTTGGATTATTCGGATCATTCTATTGATATAATCTTAGTGACGTAGTTGATCATTTAATTGTTCATGTGTATAATATATTAAAATTTTCAAAACAAAATAAAATTGTATATTTTAAATACCTTCGAATCCAAGTTACCAAATGACTTTTGAATTCCGAATAAACTCAAATCCACACCATTTAAAAAGAAATGAATGATGAAAAATAATATACACTAGTTAAAAATATCAAAATGCTAATTAAATCAAATGGGTTTTTTGTTAGCATGATTATCATGGCGGATGTATATGTTTGACAGGTTAGATGTCATATACATATTAAAATGAACGCATGAACCGTGTTGTCACATCCATGTAACAGCGTGAAAATAGGCCCTTTCTGAGACCGCCCATCTTTTGGGAACTGTTGTGGATGGGCCACAACCTAAAATCAGATCATAAGGAAGATCCTGACCGAGCAACAGTTCACATTCAAATCAATGGCCAGGATTATCGTTTTAGCATGACAGTTGGACGTAGATGGCTGTTCCAACCCATATGGAAGTTTTTTTGGGGTCGAGCGGAACTACATGGCGAGCACGTCAATAACCATGGTATTTTACAAGGAAAATGTTTCATGTCCAACCGATTGGACCACAAGTTAGAGTCCAACTAATAGATAACTTACAATCTTTATGTTTATGTGAAATCCAACCTTTACAATAGGTTATCCTCAATATGAGTATTATATATTACAAAATTCATCCCTTTATACTCCTTAGGTGGGCCACACAATAAAAATATATATACACATTGACAAAAAAGAAAAATACAACATGGTCTACTTAGCGAGTGGATATGGATGATTTTTTCACAAGATGAACCTAGTAATAGGGATAACTTATTGGACGGGTTAGATTTATCGTAAACATTAAATATTGGAAGTTATCTACTTGATGGACCATAATTGATAGTCCAACCGGTTGTTCTTGAGACCATCTGTTTTGCGAGAAACGGCCGCCGAGCGTCCAAAACGATATTGATGGGGGTAATTCTGTCTTTTCCACTCTCGTGGGAAGAAAGGTAGCCGACATCGGGGCCGTCGTGAGAGGGAGCCACTCAAGACAATACACCCCTTACCGTGGGGCCCACCTTGATGTATCTATTCTATATCCACACCGTCCAGCCGTTTTTATAGATTATCTTAGGGGTTAATCCAAAAACTGAAGAAGATCGATATCTCAGATGGACCAAACTCTAGTAAACAGTGGTGATTGAATACCATACCATTATAAACTTCTTAGGGCACGTCTTAATATTTCCTTAGTATTTATTTTCCATCCAATCTGTTGATAAGATCACATAAGTCCGGATGAAAGGAAAGAAGCAAATATCATTTTGATCTAAATTTTTGTGGCCCATTAATGGTCAATCATCACTGTTTCCTAGGGTTTGGTCCACCTGATAATTGGATCTTCTTCATTTTTTTGATCATTCTCTAAGATGATCTGGAAAAACGGATGGACGGTGTGGATACAGAATACGTACATCAAGGTGCTGCACTATCTTGGGTGAGGCTGGGATCTAACCTAATCTGCTGCCGTCTTGAGAAGCTTGAATGAGTGGGATGCATGAACTTAGAAGATGGAAAACAGTTATTTAATGAGGTTGGTGGGTATTTTCGGAATAATGAAAAAGGCTTCAGACTGGATGATACGCTCTGCTGACTTTTTTATACTTACTTTGGCATTAGCAGGTGTCGCTACGGAATATTTCAATAGCCTTTTGGTCCGCATACGAAAATAAACTCACTTTTCTTTATTGAATCCAAAAATGCCCTCGCAATCGTTACCGTTGTTCCGTCATTGTTCACTGATAAAGGGAGTTGATGATATAGAGCTGGTCACAGAAAGTTTGATGGCCAAGATGGATTAAAAATAGGCCCGGTTTGATGACCGAAGTGATAGTACCGTCAGACCTTAAATCATGTGTATCTTGCAATTTGAAATGAGTTATTATAAGTCAAATATATGATTTTGACGTAGAACATAGTCAGGATGCATAAGCTGAATTTGCGAAATATCACCAGACGGTTGTTTGCCTATTTTAATTCCGTTTTTACATAAGTTTTAGTTTAATTATAACTCTTCATCCATAGGGCTTTAGGAGTTGCAACCAATGTAAAAATGCTTAGAACAATTAGGAGAACAACTTGGTGAAGCTAAATAGGACACTTATTATTTTTAGCTGAAACCTTTACGCACTAGTAGACGCCACAACCATCTATAAAAAGTAAGTTGCAAATTCTAGGAATTTTAGTTGTAGTATGATTCTGAAATTTCTCGCATTACTTGGTATCCATATTTAAAGAGTTGTGAACTCATTTATTTCATTCATCAATCAAATTATAAATTTATTAGAATTTATTTCTACTCTTCTTGCTTTCTTTTCTCGTGGATTCGAGAAGTCTCTGTGAGAAGTCCAGAAAAGTTCCATGGATTTGAAACAATTATCCCCCTGAGGAAGATGGTGCTCGACCTCACATCCTTCCCTACATCAGTTGATTAGATGGACCATATTGTACCATATTTCTAAAGGCTTTTAAGAAACTAAATTGAAAAGTACACATGTTATAAAAAAAGGAAATATATTAATGACTAAATATCTTTAAATATGATTGGAGTGCTTTGTACGTGATCACCATTGACAGAATGACAAGATAGGAGCTAGCAATTGTGAGGAATTTAAAAGCAAACCAAGTGATCGATCAAGTGGGAGATGGTCATTGAATTAGTTGAGCAAGCAACCGAGCGAAATGCGATCAAGTCAGTAAAGAGACCTAAAACTGTTAATAGGACATGTGACAAGTTTAGAAGAAAGTCTCCAGAAGGACATGTAATGCTAAAACGATTACATTAACTATCAAAACGTGAGCAGTATCTATAAGGTCAGTAGTGCTGAAACGGTTATAGCAACTATCAAGAACGTGAGAAATATCCAAATGGCTATATTAAGGTTATAAATAATAAATGAATTCAGTAGAAAAATTTATCTCATATTAACCCGATTAAACCCAATATACCTTTCAATTACTATCATTTACATTCCATAGTGTAATCACTCACTTTTCTATCAATTAAGTACATTTTTTAGTGTAATTTTTTCACTTTTCATATGTTATTTACATTCCATAGTGTAACCCGTATCATTAATCAACTAGCTAATAATCTCAGTTGTAATTTGGATGTACGCTCGTATGCTAGATTTACTTCTCCTTCTAGGAATGTATTCTACCGCTACTCTTTGTAACCGACTATAAGGATTTCTTTTTTATTTTTATTTTTCTGTATTGGAAAGTACTTTTGTATAGAAGTTAAAGGTGTAACCCATTATAAGAGGACGAACCCTATCATCTAAATATTATCTGATCCTTTTCACATGGCTGAATAAGTGACCGATCTCATTCAATCTCGATTATATATTACGTATTTGCCTACCTTGGCACTTGGGGGTCATAGTTGTTCAATTTGAATTGAGCCGTAAATTCAATTCTGACATGCTTGTACTTATCATGTGACATAAACACAACATCAAGCATCAACAAACCCAACATTAGATAAGTTTGCTTGAAAATCAACAAGATTTAAAGATACTAATAGTTTGACTATTCTTTGTTGATCATGGACCATTCATTATTTTTCCATTCCTAATGTGGTGGATTTTAATTGAACCACTTACCGCTATAAAAAATAAGCTAGGTCAAGTGTCAAACATCTTTCAAGGATGCAAATTCATTGATGACCCATGCAGCGGATTTGATTAAGCTATATCATGTTGCTCAGGATGGACCCCGCAAAGCATGCTTGAAAGTTGTTGATCAACACTTGATTATATCTTACCATGTGGGTTACCAAGGATGCTGGGCAATTAGCTTTTGGCTTTTAAACATGCTTTTACATGGCCCTATTTCCAATAATAACATGTGGTTCAGTTAAATCATAGGACGCTAGGTACCAAGGTATCACATCCTGTAAAAATTCCCATGCAAAACATTTTTAAAAGTGACTAGACAAGTAAACTCAACTAGCTCATTTTAGATCGCTCCACGTGGCTCAATCAAATCCTACCATGCTAGGTCACCTGATAGTCCACTTCCCATTCGACTAATGGCCGGCATTGTGGGGCACATCACAATGTATAATAATGTATATGTTTCATCCATATCATTCATTTATTTTACCAACTCATTCTAAGACATGCATAAAATTGAAGTAAATTCAAAACTCAAGTAAATCACACACAAGAAACAATAATAATTAAATGCCTACCATTGGAAACTTTCCAGTTGCTACAAAATTTTTAGATGAAGTTGATATTTATGTTATTTTTGTGATCTTATGAACAAGCTGCACATTATCATATTGGGCTCAAGAAAGGTTACACCTGGATCCATAACTCAAGTGGTAGACTGAGTGAAAGATATCTCGTTTTAACAATGAAGTCTTGGTATCGATCCTTAATGGGGGGTGAAGTGTCAACTGACAGTGGGGTGTACTAACAAGCTAACAAAAAGAAAAAGAAAAAATAAATAATTTTTTTTTTTTTTTTTTTTTGGGGGTGAAGTGTCAACTGACAGTGGGGTGTACTAACAAGCTAACAAAAAGAAAAAGAAAAAGAAAAAATAAATAATTTTTTATTTTTTATTTTAAAAAAAAAAAAAAAAAAAAAAAACAACACATACAGCGGTGGGTGTCATTACCTTAGCTATTTTCAATGATGGAAAATAAATATCACAGTAGCATTAGGAAAGTTTAAACAGTGGTGTCATTATCCTCGCTATTTATTTCCCATGGCATGGTCGACTTGAGCTTTGGATTGCCTCATTTTTGGGCTAATGCCCTAGCCGATTAAAACGGACCGCTGGGATATAAAACAGGTGCATCATGAAATGCACATGTGCCACAGCGCCTGCCACCGGAATCGGCGCTCCAACGACGATGGCCTCGTATTTCCTCGGGAAACAAAACATGAACGGGTTAACGGTAATAAATAGCGACACCGTGCGGACTTCGTTGAGGGCATTCTGGTCATTTTTGTCGTATACAGACAGCGTGAAAAATCACAGAAGCTTTTAGATGATGTTGGACCACAAATGAAAAGGTTAAGATTGACCACAAAAGAAGCCCATGGCCTAGTTGTCCAAACCATTGCTCTCTTTAGCCGTTTATTCGTGGACCACAAATGAAAAGGTTAAGATCGACCAATCAAGGAAATTTTTAAGGAATATCACATCCAATGTCTCACAAAGCAGACCATTGGATCGGATTGCCTAAACATGGGTCCCACTTAGCAGACCTAGGTGGTGGTGTGTTGACGTCACCAACGTCTTTGGCCCCCACCATGATCTCTGTGTTATATCCATACTGTTCGTTCACTTTGTGAGATCTTTCTATGGCATAAAACCAAAAATGAGTTAGATGGAAATCTCAAGTGAACCACACCACAGATGTATGTATTTTATCCTCGCTGTCCGTCTATTTTTATAGATCATTTCATGGAATGAGCTCAAAATTGAAACATATCCAAATCTCAAGTGGACCACACCAAAGGAAATAGTGGGGATAATGATGTATTCCACCATCGAAACCTTCCTCAGACTTAGAGTGATGTTAATTTGTCATCTAACTTGTTGATAATATCACACTGGTCTGTGTGAAGGGAAAACAGAAATTTCAGCTTCTTCAAATATTATATGAAGATTGAACGCTTACCCTAGGAAACTTTTTGGGTAGATCAGATTTAAATCAAACAGATATTTATGTTTTTCCTTTATATAAATCTCTGTGACATAATTAACAGGTTATGATGGGAAATTAACGTCACTGTGGGGCCAAAACGGACGTGGATTGTGTCCTACCCTGCCTGGACAGTAATCTATCCGGGCAGGCTATGTAGGGCCCACCATGATGTAAGTGTTTTATCCACACTGGTTACCGCTTTTCTCATATCATTTTAAGGTATGATCCTAAAAATGAGGCAGGTCCAAGGCTTACTTTAAGTGGACAACAAAGTGGGGATTGAACTTTCACCGTTAAAAGCTTCTTGAGAGCTGGAAACTATCAAGCTGATATTTTTATTCACTTCATCCATGTCTACGTGACCTTATGAATAGGTTGGATGGTAAAAAACATCACGTTGGCCCTTGGAAAGGTTTCAACGGTGGGTATCATTATCAGTGCAGCTTCCTTTGGTGTGGTCCACCGGGGCCGTGGACCCGCCTCATTTTCATCATCATATCTTAAAATGATATGAGAAAATGCATGATTGCGTCCCTAAAAAAGTTTCAATGGTGGAAATCACTTTCCCTACTTTTTCCTATAGTGTAGTTCACTTAAGCCTTGGATGTACTTCAATTTCTAAATGAAGCAGCTATTTGCGTTTTTTCCCTTCATCTAAGCATGTGTGACATAATCCATATGTTGGATGAGAAATTAATATCACTGAGGGCCCTAGCAAGGTTTCAACCGTGGAAATCACTTTCTCCACCTTTTTCTACCTTGTGGTCCACTTGAGCCTTTGATATACTTCAATTTTGAACTCAAGCTATAAATCTGCCAAAACGGATGGAAGGCGTGAATAAAACGCATACATCACGGTGAGCCTCACCTAGTCCTTATACCACGTAGCTGGTGCTGGGTTCACCACGCAATCCACACGTCCCAAGTAATCAGCAGAAGGTGGCGAACACCGGTGTCGTTGGGCCGGGCTCTGGACTAAAATTCTGAAATTTTAATAAACCGGCCCGAAGCCCGACATCTCAGCCCGAAAAGTTCAAAACCTATGCCGAGAGCTACCAGCCTGGCCCGTTGACAGCCGGAGCAGCGAACCGCAGACGTACCTGGCGAACTGCTGGTACTTTAACAAAGACAAGTACCGTCGCACTTACTATACGTGCTAAAACGGTAAACGTATAAGATGAGATCTGAACCATTCATCAGGTGGGGAGTACCTTTATCATTCCAGGATAAGAATTTCCTTCTATTCTATCAATCAGGTAGGGAGCTTTCTTAAAGAAAACGGACTAACGTTGTTTATATTCATCGCATAAGTGTGGCTGATCTTATAATTTTGACGCTCTTGATTCCGAGATCGAGAATTTCCAATGTGATCCCCACCTGATGAGTGGCTCAGATCCATCACACATTTTCCATGTAACCGCATCTCCTTGAATGGCCTCTTCAATCTCTCCTCGCGCGAATCGCGTCAGAATTTCCTGTAAAACAAACAGGCGAAGGAACCATGGTCCCGATCTTTGGTTTACAAATCGCCGAGGCAACGTACAAGTCACCTGGCGTACGAGCGTACAACCGGCTGTTGCAGGTTTACACCCACTTCCCCGCCAACCTCCAGTTTGACCACATTATATAAGCGAGAACCATTTCCCGGATCCAAAAGCAACTCAAAAACTCACGAACCCCTCTCTTTCCCGTTCCCGGTAAACTCTTCCCACGACACGACGGATTTCAAAAAGAAAACGACGATGCACATGTAAAATCTCGACCACCACGTGGCACATTTCCATCGGTCACTTTGCATCCAGTACAAAAATCTCGACCGTCCACCCCTCGTTACCATTTCCTCCACCGATTTAAACCGGAAAATGTTAGTGAGACATCCGCCGTGAAAACGGTAACGGAAACGGTGAAAAGGGATCCCAACCTGAGAAAATAGATTTTCTTTTTTTCAGATTTTTATATTTTCCGAATTCCTCAACAAATCCCAACTACTAAGCTGGACTCGGCAACGAGCGTTGAAATCGTGTTTTTTAGTTTGTTTTAAGAAGCTAGTTTTGAAGCGTGTGAAGGAAGGCGCCTTCGGTGCTCTAGAGAGAGAGAGAGGTAGAGAGATACCAGAAAATGCGAGCTCCGTCGATCGCCAGCAGCTCCAGAAGATCAAGCTACCAACGGAATTCTGACTACTACGACGGAGATCGCAACTCGGCCGATTATGGCAGTGTCGGCGGCGGAATGCTGCCGATCTTCCTCGCCGATCTGAGCAGAAACCAGCAGAAGGATTTCGTCGAAGTAACGCTCGAGATCGACGATGACTCCATCGTCGTCTCCAGCGTCACCCCGACGGCAAACGACGGCAGGTCTTACAGCCGGAGCATGTCGACGACGTCGAGGATCCGTCGGAAGTTCCCGTGGCTGAGATCGGGATCGTCGCGATCGGAGGCGTCGACGGCGGAAGATCCGACGGCGGCCGCTCGTGATGCTCGGAGGCTGAAGGCGAGGCTGGACAGAACGAGATCAGGTGCACAGCAAGCGCTGAAAGGGCTGAGGTTTATAAGCAAGACTACCGGGAGCGTCGGCACGTGCGAGCTATGGGAAAAGGTGGAGTCGCGGTTTGAGTTGCTGGCGAAGGACGGTCTGCTCTCGAGAGACGATTTTGCTGAATGCATTGGTATTCCTGATTTTCTTTTTCATTTTATCTATTTTCTTTTATTTTTTTTTATTTTCATGGGATTGTATTTTCATCTGTTTGGCGTTTTTGACAGGAATGCTGGATTCGAAGGAATTTGCGGTGGGAATTTTCGACGCTTTGGCGAGAAGAAGGCGTCAAAAGATAGAGAGAATTACAAAGGAAGAGTTCTACGATTTCTGGATGCAGATTTCAGACCAGAGCTTTGACGCCCGGCTTCAGATATTCTTTGACATGTGTGTGTCAGTTTTTCATTTCTCAGAAAATTACATAAAAGCCACTCTCTCTGTTTACTGAGGTTTGGTGGTGTTTTCGTAGGGTGGATAGCAATGCAGATGGGAAAATAACAAGAGAGGAAGTGCAAGAGGTGAGTATTTTTATTTTCTTCTTCCATACGCACCCATGGCGTATTTTAGCAACAAATCTTGAAATTTTTGTATTTATTGTAGCTGATAATGCTGAGTGCTTCTGCAAACAAGCTGTCGAAGTTGAAGGAACAAGCGGAAGAATACGCATCTTTGATAATGGAAGAGCTCGATCCTGAAAATCTCGGCTACATTGAGGTACACCGTAGATATACGTAGGACCAATAAATATGGTTTGCATGCATGAGACAAATGGAACAATCCTAACCATCCGTTTAATTGGTCCAAAACGGATGATCAAGATCACCGTAAAAAAGAAAAGAAAAAGGAACTCCACTATTTATTTTACTATGGACCACTGAATTAATGGTTGGGATCATTCCTATGGACTCCCACCAGATCAAGGGTTTGGATCATCAAACACAATAGACCTCATTCGCATGTTGAGTATCTTGTTCGATTGAACAATCCCAACCATCTCGGTGAGCGGTAGGTAAAATATCCAATTACAAACGTAAGGTCAAAGACCGGATGGTTAGGATCGAATTCTAGTGTAATTTTAGAAAGATGACCAACGAAGAGTAGGGAGGGAGGGTGTGGATTAGGTGGGGCCTCACCAACAAGGTGTGGCACCCACCTTGATGTATATATAGCATATCTCCACCGTCCATCCTTTTTTATAGATCATTTTAGGGCACGAAGACAAAAAAATAAGCAGATCCAAATCTCAGGTGGACCACACTACAGGAAACGGTGGTGATTAACCATTAAAAACTTCTTGTCGGCCACAAAAGATTTTGATCAATCTGATATATGTTTTTTCCCTTCATCCAGGTCTGTGTGACCTTATCAACGGGTTGGATGGAAAATAAATACTACGGTGGGCCATAGGGCGTTTTTAATGGTAGGCGTTCAATCACCACTTTTTCGTGTAGTGAGGTCCACCTGAAATTTATATCTACTTCATTTATTTTTTAAGGCCTAAAATGATCCGTAAAAACGGATGGACGGCGTGGATATACTATAAATACATCAATGTGGGCCCCACGTTCAGAGCCGCCCTGTTGGGTGAGTGCGGGCCGTACGTAATCCGCTTACCGAAGAGCAAGCTGTACCAGATGAGAGTTTTGGACCATCTAGGTGGCCAGTACATGTGACTGCTCAATAATAATTGGTGCACATGATAAAAAGGTTTGCTAATTCCGCACGCATGTGTGGAACCGTACGCATCCACATGCAGGTTCATATATCTTAATCTCACGTACGTGTGAGATCTGAGCTTTTCATCAGATGAGTTACACTATTTCTATCTCATGCCATTAAAATCACCGTATTTTACACCTCAGGTGGACCACAGCATATCAAATAAATGAATGGTTATAAAAAAATTCCAACCCTCAATTTACTTTACATATTGTGGCTCAAATAAAGAGTGAAATTATGTAATATTTTAGAAAGAAGATCTGAAATTTATTTCTAATCATACGGAAAGCTCAGATCTTACACAAGTTCTTCATATTTGCACGTGTGCCACAGTTCGGTTGTGTACGTGTACACGGCTCTGCATGCTTGTGGAATTAGCTAACCTCCATTTAAAGATAAGTTCTCAAGTTCAACAGGTCGGACTATAAGTTCCGGTCCACCCCGAGTATATCTTCCAACATGTCATGTTCATGCAAAATCCAAACCGTCCAATAGGTTTCCAACATGATGAGGACCGAAACTATATTTTTCTTTTATCAATGGATAGAATTTTTTTCCGTTGTGTGGCCCACTTAATGAGTGGATGGAGATAATTTCTATTTTAGGTAATCCTTATGGTAGGATCTTCCAATTGAAAAGGGATAGCTTTCCATGAACTTAACATTTCGTAAGTAATCCGCTGGTTGTACCCGAACTTGTCGTCCAACCGGCTAGACTTAAGACGTCCCATTGAAATACTAGCCTTAAGAAAGCACTTAAATTACGATTTTGCCATTGCTAAAGGAGAATCTTCTTTCTTTTCAGCTGTGGCAGCTGGAAGCGTTGCTGCTGCAAAGAGACACGTATATGAACTACAGCAGGCCGCTGAGCACTGCAAGCGCGGGGTGGAGCCAGAACATCGGACTCAAACCCAAGAACCTGGTGCGTCGGATGAGCGGTGCGCTACGGTGTCTCATCCAAGAGAACTGGCAGAGGGCGTGGATTATCATGCTCTGGGTAGTGATCATGGCTGGCCTGTTCGCATGGAAATTCATCCAGTATCGGAATAGAGCTGCCTTTCACGTGATGGGCTACTGCTTGACTACGGCCAAAGGTGCTGCGGAGACACTGAAGTTTAACATGGCCCTCGTCCTACTCCCCGTGTGCCGCAACACGCTGACGTGGCTCCGGTCAACAAGAGTTCGGCTGTTTGTCCCTTTCGACGATAACATCAACTTCCATAAGGTAATTCCTCTTTCATAGATAAAAGCTTTGATACTCTGACAAAGTATGATGGATGATACGCATGCACTTAGAAATTACACACGCGGCATACAAGTTGTCAAATTAAACCGTCCAAATCATGTATCCCAGTGTAGATTTATTTTCAACCAAAAATAAATCTTATTTGATTATCTGATTAATGGCCATTTATTGGACGGTTAAAAATGAAAAAAGAATCCAACGGTCCTGCTTCCAGGAAAAAAGTGTCCGCGAATCAAAGGTTAAGAATCTTCGACCAATCGGATATCATGATTTATATGTGGGCTCGTTTTTATTCGAGTTAATATATGCCACGTGTATAATTTCTGAGTAGGTAGGCTGAGTATCATATAACGAGAGGTTGACTTTTGTACGGATACGGAGGCGTTACTTTGGCTGATGTGGACACGACGACAATGAGATCCACACTCTCCATCAGGTGCCACCCTGTGTGTAGACCAGGGCCCAAAAATCATGCCGATTCAACACTCGTGTGGGATACACCATGGGAAAACAGATCCCACCGTTAAAATAGTCTAAATTGTGTGTGGGGTCCACGGTCGTGTGTATATCCATCCAATCCACTCATCTGACGGGACATGTCGGGATGAATGAATTCCTCGAAAATTGGGATATTCTATGACTCTTGTGGGCCATATCACGTAAATTTTGAGTTTTAGGCATTATTTTAAACTGTTCATATGGTGTGGCCCATCTAAGTCTTTGATTTGACTGATTTCTATTATCCATGGTGAAACCGTGATGGAGCACCTGATGGACGAGGTGGATCTGATTCTCGTTTGTCCAAAGATGTGATCAATTAGCGCAAGTTAGCCTTCCGCGGTCCAATTTCAAAATAGCATGCTATTCTCGCTGCTGTCACCATATGGGACGCGGATTTCGTGCGAAACCCTTTCGCAGTTCCTGCGCAACGATTCTGAGTGGGGCGACTGCAATGTATGTGAAAAATCCACTCCGTTTATCCCTTTTGCGAGCTAATCTTAGGACGATCAAAAATGAGTTGGATAAAAAACTTATATGGGTCACACAAGAGAGAAAATTAGGGAAAGAAATTTCCACCGTTGAAACCTTCTTGGGCTCCACCTTGATGTTTATATGGTATCCAAACCGTTTATAAGTTTATTCCCAATGAGATGCCTTGATGTTTATATGGTATCCAAACCGTTTATAAGTTTATTCCCAATGGGATGAAGATAGCCTGATACAAAACTTTTAGGGTCAGTTTGGGCAGTGGAATTAGAAGGGATTAGGTGGGATGGGATTCATCCGGTCCCGTGCCAATTCCACTCCATGTTTGGAAGAATGGAAAAGCTTGGAATTACATTAAATGGAATTGCATTGGTTCATGCCAATTTCACTGGAAGTTGTGTAAGTTCCAACATGATGTGTGGGCTATATCCACACCGTCCACCCATTTATCGAGATTATTTTAGAGCATGGGCCAAAAAATCAAGTAAATCTAAAGCTCAAGTGGACCCCACCATAGAAAGCAATAGGGATTGAATACTTACCGTTGAAAACTTTTTTGGGGCTACATAAGTTTTGGATTTACCTCATTTTTAGGCCCATGCCATAAAATTAAGTTACAGAACAAATGAACGGTTTAGATATAACACATGTATGTTATTCTCAATGATTTCTAATGATAGTGGGTATACCCATTCAATGTACCATCGTATTATCAACAAAGCATTAATTTTATCCCATAGCAATGGAGGACAATCCCTGCAATGGATAATAATTATGTTTTTTGAATCTCATCCCGCCTAATCCCTTCTACTCCCACTGCCCAAACTGGCCCTTACGGCAATAAGAATACTTCAACGATGCTTACTGAATTCCCATTGTTTCCTCTTACACTTAATTTTTTGTCTCCCGTCTTAAAATAATCTCGTGAAATGTATGGACGGGGGTGGATTTCTCAAAAACATATCGGTGGCCCCACCCATCATCCTTGCGCAGGAACTTCCTGCGGAAGGCTTTCGCATGAAATTTGCGTCCCGCGATATGTGTGAATTTGCCACTTGTCCACAAGATCCATACGCTTCCTGAGATGGCCCCGCTTTCCACGTGACTTACCGAAATCAGGCGTGCCGAATCATCTGGTGGGCCACGGAAATGCTTCTAATGTGGATGATAGGGCGCGCATGAAACACGTGGGTAAGATCTAAGCGTTTCCATGAGGGAGGTTGGAAATAATGCTTATATCCTGGGACAATTTCACTTCTCAGGTGGGCCACGACGTACCAAATCTACGGTCAAAACTTTTCAATCATTCATTTGTTTTGATATCACGTGGCTCATTTGAGGTGCGAAAGGGGGCCGGAATGTGTACTACTCCCACCAGGACTTAGCTACAGACCGACAGTCCTGTCAAGGGTTCTGTGGGGCCCACCGTGATGTATATGTTTTATCCACGTCGTCCATCTATTTTAACAGATCATTTTAGGGAATGAACCTAAAAAGGAGGTGGATCGAAGGCTCAAGCGGACCTCACTACAGAAAGCAGTGGGGATTGAACTCCTACCGTTTAAAACTTCCGGAGGTCCACCGTGATGTTCATTTGCCATCCAACCTGTTCATGAGGTGACATAGATTTGGATGGATGAAGGGAAAACATGAATATCAGCCTGTTCCAAAACTTTTGTAGCCCCTGAAAAGTTTTCAATTGGTGTACTTTCAATCCCCACTGCTTCCTGTGGTGTAGCCCACTTGAGCCTTCGATCTGCTTTTCCTTTTTGGGTTTATGTCTTCAAATGATCTCTCAAAATGAATGGACGGCGTAGATAAAACATATACATCACAGTGGCCCCACAGGGCCCTTGACAGGACCGTCAGTCTCTAGCCAGGTCCTAGTGACAGAAGATAAACAGTGTTGCTCGTCCGATGAAAAGCTCAGCTCTCCCACATGGAAAGTGGGAAAACATTCCCACTCGTGTGCATGTGTGAGGCTCCCACACGAGCGTGGAATTAGCTAACCCCACTTGAAATCTAGGCGACAAAACATAGAAGGTTGGAAGGTCCAGATGTCGAGTACACGCGTGTGAAAGATACCTCGTTTCACCAACGAGGTCTTGGTATCGATTCCTTAGTGCGGGTAGCTAACAGTTATGTGTGAACTGAAAGTGCGTGTACTAACAAGCTAACAAAAACAAACGATGTCGAGTACACGCGTGTACCTCATTGGCACGCCTGCGAAGTTCAGGCTTTAATCCAACTCTCGCGAGTAGTGATGGTATTGCTCGTAGTCAACACTCACCAGCAATGCGGTTTCGTTGAAAGGTATGTTTGGTTGCCTCATATTTCAGATGTCATGAATTCTCTCCACAAATTAGACCCATTAATCATGAAATATCATGATATTTGGTGCAACCAAACGCAACCAAGTATGATATGCACCGCCTCGGTGCGCGGTAATCATCTCGTGACCGGATCACACAATCTGTGGGTAAATCAGAAGTTTGCGATCCCCATACGCACAATCTCCACGCGCACCGCACACACGTGCCATCCGTGATGGAGGAGATCTGAAACGTGCATAAGGTGGCCCCCACGTTGATCATCAGTAAAATCAGGATTGGTCCACGTATCAGGTGAGCCATTATTCCCATACTTGAAGAATGGACAGCTTAACCAACGGTTCACATTAAACTTCCACATGTGTCCTCCTGATAAGTAGACCGGCCTTATTTTCATCTGTGACAGTGGAGACTATGTTGTCTACTGCTCGGATTTCTCCACGCGATTTCCAAGTATGCACGTGCACTACGTGGAAAGATGCTTGTGAAGAGAGATGCGTGTGGACCTCTCCAACGTTGGGAAGCCGCAAGATGCGTAGAGCCCACTGTTTCTAAATTTTCATGATTGACTAAAATTACCCTCGAATCAGGTCTAAAAGACGGAAGCGGATTGGTTACTGCTTCACTAGAGTCCTCGAAGTGGCTCTATGGAGGCCAGATTGATGAATTGATTTTATCCACGCCGTCCATTCATTTTTATAGATCATTTGAATAGATGATTCGAAAAATGAGACACATCTAATTATCATGTGGACCACAACACTGGAAACAGTGGGATGGAACGCCTACCGTTAATAACAAAATGAGGGCCACAGAAGTTTTCGATCAAGCCTGTATTTATCCGTACCCTTCTACCAGGTCTTTCGGACCTTATGAACAGGTTGGATGGAAAGTAAACATCACGGTGGGGATGATGGTCACCACTGCTCTGCGTGGTGTGGTCCACTCAAAACTTCAATCTGTCTCCTTTTGGTTTCATCCAATAAAATTATCTTTCAAATAGATGGACGGAGTGGATAGAATACATACATCACAGCGGGTCTTTTCAGGACCGTCCGTCTCTAGCTAGGTCCCGGTGGGGTTGTACGCAATCCGCGCCCCTAAGACGGACCAACTCTGCACTCGTGAGGGATATATTGGTCTTTGCAATTTTTGCGTGCGAAACGCCGAATTGGCTACCTAAGCATAGGGATTGAGGAGGTTTCGGTAATAGTAGCTGTATCTTTAAAAATAGAGAAGTAATCACATACAGCGACGGCTGTACGTGAGTTTAGCATACAGCATTTCTTTTCAGCCACGTGTCAAATATGTAGAATATCCGATCCGTTAAAAAGGTGGGCCACAGGATTATTACTACCTCATATGAAAATAAGGCCAATGGAGTGCATAGAAGTGCACTGATTTGAATGAACGGCTGACTGCATCAGCTTGATTTTCAAACCAGATAATCATGTTGGTGTCTCCCTCCTCTTGGATAGATCTGAAATACCATCACATGTTCGACTGAAATGGCTACCCATGTGGAATAGTCAATGTCAACTACACAAATAAGAGGTTTTCTAGAAAACATCCCCACCCTCCATTGCAGTAGGATAGGCTGAGACTTTAGCCGTTGGATCAGGGTCCTTTTGAATGACCCGTAACGATTATAAGATGGGTGTACGATGAAGATACCCAACAAAATCTCATATTGCAATATTCCAACTCTTGGATTATTACAAGGATGAGTAGATCGTCCAAAGTAACAATTCAAATGATCAAACGGTTGTAATATCTTCTTTTATGTATTTTGATCTTTTCGCTAGGAGGCCCATCAGATGGACGGCATGGATCATTGAAATAAGAGCCCAAGTCCAAAGGCTAGATGTATTCTAGCAAAAAATAAATAAATGATAACTGGCGTATGCGTTTGCCACTCTTCATTGCAAGGTGGCAAGCATAGATGTGGCATACGTTACAGTATAGACGGTCAGTATAGGCACAGATGTACGATGAATCAGTGGCCATTATTTAGTACAAGGTGAAGAAAGCACACCGTAGGTACAACCAAATGGATCATGGGAAAGGTTACTATAGCTTAAATGACCTTTACCACAAAAATTTACCAAAATGCCACTCTAGCAATTTACGTCAATGTCACCCAACTCTACCTCTGTTTTGTATTTGAATCCGTTTTCTGCACCAACAATCCCCCCCCCCCCCCAAAATAAGAACCCTAAATACCACAAAAATTACCTTAATGCCACTTAAAATTCTCTGAATCTCTCTTCCTCTGATTTTCGCTGACTCTAATTTCTACACCCTACCATCCAAACAAATCAAAAGAAAAGGCCTTGATACCACAAAAATTACCATAATGCCACTCTAATGCTCTGCATCTATCTTCCTCTGTTTTGCATTGACTCCAATTTCTGCAGCATAGAATCCTGTAGAAATGAAGGGAGGAAAAAAGAAAAAAGAAGAGAGAGATGAATAACAGGAAGAAGTAGCCATTTTGCAGTTAAAACTAACAAATTCTGCTACATTTGTCCAGATAATCGCTTCCGCCATCGCGATCGGAATCATCGTCCATGCCGGAAACCATCTGGCCTGTGACTTCCCACGTCTCCTTAGATCATCTCCGACACAATTCGCTACCATATCATCTTATTTCAACAACGAGATGCCCACGTACGTAAGCCTCCTGACGGGGATCGAAGGCGCCACTGGGATTACAATGGTGATCCTCATGGCGATTGCATTCACCCTCGCAGCCCCCGGATTCCGAAAGAACCTCGTGAAACTACCGTCGCCTTTCAACAGGCTGACGGGCTTTAATGCCTTCTGGTATTCGCATCACCTCCTCGCCATAGTCTATGGATTGCTGATTGTGCATGGATATTTCATGTTTCTCGTCAACAAGTGGTATGAGAGAACGGTAAGAACCTGAAAAGAAATTACTTAGTACTAGTAATTTGGACCCTGTTGAATCCTGCTCTCCCCAAATCTGGCACATGTGCTAGATCAGGGCCGTCCATTTCTACGAAGAAGGATAACCCACCTAATTACTGGACTTCTGGTTATGGAACATTTCTGGTTAGCCCCAGATGAACGGACTGGATCTCACATGCTAGTAGGAGGATGGTAGAATTCTTGGTTCTACCAATGCAAGTAATTGCACTTGTTACACCCATTTCCCAATTTTGGAAATTGAAATAGTACTCTTTTCTTCAAATGGAAAATGGTGTAAGTCAATCAATCAAGATAGGTGCAGACATTGATTCTCTTTAAATGAATATATGGGCAAAAGTGCAACTCAGGTGGGTTGGGTCAGGTTGAGGGTCGACCCGGACCTGACCTGACCTTCAGAGGACCCAATCTTTATTTCAAATTGGGTTGGCCTTTCGCAATCCTAATCAGCCTGAGGAAGTTGATAGCCCAGGTTGGGTCAATTGGTTCGGTTGTTGGGTTCGTTAATTAGTTCAAAACATCCGTTTTTGGATTTCTGGTCCACATGCATGTTGTTTTGTTCATCAGTAATTATCAATAATTATTGTACTCTTTTCCAAATCCCACAACATTTTTTTCTCTCCAATTTTCAGATGTTCAAAAAATACATATAACCGATAAATTCGCATTACAATCCATTGGTAAATTCGAATTTAGTATATCCAATGGCTGCACATTATATTCAATTGAAATTGTAAACTTTCAGTTTATTAGGGAGGAGTGGGCCAATCACCCTCGGCCAATTTGGAATTTTGGATATGTAGTAGGATTATCAGACGTTGTAGGTGACTGATCCATGTATATGATGTGAATAAGCATGAGTATAAGGGAATATCAAGAAAAGGAAAACAGTATTTAATAAGTGCAGGTGAACTGATTAGTTCTGTTGAGGATTAGGTTTTTGCAGATATTATTCAATTTGAGTTTAAATTGCTAATGGTTAGGTTATTGGTTTATCAGACATGGATGTACATCTCAATTCCTCTGCTACTCTATATAGGCGAGAGGACTCTAAGAACATTCCGATCCGAATCTTACTCAGTTAAGATCCTGAAGGTTTGTCTCTGTCTCTGTTCTTCTCTCTTTCATTCTGATGTGTTCTTCCTTACAAAGCTAAATGAGAAAGGATTAAAAGAAAATTCCAAATTATAATTCTAAGGTGTTTTAGTGTTTTTTTCTTTGTAGATGATTGCTTTTGGTGTGTTTGGTTGCACACCAAATTATGATATTTCATGATTAATCAGTCTAATTCGGTACCAAATTTCATGATATTTCATGAAATTTGGTGGAACCAAACGCACCCTTATCAAACAGAAAAAATACTACATTCAAATGACAACTTAATCCTGGAGTAAACATTGTTATCTTAATGTAATTTTTCTTAACCTGTACTAGCACACATGTGACACTGTGGCACGTGTGTGCAAGATCGAAGCCACTTATAAGGCAATCCCCACAATGTAAATTTGATGGAGAAAAAAACGGGCGTGCTATCTGGTGGGCCACATGCATGCATTGAATGTGCTATGAATCAAGTTTCCTTAACCATCCATTCTTTTCTACATGTTTGGCCCACGTGATTAGCAGATCAACCCGAGTTTTGGGCCAGAAAATCTAAATTGTGCAGTCTACCTGATGAACAATCAGGATCTCAATCATGCGTGGATCCACAGTCCCATTTGCAAAAAATAAAATAAAAAAATAAAAAAATAAAAAATAAAAAAAAAATAAGAAGAAGAAGAAGAAGAAGAAGAAAAGAAAAACTGCGCCAAGCAAGTAAAAAACAGTAGTTTTATTATTATTTTTTTCTTTTCTTGTCTTTTTCTACAGGTTTCTGTCCTACCAGGAAGTGTCTTGAGCTTGATCATGTCCAAGCCCCATGGATTTCGTTATAAAAGTGGGCAATACATTTTCCTCCAGTGCCCCACAATCTCCCCATTTGAATGGTAGGTTTCATTTCCTTCATCAAACATTCCATCTTTCTGCAGTTTCCTCTCTTTCTTGAATTGTGAAATCTAATCAATCTAACCATGTTTAAAAACTAATTTAAATTAAACAGGCACCCTTTCTCTATTACTTCAGCACCTGGAGACGATCATCTCAGTGTTCACATCCGAACCTTAGGAGATTGGACGGAAGAACTGAGGAGAGTATTTACAGTGGAATACAGTGCACCAACGGTGATTGGAAGAGCGAGGTTTGGCGAATTGGGAAGAAGAGATGATAAAGGGTAACTGATTACTCACTAGAAACGTTACCCACTCAAATTTGAATTAAAATCTCTATATATGGGCATCTTAAGCTCTTTACCAAGAAAAATCCATGCAGTTTGCCAAGATTGCTTGTTGACGGCCCGTATGGAGCGCCAGCCCAGGACTACAGGAACTACGATGTCTTACTCCTTGTCGGGCTTGGAATCGGAGCGACGCCTTTTATAAGCATCCTCAGAGACTTACTCAACAACATGAGAATGGCCGAAGATCTGATGGTAAAATCCATACTCTGAGAATGATTCTAGATTACTTTACGACATTGCTATTGAATCCTTCAAATGCAGGGCAAAACACTTACGGTGATCCAAATTGTCCGTACCGGGAACACATGGTGAATGTCAACCATTAGTTGTGTGTCCATTTTCATTTTATCTCTAGGACCAGACCATCTGATGAGGAAGAAATTTGGCCATGGACCTACCCATGATGGGGCCCGTCCAAATAAAAGGATAAGATCAGCAAATGGTTGTCCCCACCTGTTCCACTGCAGGGTAGAACAAAAGAACAATATTTCTTTTGATCGAGCATCATGTAACACCGCGTCTTCTTTTGGGTTTGTGGTCTAGGATTTGATCACTGAGGCAAGCAGATCAGACGATAGCGCTAACAGCTTTCCGTCATTGTCAACGATGACGACAACGACAACGACGTCGCAAAGCAATGGCAAGAAGAAGTCTCAAAGGACCACCAGTGCACACTTCTATTGGGTTACAAGAGAACCAGGATCTTTTGAATGGTTCAAAGGAGTCATGAATGAAGTTGCAGAAATGGATCAGAAGGTGGGCCTTCTCTCTTAATTTTGCTTGTTTTTCCTCTTCTATCTTGATCTATCTTTACAAAATGTGGGTGTTTGGGTCATTTTAATAAACGGTTTTGATGACCCCAGATTATTAGGTCAGTGGTCAACATTGGTAAAGATCCATTTCACCCCAAGTCATGAGAGCTGAAAAATCACCTTTCTCAAAATGACAGTTTCACCCATTTGGGATGCAGAAAATCTCGCACCTTTGAAGGGACATGATACCACCACAATGGATTTCCAGACTTACATTCAAATCTAAAGAACAACATTCTGCTGTAATTTTTAATTCTGTAGGGTGTGTTTGGTTGAACCAGATTTCATGAAATATCATGAAAATTTGCACCAATTTAAACTAATCAATCATGAAATATCATGATATTTGGTGCAACCAAGTGCAGCCTTAACTAGAAAGAAAATTGATAATCTCATTGTTGCTGAAACAGGGCGTCATCGAGATGCATAACTATCTTACAAGCGTTTATGAAGAGGGGGATGCAAGATCGACGCTTCTTACCATGGTGCAAGCTCTCAACCATGCCAAACACGGCGTCGACATCGTCTCGGGAACTCAGGTATGATTTAAATAGAGAGAGAAAATCATATGATTTGCAATGCACCCTTACATTTAATGGACCACATAAGCAGTTAGGTGGACCAATCAACAGGCACTTGTGTAAAAATCATCTCCCTTATAACTAATCTTCTATGAACATGTTATGGTTATGGTTATGGTTAATGGCAGGTAAGGACACATTTTGCAAGGCCGAATTGGAAAGAAGTGTTTGCAAAACTAGCTTCAAAGCATCCATGCGCCACAGTAGGTAGGCACTAGACATTCACTCACAGACGTTCTTGATGGTCAGATCAGCTCGAATGATTAGGGAGTTGACTCAGAAATTTTCTAACCTTATTTAAACATCTTAACCATATTAATTCAATGAATGTGTGCTACTAATGTAGGTGTATTCTATTGTGGCATGCCCGGGTTAGCGAAGGAGCTGAAGCGTTTATCTCATGAGTTGACTCATAGCACCTCGACTCGGTTCGAGTTTCACAAGGAGAATTTCTAATCTCCAAGGAAAAAAGATTCAACAAAAACAGCAGCAGCAGCAGCAACAACAACAACCAAAAAAAAAAAAAAAAAAAAAAAAAAGCCTTGGAGTGTGTCATCTGTTTTTGTAATTAAATAGAAAAGTATGTCATTAGCCTTCCAAATGTAAATAATATAATACGAAAATAGTTTATATTTACAAAATTCATTTTGCCTCTGTCGCGACTCAGGACCGCCAGTGTGTCACCCCACTGAGGCCCATGTGCTGAGATGGTCCAGCGATGGGAACCGTCCATGTTCTCCGTGCTAACTTAAATAAGCTTTGGTCCAATATCAAGCCTTGGAGTAGAATGTTTGAGAACTTTATTTTCAATTTTCTAAATTCATCTATTACATATAGTGATGATCAAAATCTCCCCTTGAGTATTAGTTTATAAGGCGGACTGATTAACAAATCATCTAGAACATGGATGGATCTGATCATTGGACCATCTCAGCATGTGGGCCCCAATGGAGTGACAGATTCCTGGGATCATGGATCGCGACAGAGGCAAAATGAATTCATATTCAAGATAGAGAGATAAAGGAGGTTTATAGCTTCTCACAAGCAACTTATAGCAATTTGAGCTTTTGCGGCTAGCACTAGCATTTATATATAAAGATTCTTTTTTTCTTTCTTTTTCTTTTTCTTTTTCACTTTATTAGATGGGTTACGAAAAACATACAGAAATGCTGAGTGGAACGTGTGTGATCATTTCACAGGTGTGCAAGATCCTGGCCATTCCTTGGTTAGGTGTATCGAGAGCATTCCTGGCCAAAAATCAGAATGGCTCACTCATCGAGCATGTCAAATAACCACTTTCTCTAGAGGCTAGAGATGTCAGAGGATGGTGTATTAACGACATAATGTATATCATGGGACTTTAACACTTTCCCACACGTGTGGAATTCCACCATAAACTGGCAGGACTTGGTTTCCTAGTCCTTCGGCCGGACTTAACTTTTCTGGCATCATTAAATTACCGCGTTTAAAGGTTTCCTAGTCCTTGGGCTGGACTTAACTTTTCTGGCATTATTAAATTACCACTTTCTTTAAACGCTCGTGCTGTTAGAAGATGGTGTATCTGTTCTCAGATGTCTTCAATCTATATATGGAACAAGGGTTCGATCGATCGACCACCTTAATCAATCATTCATGAACACCCCGAATTATGTAGATTGGCCCTGTGAATAGTTTTGAACAGTCTTAATCGATTGAATAGTTTGGTCGATCGATCAACAATATTCGTAAATACTTGTAAACTCTTTAGACACTTTTGAGCACGTTCGAACGATTCAATATGTGAGGTTTGATCGATCGAGGATCGATGTCGATCAATCGATGCTTAAATCGATGGCATGCACAATTTTACATAATTGCGCAATTGGTTTTTAATTTCGATTGTTATGCTATATATTTGTGTGTAATTGAGGGATTAGGTTATTCTAATCAGAGCTTAAATGTTTCTAAGGTTTGGAAATGAGAAAACGAGGGTTTTCTAAATTGTAGGTGCATCCATCTCTTGTCCATTTTGTCTTCATAGTGATCGTTGTCACTTTATGCCGTAGTTTTTTCTCACAAGAGTTTTTTCACATAAAATTACATGTACTTGTGCATGCTTTGTTTGTGTTTGCTTATTGTCATATAATTTGAATTTGGGATTTACTTCTGCAGTCCCCCAACAATATCAATTTATATCAAGAGACTTCAACACATCATATATGGATGACCTATCATGCTGGTAGAGAGAGTGAGATAGTGCAAGTGGAAGACTCTAAAAGGATGAGAAAGCCCAAATGGACATGAATGAAGCCAGTAAGAAAGAGTGGAATGGGAAAATAAGATTCTAATAGTTGACCCTAATTAATTGGGAAAAGGCTTAGATAATGATGATGGATGGCCTACTTGATGAGTCACCCAGCCTGATTTTTGGTCTAGGGCATGCTTGCCCTAACTAATGCTAAGGCTCCATTTCATATCATAAAAGCAAATATACTTCAAAGATGTTTGGAGTATTTGATGCGAGAATTTGAGATCGATTACATACCAAATATATCAAAAGATAAATTTTAGAAATCACAACAAAACTATGTAATGTCATTTTACATAGATTTTAATTGCTACAATCTCTCTCTCTCTCTCTCTCTCTCTCTCTCTCTCCTCTAAGTATATGTTGCCAAGTTACGAGATTCTAATGAATTTCGATTATAAGCAGTCAAATATAACTACTAACCTAATTTACATAGATTCTATAACCCCTTAACTCTTGACCTAAATTGTTCCCTTATCCTATCATGGATAGTGATGTGCAAAATATCACACTAATTAATTCTAGCCATCAACCACAACACTTTTGCCCATTAAGATTTTCCTATCAACACAATACACACACACACACACATATCCGTGCGTGTGTGCATGTGTGTGTGTGGGCCCTATAATTTGAGATACCTATGTTCACATACACAAATTGTATATCAGAAATTCTACATAATAATTATGTAGAATTTAAACTTTAGACTTTTTAATTTAGAAATGATATCATTTTTTAAGAGAGTACTAAATATTTTAATTCACATTTAATAATTAAATTTTAAGATGTACCTAAATTTTAAAATATTTAAAAGAGAATTATATTGCAAAATTCCTCAAAAGTTTTAATTTTACCAAATAAGGCCTCCATGACTCAAAATCCTTCATACGAAACTTTCTAGAGCAAAATGCAGAAAATGTCCTGATTTATTTCTTTCTTTAAAAGTGTAGCCATCCAACCCATCCAATTGATGAACCCCACTATAATGATTATACAAACAAAAAATGGCCACACCAAAGAAGACAATATACACCACCCATAAACATCCAAATTCATATGATGACCTGATTGGCCAGATTTTTTGTTCAACTGTTCCTCATCCCATGATGCACATTTTAGATGGATTGCATGTTATACACATACCATGTGGGCCCCACAAGTTCTGACTTGATTAATTTTTAAAGAAAACATAATCCATGGTACTTTAAAATTTCAACCCTCAAAAAGCATCGCCAGAAAATTTTGGCCGTGGAAGATTATTTGGTAAATTTTGAATTTATGAATAATTTTATGATAAATTTCCCTATTTAAATTTTAAATTATTTTAAATAATGTATAATTAACATTAAATATTTAAAATATTACACTACAAATGAAATTACAATTATTAATGGGTACCAAAATTTTACCTATTTAAAATCTAAATAATTTAAAATTAGTATAAATTAGATAGTTTTAAAATATTGCTTAGTAAATTTTTAATTAGGAAAAAATTAATTATAGTGGCATTTTTATAAAAAATCTAATTAAATTAGTTTACATATTTGAAATATTTTTAAATTAGTGAATGAAAGCAATGCATGTAAAAGTTATCATACACCATTTTATATGAATATTTCTCTTTTAATAAAACAATAATTCAATCATTTCAATTATTGTTGTCTTTTTAGATATTTTAATTATAAAAATAATTTTAATTAAAGATTTAATAAATTTTTATTAAAATTTTAAATTTTCTAACTAAATATTTATTATTTAATATTTTAAAATAATTTTTAAAGAAATCCTACTACCTCATAATAGTTGTAAAATCATTTATTGTGCAAATTTGAATTAATTAATTTTAAAAAAATTATATAATAGTTTAAATATGTTAAAGAGATCATCTCTCTATATATACAATATTTTAAATATTTAATTATAAATTTCTCTTTTAATTAAAAAATGACAGTCTTACCCTTTTGTATTATTGAGGTTTTAATTAAATAATTTCATTATAAAATAAATAAATTTCATTATAAAATCTCAAATAAATCTTCTTAATAATTTTTAAAATTTTAAATTATTTATTTACTTAGTTAAATTTATAAAAATAAATAAATAAATATTCCGCGTGCATCTGAACAAGCTGTCTGACTACTAAATAATATATCTAACTCTAATTAACAAATTTATGAGAAAATTTCTATTATTCTTCGGTTGTTTATCAAACTAATAAAAAAATATTTGATAATGAGATTTTCTACTCTCACACACGTGTACAAGTCAGTTAATGCACGGCCACCACATATGCCAGCATGGCAATGAAATATCCAGCCCATCCATTGGGTGGACCCCACTGCATAGACGATACTGCCCAAAAATAAAATTGATACATTCAGTAGGTGTGGAGAGGTATTAGAAATACGTTGACGGGTAGAAAACTTCAGCTGATTTTTTTCAAAACCGTACATTTATTCAGTTAATTGTGGTCCACCTGACTAGTGTTATAATATGATTCTCGGGATGGGGAATCTACATAGTGGTACCCTTGTGATGGATGGCTTGGATATTGCACGTGTAAGCCATGCTGGCATACGTGGTGGGTGTGCAATAACTGATTTGTACAAGCGTGTGGGCTTACCAAAGCTATTTGATAATAGAGAATACGCAATAATTCTAATTACCAAATAATATGGAGTATTAAACTCTTATATGGTATCTATACCTGCCCCAACCAATCTCAACCGCTGACAGGTATTCTCGTTGACTATTACAATTCTTTTATGTTCTTCCACTCATCACAGCCGTCCAAATGTCCACGTATTCCAGATCATAGACGTCAGTAACAACTGGCTTTCTTTCTTTCTTTTTCTTTTTCAGCATATTCTTGTCTATGTCCAAATTGCCAATGGGGGCCACACAACAATGAAGGGTTGGATATCCTCCGTCCACAATAAATCAACGGGTTGGATCATTGAATCATGACCCCATATCCAATTACTATCTATAAACTACACATATACGTTGAATGGAAACCATTAAAAAAAAATGCATTTAAACCATTATAAGGGTGGCCCACTTAATAATGGAATGGGCCAATGGGCCGGGCCGTACATCATTGACTCGTGACCGTCGAATGGATGATAAGGAAATGGTCAAGAGTCTAAACTGAATTAGCTGAATCAGATGGTTAAGATGGACGGATCATCACCAGTTTTGGGTGGGGTTTGATACCTTGCAATGGGGCCCATAATTTGGACGGTCTAGATGGCTCTGCATGGACACGCCACTGAGGACATGAGTTGCCACAGGTTAGTTAAACTGTTGCCAACGCACATTCTACTAATAAATCAGCTCTCACGAAGATTTTTTAGGTACAACTACTTTCTTTCACTATTTATATTTGGGAAAGAAAGTGGGTGTGCATTTCCATTGAGTGTGCACATGTGCGCTTATATTGTCGGTGCACACGTGTCACCCATTTTCAAAAGACAGGTAGCAGGCATCCCAGCAACTATTTCAAACAAAGAGTGTGGGCTTTGATAGGGTAGGGAGCCACCTTTCCACCCATGGATTGCATCCTTAGAATGATCTAAACCATTCATCGTTCTTATTACTACTGTATGGAAGCTGTCTTTGTAAATATGCTTCATTGATCATTGATGATCCGGATCTGAATCTTGGGTTTAAATATGAGCTATTAAATATTCATCTTCATACTCATTCAACAAATGCTTCCTATGATGGCCATAGAATTCAGAACATAAACGGTTCAAGTCATCACATGAGATGCACATAGGGTGGAAACCTGACAACATATTGTATCATACATTATAAAAACCCTAGGGAGTATGCAAATGGATCTGGAGGGTGGGACTCAATGAAATAGGTTGGATTTTGGCCGCCGAAAAAAATTGCCCTAAACCTAGGTCCTTGATGATCCTAAGCATCCAATTAATAATCCAAATGGATTAGCTTGACAATGGGAAGGACGCAAAGTCTAGATATTAACTAATTAGGCCAAGCCTTCAAGTTGGCTCTATTCAGAATTTTGATTTCATTTTTGACCTGTTAGCCTTACTTGTAAATAATGGTTAGTTAAAAATGATATGTTGAACAAATACAAATTGCTTATAATTAATGTTATAAAGATCTCTTGTGGCATAGCCAAATAAAAAAAATATGTGCGCTTGTTATATGTAGAACCAACAAATCAAATTACAGATTCCAGAATGAACTTGAGTTTTTACCCTTTTCACTTCTAGCCCACAATCTAAATAGTAAAGAGGACTTTTTTATTGGGACACATTAGAATTATGAGAATCTTATGCAATCCTAATTACAAGGCAATTAAGATCCCTTAATCATGATTACCGGACAAAACCATTCCAAAATTTGTGGGCCACAACAAGTGAACATGTTGATTGCAAGCAGGATTGTACATTATTCGCCGCAGCATCTCCAACCTGAGATTCCATAGGAATGATCCGTGGATGTAAGTTGCCTATGAACAATCTCACCTAATGAATTGGTTTGGATTCTACATAAACATCACAGGTGGGCCACAAACAACTTGAAATAATAGTAGTTACAATGCTTTCCCATGAAAGAAAAAAGAAAGGTTATGTTCCTTTACCGCAAATCTCATTATCAATTTGAGAATCCAAGTATATGGCTGTCCTTGTCAACCGCAAAAGCATAACAACAAAAGATTCGGTGTGTCCATCCATCTGAAAAGCCATGGTAGCCCCAAAAGCTCCACAAATTGGGAAGAGCTCCATTGGGTAGAGTGATGGCCCACATTATCAATTTGAGAATTCTAGTATATGGCTGTCCTTGTCAACTGCAAAAGCATAACAACAAAAGAATCCGTCCAAAACGTCAACGTAGCCCAAAAGCTCCCCTGATGTGTACACATTTGGAAGAGCTCTATTGGGTAGAGTGAAGGCCTGCCGAAGAAAAATATTACAGTGGTAGCTCGATTAAGGGAGAGGAATGACTTGGCGACGGACGACCATGATGAGACGCTTGATGACATCAGTAGGAGGCTGGATTTCAATCATCCTTCCATCGTTTGAGCAGTTTGGTGGCCCATCGCCTGAGACGTCGCTTTAGCGTGAAGCCCACAACAACACCAACAGCAAAGCTGATGGCGCACACCTTTGAACAAGTCCACAGTGAAACCACTTGCCTGCAATGTACAAATCAAAAGCCGTTACCGACTAAGCTGTAGGTCAGATATACATGGAAATGGTAACGAAAGATTCTACAGCAACAAACTGTGCACTTAAATTCTCTATTTTGCACATGACACCGGTGCTCTGTAACATACAACCCAAAAGACAATGCTCACAATGGTGGGCCACCCTGATGGGCAATATATCTCACAAATCAAGGTAAATGGACTTGGTATCCACCCAATGGTTCAGATCAGTGGCCGTAAAAGAGGACAGTTAAAATGAGTGGTGTTCAAATACAATTGCCAAAAGTCACAAAAATCAGATGGTCAGAGCCATCCATTCACTATAGGTCATCAATGTGACTGCCCACCAGATCAATGGTCCAATCACCATACGTGTTTTGCACTGTACAGTGAAGACGTCACTTCATAGAACTACAAAATGAAGTTCATAATACCTATTCTCATACCATGAGTTGATTTCTTGAACATTTGTTTGGCATGGTGGCATAGTCACATGTGTTGTAGGTATCTCAAAAAAAGAATGGGTCATGGCGTGTGGTTTCCTTGTTGTCGTTTGCACTTGCAAAAGGATTACAATCTTGAGAAAAAGTGAGTGGAGGAAAATCCCATAGATGACGGTAAAAGAAAAGGACTGCCAACCAACCAAATGACAGTGCATGTTCACCTCCCGGGCATACGAGTGATTACAAGAACATGCCAGGGACTGCACAACAACAGATTGTGATGTTGTTTATTGGGCCCGTCAATGAGCAGGGCCCAGGATGATATTTTGAACAGGCCTTGGTCAACCAGTTCAAAATATGGGCCCGAGCCAACCCCAGGCCTTGGCCCATTGATAACCCTCTGGTTACTCAATGGTCATTTTCAGAAATTGATAATCTCAAGGTTACGTAAAACACTAATACATGCATCAAACTTCAAAGAAAGTACACACCAATCTCATACCAGAAGAATGTGAAAATTATGTATTTTTTAATGAATGCGCATCAACTACATGTGAGTTTTAAGACTCGATAATTAGTGAGGACTCATTCGGTCCTGAGTAAAGGCAGGTTGAGTCACCCCTGATTCCTCTACCTGACTTGTATTGCCAAACCAGATTGGACACAACCGAGTTCAATGCAACTCGAGTCTGAGTCAACTCGGATGAGTGGCATCTGACTCAGATGGGTCATCAAACCTTGATGCAGAAACTTCAATGGATTGCAGTAACCCCATATCCCTGACTGATACACATTGGATACTAGTACTTTAGGGCCACTCATCATCATAGCCTTCTCCCAGCCTTTGGATTGTGCATGCCACTAGCAGGTACAATCCAAAAATATTAAAATAGTTTCAGATATGACAGCATTTAATAATATAAATTAACTACTTAATAATTCATAAGTTCTATATGTATCACTTAATGACATAAATTAGTGTCCTTATAGTTCGAATATTTAATTATTTACTTAGTTGAGTACTATTGAAAGTACAATCATTCAAAAACCCTGAAACTCGACTCGACTCGATGTCCAGCAGGGTCAGTCGACTTGAAAACTGTGCCATTAATAGTATTTATGATGACGATAAATGTTTAAAAGTGCTTACCCATATCAAAATATATAATAGCCAGAGAAAACACAAATAATCATGGTACGTTGGTTAGATGTGTCCTCCTCTGATGGAGACCGTGGGTCCGGAACTTCATCCCTTCTATCTTTTTCTCTTATTGTCTTCCTTTAAAATGAAAAGCCCAAGAGACAGATCTGGTCCCAGTCATTGCAGGTTGCATCAAGTCACAACAAGTCAAGACCGATTCTGACTTGGGATTGAGTTTACTAGTGACTCAGGCTGAAGATCTTGTCAAGTTGAGTCAACTGAGTTAAAGTCGAGCCACCAAGTTTTAGAAATATGACGAGTACCCAAACAAGGTAAGCATTGATTTGGTGCATGAAATCTAGCAATAAATGAATCAAGTTCCTAACAGTAAATCAGATCCGAAACAATTACAAGTTATTATCATCAGAGAATCAATACTTCCTAGCAATGAAATTACTCAACGTAGTTCTCGAGGAAGCAGCCAACTAAACCAGAGATCAAGTTAAGAAACAGACCAGCAAAAACCATTCCGATTCTTGTAGAAGGCAAAAATAGTCATGGAATCTCAATGGGAAAGAGTCAAATTGTAAAGATCCTTATCGAATTCTAGGCCTTATCGCAATTAATTGGAGTTGGCTACACGAATCCTGTTCAGCCATTCCACTCTATCAAGGGCCATAACTTCAGTTAGACCATTCCATCATCAAGTCTTTTCTTACTACCTCCACCCACGTCCTTTTAGGGTTTCCACTTGTCCTTTTAGAGCCTTCAACTTGCACCGACTGCTAACCAGCGCCGTTCTTGGTCTCCATTGCTCATGACCAAACCATCCACCTCATCTTATTACCTATTGGTGCTATACTCCCAAGTTCCCCGGGATGCATTCATTTCTAATTCTAACTTTCCTTGTCTTGCCACTCATCCATCTCAACATTCTCATTTCAGCTATACACATCATATGAAGAAGCGAGTCTCTAACCTTGTGATGAAGTCATTAAAATCATTCATTACCCATTATTCCTATCCACTATATACTATTTAAATAATAGAAAAAGAGAGGGGGAAAATGTCAACTGAAAGCAGAAACTGAAGCTGACTGGCAAACATCTACAAAACCTAAACCATGTAACGTAACTGCCAAATAAGGCGTATTTGGAATGCCTTTGTGCATATTGAGCAACTACCAAATAAGTATGCATTTGGATGCAGTATCGCATTAATCTGCAATTATTGGTCTAATGAAGTGTGAATGACCAAATTGTGATTTCCTTAGCATTCATATTGAGGATTTGGGTTGCAAATTGTGATTATATTACTTTCAAAGTGGCCATGAAAGAATACAACCACAGCTTGAGGGCAACATTCCCATTATGATTTCTAGGAAACATCGGTAATCTTTGTTGGTTCTTCTTGATAAGTTGATTGAACTCGTGCATCCAAATCCAGCCCAAGGAAGCATTACTCAACTATCAGAACTGTTATCATCATGTTCGAAAGAACAATTGCTGTGCAGCTTTAGACGAGGCAATAAACCCCAAATTTCGTATCAATTTTACAACACAATAAATTGGCAGACTGCTTCCATAATACAACTTGGTGACCGGCTATACGAAAAAGAAAAAAGGAAAAAAAAAAAAAAAAAAAAAAAAGACCTCAGTGAGCCAAGTGAGCGAGCTGTTCCTCTTTTAGTCAGAACTCAAAAGGAGAAAGGTCACTCTTAGTATCTCTTAGTATTCCAAAAGCAAGATATTGGAGCACGGAGAAACGATGGGGAGTCAAGGCATTTAATAATGATGAGAAGCAAGCATGGACAAGGTCCTCTAAAGTTGGGCAGCCTATTGCCATCAATGAGGTCAAACGGCATCGTACAAAATGTTCATTACACCTTTGATAGATCATTAGACTGATATGAGTTGCGATAGAGCTGGGTCATCTACTTCATAGCCAAGTGCTCCAAAGATGACAACTACTCTCCTCCGCTACTCGTAGGGCATGTTTGGGCACATGGAATCCAATGGAAAAGAAAGGAAATAATAATAAATATTCAACGATGATTTCCATGAGAACTATTAAAACATGGATTCCATTTTAGAGTTCTTGTTTGGATAGCGACTATAAATCTTAGTCCTCCCACAAAAGTCCAAGGATTCAAATTTTGGAAAAGGTAATAATTATTTTATGGAATTCACATTTTCATTTGCCATCCAAACAACATAAATTGTCACATCAAAGAAAAATCCATTTTCTCTTCCATTGTTTGGCATGGATTCCATGGTATCCAAACATGGCCTAAATGCAGAGGTACTTGCATTTTCCAGTCAATTGAGAGCATCAATAAAGCAAGCATTCTTGACCAGAATCAGTAGGAGACCCATGATTGTTTTTATTGGAAATGAAACTTTATTAGGATTACTGACAAAGAGTATTACAGGACATCCATCAAGACAACGGATCGGAAGATCACACAAAGGAATAAGACCAAGAGACTCCTTAGCAAGATAATTAGATCATTTGGCGCTCTAGGAATGAGGTTGAACGAAGCCAAACTGATCTGAAGATGAAGACTTTCCATGGCCCTCCCTCTGTAAGGCTCAAGAGAGGGCACATTTAGAATCTACTTTGATGATGCCAGTAGAAAGATACGAGTTTCAACCTCAAGTATTGCTCGAATTTCCACTTTTCCAACCCTGGATTATAAAGAGAATACCAACTTAACCCTGGATTACACGGAGAATACCATCTTAATGCTGCCCCTATCATTCCTTGAGAACCCTCTAATCCTAGAACAACTGAAGTGTCCTTGGAGCGACCATCCACCCTAAATTTCCACTCCCAACCAACTGGTCCGTGACCATTTGAAGGCAAACCTACCACATTCTCCCAGAAACAAACAGCCCAGTACACTATGAGTGGACCATCATGATAAACCCATATCAACAGATTTGCCTTTTTGGGGTTCGCCAGCACTACAATCTTAATCATTGGCCTTTCAAGGCCAAGAGTTTGAACTGAGGACTCGCTTCAAAACCAGCATGGTACGCCAAACAAAGTCCCAAAATGGAAATTCTTGCTACAGCTAGGCTCTGAAGAGGCAACGAGTGGTCCAAGGCAGCCAACCTTTGGATTTAATATATATATATATATATATATATAAGCTGGGAAATTAGCCTTAGATGATGATGATCTAGAAATCATAGATTCTTCGGCGGGGTTCTCACTTGCAAAGAAGAATCATGTGACTATAAGAACTCAAGCTCTCATTAATGGTTGCAAGTCCACATGAGTTTTAAGCCACATAGCACCCCATGATACACACAATCATTGTTTGAAGTATCCCCGATACTATTGAAATATCCCCAATATTATCCATATCTCCAACTTGGCGATATTGGTAACACTGGTAGAGATACCGATAACACTGTTAGTATCAGAAATTCCAGGTATCAGCGATGTATTGCTAAATATTGCCAATGCATCCCCAATATTTTTTGACTATGTAAATTCCAGGTATCACTTGTATTGCCAATGAATCGATATCACCAATGTATCACCAATATTTTCAGTTGTGTAAATTCCAGGTGTCATTTGTATTGTCAATGTATCAGCGATATTTTGATAATATCGCCAATGTATTAATATCCAAAAAAATTGTTTATTAAAAAAAAATCCATTTCAATTTTTTATGGGCGCATAGTTGTATGCAGTGTTCAATTTGATGACAATAATATCAATAATATCATGATATTATCGTCATCGCAGCGTCGTCGATATCGAGACCACAATCTTTTGTTTTCTTTTCAGTTGCTAACAATTTGTCAACGAAATATCGTGCTGTCGATATTCTAAAATATCGATAGACGTTTGGATGAAAAATTGGATGGATGGATAAATGGGATGGCTGGCTGGATGGATAGATGGGATGGTTGGGATGGTTAGACTGATTTCTTAAGACATGACATGCTTTTAGGCCCACATTAAATGGAAACTTATTATTTATGCATTCTTTTTATAATTTTTTTTTATTCCTAAATATGCGAATATGCGTATTTTAGCATCTCCTAAAGTTTCACTGAAAAATTCCACCGTTTTCGCCATGTTTCCCTGCATTACCGGTTATCAGCGATATTATCAACAACATCGATATTGTTTCCGTATCGCTGACTAGCAAAACTTGTAGCGATATTGATACTTTGAACACTACACAGAATGTCTCAACAACATTCGGTGTGTGATACTTGATTAAAAGCTTTAACAATCCTTAATTTTCCATCCCAAGATTTCATTCACTCACCTGTGACCCAAAGTTTTAGTCTCAACAGCCTGGATCTCACACAGACATGCATGTTGACATGTTTGGCAAGGTTTTGAATGACAGTATTGATGCGTGTATTGAACGGGCCCAAAAACAATCAATACAGTGTGTATCGCAACATATCGGACCTATATTGGCTGAAATTTTTTCAGAACAAAAAAATCAAAAAATAATGGTAAATAGGTAAAAATAATGGTGAACATTATAATCTATCATATTTTCTGTTTTTAACATGTATTCAATATGTATGAGCATGTCCTTTGAGAAGAATGTTGTCTGTTAGATTCACCTGCTGAAAGTGAACAAAATAGGTCCTAATTGAACAAAAACCAAGAATGATTTCGGGCACATTACATATGAATACAACAAAGAGAAGTTTTTTTTAGAGAGAGAGAGAGAGAGAGAGAGAGAGTGATTGTTTTCCCTTTCGTCCAACATTTCCCAAAATGGTTCATTCCACTTTGATTTACTGAATCCCACTCAAATCTTATGTTTTGAACTCAAAATAAGCATAGATCTGGTCTAAGATTAGTTTCTAATGTTCCTTTATGGTTGAAATGAAGAAAGAAGGGGAAAAAAGAAAAGAAATTTTGAAAATTAAAAAAAAAAATCAAAAAAATCAAAACAAAGCCTTTATAGCCTTACGGCCTATGTCAGCTGTAACAGCCCTGTCTTGATACTGGTACAGGGCACATAGGCTTGTATCAGCTAATACAGGCCAATACGACCCCTTTTTTTCTTGACGGACTAGTTCACCCCCATATTGTGTAATAGGGGTGACCAATACTGTTACATAACGGCCAATACAGTTTTAACATGGTAGATATTCAAAACAATGATGTTTGGCAAAAGCAGAATTCAAATCCCAGTCTCCATAGTAGCCATGGGATTTCAAAGTTCTAAACGGGATGCAATTTTGGGTTTTGCGTATGAAGGATTCTGTTTTGGGGCTTTCTAAATTGGGAGGTACATCCATAAGCAATGTTATCAAATGGCATAAGCGATCCCATGTGACCCAAGGAGGCTATGCGCATATTTGACCCAAGCAAATGCACAGACCCCAAAACTTTTTTAGTTTTTGAAAAAATAAAAATAAAAAATTTGAAAAACTAAGGGAAATTATGAAGAAAAAAAAATTTATATAAGAATACTACAAGTGTAAGTGAGTAAGAGAGTTAAGAGAGAATGAGAGTATTTAAGAGGGAGAGAGTATGAGGATAAAAGAGTTAAGAGGGATTGAGAGAGTAAGTATTAGAGTGAGAGAGTAATAGAGTAAAGAAAATGGGGAGTGGGAGTGCCTATTTATAGGCAAAAATGGACAGAAAATGAAGATAGAATATTCCCAATGGTCAGAAACCTGACCGTTGGGACATTATGCCACCATATATTAAGTATGTGATGGCATAATCGCATATACGTTGTTTATGCGGTCACATTGCCCAATGGTACAAAATTTGCATATGCCACTATAGAGTCCATGGTCTCCAAATGGCATATGTGATCGCATATGACACCACTGTCCACAACTTCTTATGGGTCTCTCCTTGGGTGCTTGGATGAAAGATTGGTGGCTTTTTCATTATGTTCATTATGTGATTCATCACCAACATCATGCCCTTGTCCCGGCCAAGGTTATGGGAGTATCGTCTAAAACCGGTACATATTGCCCGATGTTTATTGGTATTTTCCATGGACAATACAGCTGCACCAGCTCGTATTGGCCCGATACAACAAGGTACACGGGCAATACAGGCAATATGAGCCCATATCAGTCATGAACGATTCAGTTTATAAAAACTGATTTGCAAACCATGGTCCTGGCTATTTGGGGTTGGTTTTTCATGATTGCTTAGCAGAATTTTGGCAACTACCTGCTCGCTAACATAGACCATCCTTTTACCTAAGCTTGAGACCAGCTGGACGTTGTTACCATGCAATGTTTATTTGGGCCAATGTGACAAATATTGCCGAGATCTTCAAAATCTAGCAAATATTTCCATGGATGATTAATCAAAACAATATTCTCAGGACAATAATGCAAGATTTTCAATATCTCGACAGTTTTAAATTTTTCGCAGTTTTATCAAGAAATCATGGTGATCTTAACGCAAAAATTATTTCAAAGTAAGATGAATCATTTATACCTATATTTTAAATTTTTTAAATTATTTTTTATTTATAATTAGTATCTTTAATAATTTATTTTCAGCCAGATCTTCCAAATAATATTGCAAGAAAAATGTCAAAATTTGAAAATCTCCAGAGAGAATCCCAGGCAGAGAAATTGTTGAGAATGAGATTTGTTACTATTGATTTGGGCAAACCAGTGTCCTAATAACATGGTTTAAGAAAACTTCTTATTCAGCCCAAAGCCGAGTCATACCAATTCGGTTGGAACCAGTTTGGGCCACACTCCGCTACAAAATGTACACCGACTATGTCTGACTCGGTGTCGACTCTGCCAATCAGTCCTACTTGATGCCGACTCTAGTCAATCACTCGAGTCAAGGTGAATCACTCCGGGTCACAACCGAGAGAGAGAGAGAGAGAGAGAGAGAGAGAGAGAGAGAGAGAGAGAGAGAGAGAGTCTTTTTTCATAAAAATATGTGCCATTTATGAATGATGGCAATGGTTGTACTTATGAACTAACATGAGAGAGAGAGAGTCTTTTTTCATAAAAAGATGTGCCATTTATGAATGATGGCAATGGTTGTACTTATGAACTAACATGAGAGAAAGAAGGAGACTTGCTATGTGAAGAGTGAAAAGGAGAGTCGATGTGTGCGTGTGTGTGTTTGTGAGTGCGAGAGAGGAGAAGAGGAAATATTTTATTATTTTTTTCTAATTTTCTCTTTTTTCATTGTTTTTGTGATTCATCCGATATAGGGCTAGTTCTATACTAGAGTGAGTTGTGCTCTGGAACCAATACTTCAAACCAAGCATAAAAAGGGGCAACAAACTAAATCCTTTTTTCTCTTTCCTCATGAGATTCATATTTAAGGTTTTTCTATGCATAGGAAACTAATTCTTGATAGAGATAACAACACAAAACGAACCACTAAATATTACACCTACCCTAATCCCAATGGTGATTGCTTCATGAATAAAATATTATATATAGCATGCCAATAACGACCTTCGGTTATGGCCCTTCGTAGAGTCAAATAGCAGAACAAGATTCATGTAGCCGACCCCAATTGATGAAAATAATGATCATATATAGTATGCCTAACACCTTGTAAATATAGAGTCCACACCATCCAGTCATCACCATAGAATTGCCCAAGCAATTTTGTCATGCATCAGTAGCATTCATATCCCTTCTCACCACCTTAAACGAAGTACTTTTAGGTCTTACCCTCATCCTTTTTTCAAGCCCCTTCAAATCCTACTCAAAATATCGCTCCTTCCTGAGGCCATCACTAGTTTTCCAAAGAAAATGGTTGAATCATCTCCCTTATTTTATTTCATGTTGAGTCTACACTTAACCCTAAAGATTCTAGGGTAATTGTGTAAGATGTTGGATTATCTAATAATCTAATTACATTCATTGAGTGCTCATGGTGAAGTTTGCATTTTTTTTCCTTTTGTTTATGATTGAATTATTCAATTTATATAGGGTTTTGCATGGAAAGACTTGGAATTTCCAACAAATGATCTTTTTTTATTTCTTTAGGTTTTCTTTTTTTCTTTTTTTTGGAATCATGGGAAGAATTTGGGCTCAACATGACTGATAAGATTGATATTGAATGGTAATAATTGTAGTTCATTTATTAGATGAAGTTGCCTTTACCATTAGCATATGCAAGTGAAAGGAAATAGACACACGTTTCTCCGAATTAATGTGCCAAAACACACCAACATGGTCATTTCCCAAATAAAAGATGTCACCCCAAGCCACAAAGTAATTAGTAAGTTTAGTACTTGTACAGTATGTGTACAATAAAGGTTTTTTTTTTTCCCAACGGGTGTCCTAAGGCTTGAAAGACCATTTAAGGAAGACCGAAGATGAGGTGATTGTGGTGATAAAATATCTGGGTAGCGACACAAGTTTCCAATTGCTTAGTCTCATACTCTTTTTTTTTTTTAAGATAACGATTACTTTATTAAGAACCAAAAAGAGGACAAAGAGAGAGTCGACCTACTGAGATAGCAAAATGACTACACTCCAAAAAAAAGCATAATATGCATAATACAACCTAAGTTTTCAACATTAGAAGCCCACTCGACTATATTCTACTTCACTCTATGGACTATGGACCTTGCCGTGTTGGAGACACCATTGAAGCACCTCTCATTCCTTTCTTCCCACACCGACCACCAAACAGCCAGGACAGCCATTCTCCATATCGCAGTTCTATGCTCGCCTAGACTAGCACCATGCCAGGCCTTGAGCAGCCGGCCTGTTGAATCTGGGAAGGACCAGAACATATCGAAGGGGGTTAAAATTGCTTACTTTCATACCTTTTTGGGAGGAAGTTAAAACAAGCATGCTTAATTTCATATTCAAGTTCCATTCAGAAACCAGCCTTCACAAGGAAGTAGCAGCTTCTTTTATTGCGCTTGTGGGGAAAACCAAACCGGTCCCTCACACTAGAAGAACGACCATTTAACTACAAGTGATATGCCTTTGAGCTAAGGTAGACCCTGAGGTGCCTCTGTGCTGAGGTAGACTCCAAGCTGGCGTGACCAAGGTCCAAGCAGAAGGGCCATCGACACAAGGCAAGCAATTCCTCCAGCTCGAAGACGAGCTATTGAGCTGAGCCGTCAGAGGACGGACCTCGGTAGGAGAGGACTTGCCCCGCCAGGAATATCTACAATGCGGGTAAGGAACCCAAGGGAGAGGAGCTCAAGCCCCGAGCTTACTAGGTTGGTCACTACCAAAGAGGTGGTACGAGAATCCGGAGGGAATCTCACACAGAAGGATCCGACCTAAGATCGGCCGAAAATCACTTCGGGAACTTCGAGATAAGGATCCCGTCAAAACAGGGACTCTCCAGCGTATCACATTAAGAGATGGAGATGCAAACGGCCCCAGAACCCTATATAAACAACTACTCTAAATTAGAAAAGGGGGAGAAAGAAAGAGGTGAGATCTAGACCCTAGCTTAAACTCTTGAGATCATCGTCTACAAGCCTATCTTCGGCAGTAAAGGGTACACCCCTCCTCTCTAGCTCTTGCAGGTCCATCGAAGGGAGCAGTTCTACATCATCTTCGTCTATTGGCCAGAATCTGGTAACAACAACGATCATTCCCACAAAAGAGAGAGCAGAAGATTTAAAAGACTTTAAGCCAATTAGCCTTCTCTGGAGCCACTATAAAATTCTCACAAAGGCATTGGCTCCAAGATTCAGATCAATTCATGGTAAGTTGAATCTCAGAGGGCATTTATCTATGGGAGGCAGATCTTGGAAGGTTGCTTGGTGGCCTGTGAATGACTTACTTCAAGGTACAAAGAGCACAAATCATTTGCTAATTGGACATGAAAAGAGCCTACAATCACGCGGCTTGTTAGTTTTGAGACCATCTGATGAGAAAGATGGGTTTTGGAGATGTAAATGGATGATGGAGTGCGTGTAATATGCCCAGTGTTCAATTCTTGTCAATGAGACTCCTAAGGGCTTCTTTAGGGGCACTAGGGGCCTTCAGCAAGAAGACCTGCTCTCCCCCTTTCTCTTTAGTGTGATTGCAGAAGCACAAAGCAGGATATATATATGGCTAGATTGGTGAATGTCGTAGAGGGATTCAAGATTGAAAATGTTGATTTCTAGATTTCACACCTTCAATTCGTAAATGACACGATTCTTTCTTAAGATGCAAATGAGACACGAGTCGCGAACTTGAGATTGGTCCTTAGATGCTCTAAAGTGGTGTCATGTTACAAGCTTAACCTTCAGAAGAATGAGATTATTGGCATTAACTTAGAAACGGAAGAGGTTGGTTGTTTCGCTGCTTCTTGTGGGCGCAAAGCAGAAAGCTATCATCCACATACCTCAACCTCCCCCCATGTGTCAATAAGCTAGATAAGCATTTGGGGGAACCCGTAATAGAAAGATTCGAAAGGAAGCTTTCGGCATGGAAGGAGAGATATCCCTCTTTTCGAGGAAGGATTACCCTAACTAAGTCAGCTCTCACCAACAAGCCTCTTTAATGCAAGAGCATTTTCACACCAGGCTCAAATGGGGTAGCCTGTGGGATGCGGGAACACACTCGGGGTGGGTGACCCGTGTGAGGTGGGTGGCTCATGTGAAATGGGGCCCACGAAGGGGTTCGGCCGAGATCTTAACCCATGCGATGTGAGGCCTGGATTATGAGATAAAGGGATTGATTTGCCACTCTATATCAATTAGAGCTTTTAGAGCATGTGGTCAATTGTCCTACATCAAAGTGGTATCAAAGCGGGAGGTCTCGTGTTCAAGACTCCTTACCAGGGGTGATTAATGCAGGGGCATTTTCACACCGGGCTCGAGTGGGGTAGCCTGTGGGATGCAGGGACACACTCGGGGTGGATGGCCCGTGTGAGGCGGGTGGTTCATGTGAAGCGGAACCCATGTGAAGTGTGGCCCATAAGGGGGTTTGGCTGAGGTCCTAACCCATGCAATGTGGGCTTGGGCTATGAAATAAAGGAACTGATTCACCACTCTATCAGTTTGAGCTTTTAGAGCAAGTGGTCAATTGTCCTGCATCACTCTTTATTTCATATTGTTCTTCAATGCCCAGCAATGGTATTGGAGAGGATTGAAAGAATCCAAAGAGATTTTCTTTGGAAAGGGATGGAGAATTATCACAAGTTACATCTAGTTGAAAGGAAGGAAGTTTGTAAATCATTCAAGGGGTAGTAGGTATCAAATTGTTGAAGGTTATAAACATAGTGCTTCTAGGAAAGTAGCTTTGGAAATTTGGTGTGGAACCAAATCATCTTTGGCATCATATCATCGCATGCAAATATGTTGCCTATGGTAGCAAATGGTTCACGAAGGCCTCATCTCAATATACAAACCACCATAGGCCCCATTGAATTTTTTTTCCCAAAAGCAATAACATCGATACTTTGGTTGATTTGGGTTAATTCAATTACTTTCTTCTTTTATCACCCGAAATGGTCTGGTGATCTGAACCGTCCATGGGATGAGAATTACTATGGAAGGGCCATCATGTGAAAATTGCAAAATCAGACAATCCTACTTGCGCAATTTACTGAACTTTTTTCCGGTTTAATGTTGACCACTGGTAATGTTCCTTTTCTACAGTTCATTTCTATGTTAAATGTTGCCTTTGATAGTTAAGATTGTCGAATCAGTGAGTTTCAGTGATGTGACCTATTTATGCTAGGACAAACCAATGAATGGCCTGGATGAAGGACTAGAGTGCCACTTACCAATTTATTGCACAGCACATGATGCCTTCATGCAGTGCCCTACGAATTGGAGGGAATGATTTTAGCAGTTCATCATTTGATCATTCACCTGCACTTTTCTAACATGTATTTCAAATGTGTCGAAAATCAAATTTGGGCAGGGAGAAATGAGCTTAAAACGGATAGTTTTGGCTTCCATGGACATATGGGGTTTTAGCTCGAATTATGAAATTAGTGGGCCCCACTTCTGTGAGCCACCTGATAATTGGAATTGCCTAATATTTTAGACCAAGGCTATCTAACCTTGGGTCTTATGTGTTGCACACTAAGGTCATGTTGGCAGTATAGTTCATACAATTTACCTCTTCAAGCTCACTCTCATGTGAATACACAGTTGAATTCCTGGAAATTCTTCAACAACATCCAAACTGATGGATCCCACATGATCAAATTCCAGATTACCAAACATGACCGATGGAGTTGAATTCTAAGGGAATCCAATTCCTGGAATTGAATTCTTAAGTAATTCCAAAACTCCAGGTTGCCAAATGACACCTAACAATCAGAAGTCTACCATATTTTTCCACAATGCATCAAATGTCACAGAAGTTAAAGATCATTTCCAAACAGAAACAATTTTAAAAAATTAAAATTAAAATTAAAAAGCAAGAATTAAAGAGCCATTTACACCCGCCATTTTATTGATATATAAACCCTTTCTGTCAGCTTTTTAGGTAATACGACAGTACAAGGATGGGTCATTCTAATAGAAAATTTAGAAAGAAGAGGGCGGGTTTAGATTAGAATAGATGAAAATGAGAAGAGAAATTTGAAGGAGTTGGAGGGGTACCCGTGTGCTCTGCGAACGACGATCTGAGTCTGACCAGATGAGAACTCAGAGCCTCTGAAAGAGCTGCTGTTCGAACCTCCTTCCTCCGCCAGCGACCGCAGACCTTGCTTGAATCTCTCCATCTCCTCTCTCTCTCTCTCTCTCTCTCTCTCTCTCTATCTCTCTCTATCGAAAATGCAGACCGAGCAGCTATATCACGAGCAGAGAGAGAAGGAGAAGCAGAGATTTTTTTTTTTTTTTAGGGTTTATGGGATTGGTGGGAGAGAATGGGCAGAGAGATAGAAGAGGTGAGTCGTGTCACACACGTGTGCCAGATCAGCGCCATGCCTTGGGTGGAGCCGACTAGACTGCGCGCGGATTCAGTCAGGTCGTGACCGTGGGGCCCACCTCGATGTATGTGTTGTATATGCCGCCGTCCATCCGTTTTCCATCTATTTTAGTGTATGGCCCACAAATAAAGCAAATCCAAATCTCAAGTGGACCACACACAGTAACAGTGAACATTGAACGCTGACCATTAACAACTTCATATAGGGTCGACCTTTTTTATTTGCCATCCAACCTGACAAGGTCCCATAGACGTGGACCAAAGGAAAACATAAATATCAGCTTGAGCTAAAGTAGTGGACCCATAAAATTTTAATGGTCATTTGCCACTGTTTCATGTACTACGGTCCACTTAAGATTTGGATCTACTTCAATTTTTTAACCCCATGTATTAAAATGATCTTGCAGAACGGATGCATACATGAAGATGGGCCTCTCAAAATTCAGTTTGAGATGGAAACCATCTAATCAATTGTTACAGAAAGTGGAAGGCACTTGTTCGTCCTATCACAAACAGGCGGCAGGTTACAGAAAATGGAAGGCACTTGCTCGCCCCAAACCGGAACTGAGAATTGATAAAATCGTCCTATCACAAACAGGCGGGTCAGTTCTTAGTTCCTGAAAAACAAAAGATCCCTATCCTTAAAATCAAGAATCACAAACAGCATGTCCTGATCCGTCCAAATAGCATATCCTATCCTTGCTGTGGAGGCCCACCTTGATGTATATACATGCCGTCTGTCTGTTTTTCCAGATCATTATTTTAGCGCATGAGCCGCAAGAAGAAGAAGATAGATCGAATTCTCAGTTGGACCATACCATAGGAACAGGAAATCGGATTGCGTACTGAGTTACTCAGTACGCTCTTACCGTACTTAGTAAACTCAGTTGGGCCTACTATAAATTTATGTGGTTTATCCACACCTTCCATCCATTTTTCCATCTAAGTTTAGGCACTGAGCCCAAAATTGAAGCTTATAGAAATCTCAAGTGGACCATTCCACAGGAAACAGTCGAAATAATGATTTCCACCGTTGAAACATTTCTAGGCCCCACAGTAACGTTTAGTTTTCATCCAAACTGTTCATAAGACCAAAATAACATGGATGAAAGGAAAAAACTAATATAATCTTGATCCGAAACTTCTGTGGCCCCCAAGAATTTTTCAACGGTATAAATTCAATTCACACTATAAATTCAATTCACACTGTTTCCTGTGGTGTGGTCCATTTTAGCCTTGCATATGCTTTTGACAGACTGGATAAAATACTTAAATCACGGTGGACCCCACAGAGTTTACTCAGTATGCTTAACGTACTGAGTTACTCAGTACCCAATCCGCTTCCAGGAAACAGTGGTGATTTAACACCCGACCATTAAAAACTTTCTAGGGCCTATCATAATGTTTCAGTAATGTTTATTTGCCATCCAACCTGTTGCTAAGGTCACATAGACCTGGGATGAGGGGGAATAAACAAATATCAGATTTATCAAAACTTATGTGGCCAATCAATGGTCAATCACCACTGTTTTTTTATGATATGGTCCACCTAAGAATTAGATCTGCTTCATCTTTGGGCTCATAACTTTAAAATGATCTGGAATAACGGATGGACAGTGGATATAGAATACATACATCAAGGTGGGCCCCATGGTAAAAGGCCTCACCGTCTTGGGTGAGGCCAGGGCTGCGCTTAATCCACTACCCCCGAACCCGGGGTGAGCCCTTGACCCCCAAATGGACCCCACAACAGCTGAGTGATCGGCGGTTTTCCTGGCTCACTTATTCAGATTTCATAGTCGAGCACGTTTGGCCCGCCACTCAGTTTGGTTGCACATCTTTTAAACAGAGAGAGAGAGAGAGAGAGAGAGAGAGAGAGAGAGAGAGAGAGAGTACTTTTCCACACGAATTTTAGCCCTCTTTTACTTCCACAGAAAGTAGACACTTGCATCAATGTAACAACTGAATCCTTTGTTAGAAAACTGGATCTATGTAAGAAATGTGACAAAATGAATTTTTGGGGCCATGGGAACAACAAAAAAGGGGAAAAAAATCAATTTCTCAAGCAGCTATAGTCAAGCTTACAAGATATAAACATACACCCAATAAAGAGTGATACTCAATTTATAGAACCCTGACTTTAAACCCTATACACATTTATCTAGACTATATGATACAGCTGGACGTATATATTAATGTGGACGGGTGCTCTTTTTACCCACCATGCGATTGACACTGGGCCACCTGTGTCTAGTTTGACCAGACATGTATCAGACCTTGCTTGTTGCCAGTGTAGATCTCGTTTCGGTCCTCATCGTAGAAGAGGGCAGTCACATCTTCGAGAGCTTCCTGGACAGTGCTTCGGATCCACGACCTGCCCGTTCTGCCCCGCGGGCTGATCTGAAGATTGGGGTCGCTCGAAGAGATCTTTGCAATGCACTTTCCTGTTAGGATGTTGCTCATGTTGATTGATCCGACTGCGCCAGCTGCTCAAACATTCTCGAAATCAGTCTCTGGGAGGGGCAGTGAAACAGCCATAGTTCCAAAACTCAGTGACTTGACTCAGAACAACTTAGCTGAGTCAACTCAACTCGTCGAGATTCCAAGCTGAGTCACCATGAAACTTGCTGGCGAGCTCAGTGACTTGCCCACTCGTCAACTTGACATGACTAGCCACGACTCAAACTGAGTTACTCGGTGATTGCTTTTTGGAATGAAGAATAAAAGCAGTGCGTGAGATTTGAATCCTCGACCTTACCAAGAGAGGCAACTGCTGCTACACACAAGCCATGCACTTCATCTATGACGTGTGTCAATTTTTATATTCATAACCATTTAAATAGCTCTGTTACTTAATTATTGCTTTTTTTCCTCTTTTTTTTTTCTTTTCTTTTTTTTTGAAAGATGAGATTTATTAGGCTAAAGCCAAAAAAGAAAACAAACAATAGCAGGAACAAGGAAAACAGACAATAAAAGGAGCAAAAATCCTAGGAAAAAAACAATATTACTTAATTATTGTTATTAATTTAAAAATAAAATATCAAGTTGAGTCGAGTCTTCGAGTCAACCTGACCCAGCTGGACATCAAGCTGAGTTGAATTTTTGGGTTTTTGAACTATGGAAACAACGAAGGAAGAGGACTGGTCATGGGATCAAGATAGCTTAAGGGTCCATACTAGAAATAAATGCTACTTGCTACTGCTAAACCCAAAGAACCACACATGCCAAAATTGCACGAGCATTTGAGATACTGAGTCTTCATCTGGAAGGCCACAGCATTCATATGCCTTGGCCCCAAAATCAGGCCAGTATGCTCATCAGGTGGGATGCACATGTAACTTGAATGTTGGATGCTGGATACACTCTTTTAACTACCATATTTTACGAAATCTAGCTCCCCTGACAAGCAGGCCATCCTGATTTTTTTGGGCAGGGGAACATAACTGTGGAGCCCGCCTCATAAACAGCAGGATCCCACATATGCTGCGGGAGTAGCACAAGTGGGGTATCTAGATTTGACAACTCAGATGTCACAAGATGAAATTTATGGAATTGATATAACAGATATCCAAGACATGGATTAGAAAAAGAAGAAAACAAACAAAATTATCATATGTACCTTCTCCATCGTCTTCGGTTCCTTCCTCAGCTTTACAATAGGAGATTATCAGGTCCTGATCGCTGGTTATGTAGATGTTGTTTGTGTTGCAGTCAGGGTGCCACAACAAGTGGTCCTCAAATGAAGTAACCAGCTCTCCTCGGAAATTCCACACAGCAACAGTTCTGTCCCGGAATGTCAAGAAAAGGTGGTTCTCATAAAGGAAGATGAACGCAGATGGAGTCATGAACTCTGTCCGGCTCACTTCAGTCAAGTCCGAGTTCCTCACCTGATCGAGTGGTCAAATAAAAGGGAAGCAGATAAGAACATCAAACACCCAAACCAAGTTTTATATATATATATATACACACACACACACACACACACACACACACACACACACACACATATGTGTGTGTAGCAAAAGCAGCCCACCCACATCAAGAATTTGCAGGTTCTCGTTTTCTTGCTTGACCAGAAGCTTCTCATTGAACTGCTCGATGAAATCAACCTTCTTGTTACGATGCAGCAAGTGATGGAAAGATTTTAACACAGTCCCATTTTCGATGGAGAGTATCTTCAGAGGAACATAACCAGGGGCTCTATAGCATATTAACAGCATAATTCCTGGACTGCAGTCACAAATCATTATCGGAATTCCAGATGGCTGTCAAGGGTCTGGGTCAAAAGTCCCAAATTGTTAAACAGGCAACAAGAGAAAGAGGGAGGGAGTATATGACCTGATTTTAATCTCCTGAACGTTTTTGTCAGATATAGAGTACAGGAAGGAATAGTTCTTTAGATCAAACACCTTGTAAATGCTGCATGGGTGTGCATAAACCAAGAATCTCAGAATAACGTTATTAGCCAATGTCGGTATCTGAAACAATGATCAGCTGCCCTAATGCATCAGGACCTGCAGTGTTCTGATGCACCAGTATTAAAGTGGAGCCCAGACAGCTGGTCCAATGGACTGCACTGTGACCTGTGAATGGAGGACACCCCGAAATTTTCATAAACTTGAAGAGAACCAAACTTGCAAAACTCTGGGGTTAGGAAGATCCCAGCCAAGATTTCCATCTGCAAACTGCTCAAGACATCCCAGAAGCACGCTGACATAACAGTTGTTCTCTTTTTTTATTAACCATCTTATTTAGAAGACGCTGATGGAAGGGTTAAGTCTTCCAATCTGGTAGAATTTTTGGGGCATCCCAATCCACAGTAGGCCCATCAGATCAATGATTTGGCACACGACCATGGACCACATGTACATAACCAGGGGCATCATGGCACTATACAATTTCCGATGCATCAGGACCCTGCGACTCCACCCAAATCAAAGCGAGAACAAGTACGAAGGAAATTGCCTACCCATCCTGGGCTGAATATGTTAGTACTTTGCCATTAACATCATCGAATTCAACAAAACCAGGCCATTTCAGTGATTCTGATTCAAAGAGCGGGAATCCAGCGTCCAATTGATTCCTCCTAATATACCTGTCAAGAGTTTTATGAACAATACATCCAGTCAGGGCTCTATAAACACTACCATGACCAGAGTTCTAGAAGATGAGGCTGAAGCGTGAGTCAAATGTCTTAGTTCTTACTCTATGGGTGTAGTTCTGCACTTCAAGGAGCTAAAGCTATCCGATGCGTAAACTGATACCGTGATAAGTGAATCGTTGTTCTTGTTATAGAAAAGGCTTCTAATTACTTCATCTGAACTTATATTCAGGAAGCATATACGTTTGTTCGTTGCTGCCAACATCAGCATATGAGAATGTCAACAACAATCAGTAGATAGGTTATCTATTGCAGCACTGCTCACTACTTCGGGAGCCCATTTTGAGCCACCTCAAAAATTGAAAACGCATCATAACAGTCCAGATCCCGACCATTTATCAGGAGGATTCACAGCATGGATCAATTTAGGTAGAAAATCTCATGGACTTCTGATCTGATGAATGGGCAAAACGTCAATAATATAAGTAATATTGGCAATGCCCGGCAATGAATGAAAAAGGCTAACCAATCAGACAGGAAGGATCGTCCAGTCCATGTGATTTGCAGATCACGGATCATTTTACCGCATTTCCAATTTGAGAGCAGTGCACCGTATAAGATATTGGTGCTGCTCGGGTTAGATCTCCCCATCAGTAAATAGACAAGCCATTAATGAAGACTGAAAATCCAAAAGAGGAAGTCCTTACTCCGACTAAAAGCAGCACAGAGACCAGACTGTGCAAGAGCAAATATAACATCCTTTGCTGCAACAATCTCTATGATTTTGGATCTCTTATTAAGAAACGGCAATCTTGGAAAGCAGTGAGCCCCTGGGTCATACATATCAAACTCTTCCTGCATTATCAGAATAAGAAAGATGGGCATTTATTGCACGGCATTGCAAAACTATTAGTACAAGGATTAGAGATGGCAATGACGATGAGAGTTCCTAAAATCCAACCAGGGCGTCAATGCCCTGTTTAGGTATTACAGCCAAATTTTAGACATTCACTGAAACGCAAATTCTTCCAAACATTTCCAGTTTAACACGAAAATCCAATTTTATATGTTTCCTACAATTTTAATGATTCCCCCTAAGGTGTTTGGCTTACCACAGCATTTGAATGTCCAATCACGTTTTTGAGGTGTGCTTCTTCATCCGATGATGTTTGGTGAGCAATATATTAATCGTAATTTATCATTAGAATTGTTATCAGCACCCACTCCAGCTGAAAAATAAAAGCATCTTTTCCACGTTTGATTACAGTTTCGCACAAAGTTTTTTTCCCCCATTTTTTTTTGTGATAGCAAAGATGATATTGAACCCTTCTCATCACACATGAGAAAGATGCACTGATAGGACAAAATGAGAAATAGAGGATGATGAGAAATCATCCAACCCCTATAAGCCTAGACTCATCACACATGATCATTCAGTGGTTCCTGTAAAAGGCTTTAAGACCCAAGGCCTAAACTATCACCTTTCCTTGCTCTTTGAAAGACCCCCTTCTGGCAGTTCCAACTTCTTGTTGAAGGCCCTAATGTTTCTTCCTTCCAAATTGATGGAAGCCCCACTGACAGAGACAATCTCTAAACACCCACCTCACTTACATATAAGCTTGGAAAGGGGCAACAATCGATCCTAGCATCACCCAAGCCATCTCAATAGAGTCAAAAATCTCCTACATATCTCTGTTGCAAAGGCATAATGGATAATCCACAGAATTTGCATTATTCGCACATACTATAACATAAGAACAGCCTTGTATGCCACCCTCCCTCCCGCACACCATATTTACAAGGAATTATAGTACAAAATTATGTTTTTGTATTACCAAAAGTAGAATCAATCAGAGTGTAAACACTTACTCTAATGCATATTCTTATTTGCTAAGGAATGGTTCATTGAAGGTTCATGTTTGCCAATCTAAGGAGATAACCAATTCTATCACATATCCTTACGGATTGGTACCTTCAAAGTTCATGTTTGCACATCTAAGGAGAGGTTATTGGTTGGTTGAAGGGACATATCAGTGTCAAATACATATATATCAGAGCAACATTAGATGGATTGGAAACCCGTCTTGCTGCAAAAAAAAAAAAAAATTGTCAGGACCTTTGTATTGTTGCCAATAGAATCTCTAAGATATAGCTTCTCCACGGGCTGTGAGAAGAATCAACCTTTCTTTTAGAAGGTGCCTCCTCATGGTGAGCTTCGAGAAGTATGTGTAGAGCTCCATCTTGACTTTCACCACAACAGTTTAATCAGCTGATTGGTTGCCAAAAAACGCTAATGGTTCTTTAAGCATGCAACAATTTCAGGTCAGTTTCTGAATGGTAGGTGGGCAATCCTTTTTTATATCCAGCTCTGGAAGCAGCCAAGGCTGCTCACAGTTGAACATGGCAAAGGTCCACAGATTATGTGTCACTCAACATGTTACACAACCATTCCTGACCATCATTTGTCACATCCTCAAATGGTTGATGGTTAGAACCTTCTCTTTACAGCCTAGCCACCCGAATACAACAGCTCTCGGGCTTAGCCGACCTCAATACATCATGGACATAGGGACATCCATCCCATCCCCCACACCCCTACCAACAAAATTATAAAACAATTTCACCAAGAATCTCCCAGAGGCTTCGAGTCTCTAGTGCCATCTGTCCCTGTTTGTCAATGAAGGAATCATGCTTTGAAGCCACTCCAACAAACAAATGAATTTTTCAGTCTCTTGATCTCTAAAGCTTCCTCGGAAGCATAGGTCCCCAACCACCACTCCCCTAACCACTGATACACATTGTGCAATCCTCACCTCCTTCATTGTTGCTTACTTGTTCATGACAATATCCAATCACAGAGGCCTACCACCGCACAAAGCAACCCCTAAAATCTGTTCATAGAACCATTCCAACTTCATGAGAGAAATATCTTCCACCCTGAAAAATATATCCAAATTCCTGAGCTCTCTATCTGGAGAAGAGGCCCTTACTAACTTTAACATCCCCACATATGTATACAAGGTAGGGTCCACCAAAGTGGCCCACCTATTCAAAAACTATTTTATATTTTAAGTTTTCCAGACTGTAATGTTGCTGGAATTTACAGCAGAAAATCCAGCAATGTCCACCTCACTTGGGCCACACCTTTGGGACCTCAATCAAGGTCAGATGGGGCTGAAACTTGGGAGACATCAAGATGAGATCCCCACCTTTCAGAAAAGTATATTTGATGGGAATGAATAGTCTCCCAAACAGTCCCAAAATAAGGTCCAAAATCATACATCCAATGGGTCTGAAATTTAGATAGCAACATATGCTGTCCAATTTCAGCCCATAGAAAAATATCTAAGGGGATTAATGTTCAAATAATATAAGTGGGGTCCACCTAGATGGACCACACAAATTTCAGACCCATTCCCAATCAAAGATCTCCAAGAAAATCAAGCATTTGAGGTCATCCAACCCATGCATGCAACATGCATAGGGACGTCCAACCTAGTGGGCCTGGACATCCCAAAAATCTAAGGGTCTTGGACGTTTGTGGCACATCAGTGGGCCACCAATCATCAAGAGAAAAATAGATGAAAGAAATAGAGAGAGAGAGAGAGGGAGAGAGATCAACGGCCATAGGAGAGGATTCCGGTACTATGAATCCTCCACCATTATAATCACACATATACCCTTCATAGATCATGCATGCATGTGATCTTACAATCCAAAGAAGTTGGTGATGTTATCCCTAACATGCATACAATGGTCTAGATGACCAAACAAAATCCTAGATCAAACAAATCCATCATGGTGGTCCATGGAGAATGGCCCACCATGGAAGCGTGCATGCGTGAAATAGGCCGTTGGCCTCTCATCATGGAGTGATGTAGGACCTCCACCATTGATTAGTGGGTCCTACATACTACCAAATGTTCTAGAAAGAAAATGCAAGAAGAAAAGAACGGAGAAACTCCATATACATCACCCACCTTCAAAATCTTTCTCCAAACTTCAAGGGCTAGCTCCCAAGCTCCAAAGGAAGTAAGATCAATGGGTGAGATGAGTTTTCAATGGAGGGATTGAGAGGAAAAAGGAGGAGAAGGGGCTAGAATGGTGGGGACGTCCCACCTCTTGCAATGGGAAAGAGAGGAATGAAAGGAGAGAAGGGAGAAATGAAAGGGAAAGAGAGAGTGAGAGAGGTCGTAGGAGTGCAATCATCACTCTCTCTCCTAGATAAGAGAAAATTCATCATAGCCTATAGTGATATAAACTATGTTGCTAGGCTAGGAGTAGGGATGGGTAGTATGTGGGTAGTGAGTGGTGTAGAATATGAGAGTTTAGGTAGTGTATGGGTGGTGTGTGTTAGAATTTACACACAAGAATATGGCTACCTTGAAAAATGTGCTCTCCACACTAGGTGGGCCACATGATCATGATCAAAGGTTAGAAATGAGATGCACACAACTTATGATCTACACATCAGATGGAAACATAAGACGCGGCGTCGGAACCGCAACGACGATACGAACAAAATGGCATAGGTTTCGGCTCGATCTGAGTCGGGTCTACATGACGGACTTAAGGATGACCGCGAACACTATCCGAGGGTCGCGGGTCGCCGAGATTAGACCGGTAGGACCATAGGAACAAGAGAAACGAAATGCACACTCATACACACACACACACTCAGGTCGGGTCTTACAATCCTCCCCACCAACAAAGAAATTTCGTCCTCAAAAAGGACAAAAAGAAAGGCAAAATATCACCATCATATAGCAATCATCAAAGAGAAGGCAATGCATACAATCATATTTTTTATATATATAAAGATAACGAATATTTCATTAAAAAAGAGAAGAAGGCAAACAACAAACTCTGCCAAGATGGCAGAGATGCAAAAAACGAAGAGAGAGAAAAAGAGAAAGCTAAGGTCCTAAGAAAAGAAAATTAAAACCCTTGAGAATCGAAATATTGGTAGCCCATTCGATAACAAAGGATTTTGCCCGGGAACCCACAGTGGAAATCGAACAGTGAGAATTGTTGAAACATCTCTCATTTCGTTCTTTCCACACCGCCCACCAAATAGCAACTAAAGCCATGAGCCAGACCGAGGAACGACTCTTGCCCAACTTGAAACCGTGCCAATACTCTAAGACGAGGCGGGCGGAAGCCGGGACACACCCTTTGACATTAAAACGAGATTGAAAGTCCTCCCGAATCTTGGTGACGAACGGGCAGTGAACCAGGAGGTGATCAACAGTTTCCTCATTGCCCATACAGCAGAGACAAATGTTAGGGAGTTGCATGCCTTTTTTCTTCAAGTTTTCGATCGTGAGGATCCTATTTTTTTATGTGAGCCAAACCAAACAAATGAACTTGGGAGGGATAGGATATTTTCAGATAAAAACAGGGGCTCGGGAAGCAGTGGAGGGACGGGTTAGCAGCGCGTAGAGGGATTTAACCGAGAAGTTGTCAGACTTACCGATCTTCCAGATGATCTTATCCGATTCCGTCTGGTTGGGAGAAGCAGTGGACAGAACTCCGAGGAGGTTGGCAAACTCGATTATCACCCAGTCGTGGAGGTCCCTGCGACACGGGATGCTCCAGACAACGCCTGATTGAGAAGCTGAATAGAAATCGGCGATAGGGTTGTCCTTGTTGACAGAGAGGCGAAAGATAGCTGGAAATATGTTCTTGAGGCTTGAGAATCCTATCCAACAGTCTTCCCAAAACCAGATGGAGTTACCCCTCCCCAAATCGAAACCCAAGTTGTTGATCACCAGATTTTTGGATCTCAGGATGCCTCTCCAAATGTGAGAGGCTTTGTAAGCTGAAGAGTCCTTCGTTCACCAGCCCCTCGGCGAAGTCCCATATTTGCCTTTAATCACGCTGCACCATAAAGCGTCTGTTTCCGAGCCTAGTCTCCAAGTCCACTTCCCCAGGAGAGATCTGTTCATGATCCTCAGACGTTTAACGCTCGCGCCTCCTTGAAAATGGCTGCACACCTCACTCCAGTCTAACAAGTGAAACTTTTTCTGATTTTCCTTCCCCACACCACAGAAAATTTCTTCTCAGATTATCAATACGGCGAAGTACTGAGAGAGGGCACTTGAAAAGAGACATAAAGTAAAGCGGGATGTTGGATAAGGCAACTTTAATGAGGGTAAGTTTGCCCCCCCATGGATAGAAATCTACATTTCCATCTGGCCAACGATTATTCATATATGTCAATCAATCATCAAACAAATGGGGATAACGCTCTCTAATCTCGGCCTCGCGTTCCCAAGACGCCTCGGCCTCTGAATGATGACCCCACTGCACCTTCACCAAGGGAATGACCTTGGTCCTGAGAACCTGCTCCTTCCGATCAAGAATACGAATCGGCTGCTTAATGTAAGAAGCATCATCACGGACCTCGAGGGGCTGCCAATCAATCATAGGAATGATGTCCGACCCACATTTCCGCAACATAGAAACATGGAACACATCGTGGATCGCGAACAACTCAGAAGGTAAGGCAAGCCTATAGGCCACAGCACTCACGCGCTCGGTAATCTCAAAAAGTCCAATAAATCTCAGGACAGGCTTGCCCTTCACACTAAATCGAACCACGCCTTTCATAGGCGAGACCTTGAGATATACCATGTCCCCAACTACGAACTTGAGGGGTCAACGCCGACGATCAGCAAAACTCTTCTGCCGGCTCTGAGCTGTGCGCATCCGCTGCCTGATTACATCAATAACCTCCGACATCTACTGCACAAGCTCAGGACCTAGGAGACTACGCTCTCCAACCTCAGTCCAACAGCTGGGAGATCTGCACAGTCTACCGTAAAGTGCCTCAAAAGGAGTCATGCCGATAGTCGCCTGATAGCTATTGTTGTACGCGAACTCAGCGAGGCGCAAATGGTCATCCCAACTGTCCGCAAAGTCCATCACACAAGCTCTAAGCATATCCTCAAGGATCTGGTTGACCCTTTCGGTCTACCCATCTGTCGGCGGATGATAAGCGGTGCTGAGATGCAAAGTGGACCCCATCGCCTGCTGGAAACTCCTCCAAAACTGAGACATAAATCTGAAGTCTCGGTAAAAAACGATCAAAACTGGAATACCGTGCAGTCTCACTATCTCCTCAATGAATACCTTCGCAAGTCGGTCCATAGTCCAGGAAGCACGCATCGGAATGAAATGAGCCGACTTCGTCAGACGATCGACGACAACCTAGATAGTGTCGTGACCGCACTGAGTCCTCGGCAAACCTGCGATGAAATCCGTCGACACATGCTCTCACTTCCACACTTGAACGCTCAACGGCTGCAAGGGACTAGGGGGTCTCTGGTGATTGGCCTTGACACGTTGGCATGTGTCATACTCGGCCACGAAGCTAGCAATCTGGCGTTTCATCCCCAATCAAAAATATTGCCTCCTCATATCTCTATACATTTTCGTGGAGCCCGGGTGAATAGTAAGTCTCGATCGGTGTGCCTCGGTCATCAGATCACGACGCAACTCTGGCACGTCCGGGACACAATCGGCCTCTAAAGCATAATCCACCATCGGAACCAATCTGTCACTCTGACTGCTCCGCGGATGCGGCCTCTGCTCAGTACTCTTGAAGTGACTCGTCCGTCTGCTGAGCCTCGATCACCCTAGCAACCAAAGAGGGTTGAATCGATAAGCTCGAAAGCTGAACAATGGAAGAATGCAGATCGAACTCAAATTCAAACTCTGAAACATCCTCGAGCATCTGCCACTGTCAAACCATCATTTGTGCTACCAGGCCTCGTGGCTGACGGCTGAGCGCATCCGCCACCACGTTCGCCTTACCCGGGTGGTACTGAAGGTCGAAGTCATAATCTTTCAACAGCTCCATCCATCGCCTCTGTCGCATGTTCAACTCGAACTGCGAAAATAGATACTTCAAGCTCTTATGATCCGAAAAGAGCTCGAACCTAACCCCATATAGATAATGCCTCCACACCTTCAATACGAAGACAACCACTGTTAACTCCAAATCATGGGTGAGGTAGTTCAGCTCATGGACCTTGAGCTGGCGCAAGGCATATGCCACTGGCTTCCCATGCTGCATTAAGACAGCACCCAAGCCAACTTTGAAGGCATCGGTAAATACAAAACCCTCACTCTTATGAGGAAGAGTGAGAACAGGAGTGGATGTAAGGCGGTCATTCACCATAAATGCCCCCTCACAGGCGTCACTCTAGACAAACTCGGCGCCCTTCAGCGTCAACCGGGTCAGCAATGCTGCAATACGGGAGAAACCCTCAATAAACAGTCGATAATATCCCGTCAGACCAAGGAAGTTACGGATCTCGGACGCGTTCGTGGGCCGGCCTCACTAACGCACTGCATCAACCTTTGAGGGGTCCACAGCGACACCCTCCCTTATCACCACATGACCGAGAAACTTCACCTCCTCCTGTCATAACTCGCACTTCTCCAGCTTTGCATATAGTTGGTGGGCACAGAGGGTCTCTAGCACAATCTGCAAGTTCTCAATGTGATCCTCCCGGGTCCTCGAATACACAAGAATATCATCAATAAAAACCATCACGAACTGAACGAGGAAAGGTCGAAAGACCTCGTTCATCAGCTGCATAAATGCGGCGGGCGCATTGGTCAATCTGAACGACATGACCAGGAATTCAAAGTAACCATAGCGAGTCCGGAATGTCGTCTTCGGAATGTCCTCCTCTCAGACCCGAATCTGATGGTAACCAAAGCGCAAGTCTATCTTGGAAAAGAACTGTGCACCCTGCAACTGGTCGAACAAATCATCAATACGGGGAAGCGGGTATCGGTTCTTGATAGTGACTCTGTTAAGCTCGCGGTAATCCACACAGCCACAACGAGCCATCCTTCTTCTTCACGAACAATATCAGGGCTCCCCAAGGCGAACTGCTGGGACGAATAAAACCCAACTCCCGGAGCTCATCCAACTGCTCCTGCGCTTCCCTCAACTCCAACAGTGCCATCCGGTTGAGGGCCTTCAAGATAAGCGCAGCACCGGGCACCAAATTTATCTGGAACTCAATCTGTCGACGCGGCAGCAAACTCGGGATCTCCTAGAACACATCCGGGTACTCACAAACAACTAGCAGCTGCTCAATACACCCTGCCACAGAATCCTTAACAACACAAGCCAACAAACTCGACAACAGCTCTCCTCTGGGCTCGGCGATGAACTGGAACACTGGCAAGCCGGGAATGTGAAACGTAACTGTCTTCACGGCACAGTCCAAGACAGCATAATACTCTTATCATAGGTTTCGGCTCGATCCGAGTCCGATCTACGTGACCGAACTTAAGGATGACTGCAAACACTATCCGAGAGTCACGGGTTGTCGAGATTCGACTGGTAGAACAGCGGGAACAAGAGAAATGAAATGCACACTCATACACACACATTGACACACGCACTCAGGTCAGATCGTGTGTGTGCATGTGTATGAGTGTGCATTTCGTTTCTCGTGTTCCTGCGGTCCTACCGGTCGAGTCCCGGCGACCCGTGACCCTCAGATAGTGTTTGCGGTCATCCTTAAGTCCGGTCATGTAGACCCGACTTGGATCAAGCCGAAACCTATACCATCTTGTTCGCATCGTCGTTGCGGTTCCAACGCCGCGTCTTGTGCGTCCGTGTAGATCATAAGTTGTGTGCATCTCATTTCTAGCCTTTGATCATGATCATGTGGCCCACCTAGTGTGGAGAGCACTTTTTCCAAGGTAGCCACCGTCTTTTGTGCAAATTCCAACACACCATCCATGCACTACCTAAACTCTCATATCCTACACCACCCACTACCCACACACTACCCATCACTACTCTTAGCCTAGCAACATAGTTTATATCACCATAGGCTATGATGATTTTTCTCTTATCTAGGAGAGAGTTATGATTGCACTCCTACAACCTCTCTCTCTCTTTCCCTCTCATTTCTCCCTTCTCTCCTTTCGTTCCTCTCTTTCCCATTGCAAGAGGTGGGACGTCCCCACCATTCCAGCCTATTCTCCTCCTTTTTCCTCTCAATCCCTCCATTGAAAACTCATCTCACCCATTGATCTTACTTCCTTTGAAGCTTGGGAGCTAGCCCTTAAAGTCAGGGTGTGCCAAAACGATTAGGTTTTGGCCGTATCGGCCAATACGTAACGGTAACGGTGGTAGCCGATACGCGATACGGGGTCGTATCGGCCGTTTCCATTTTTTGTACACGTATCGGCCGATACGGTCCCGTTACGGGCGTAACGACCGTTACTGACCCGTAACCAGTACATTTACAAAAAAAAAAAAAAAACGTACGTACCTCTTTCGGTTTTTCTTCTTCTTGTCTTTCTTCTTCTTCTTCTTCTTCTTCTTCCTCTTCTCGTGAGTGCGGTACATGGCCTGCTGTGGTACATGGTTCTTAGCGGCATGCGACTCCTCCTCCTCCTCTCTCTCTCTCTCTCTCTCTCTCTCTCTCTCTCTCTCTCTCTCTCTCTCTCTTTCTCTCTCTCTCTCTTCTCTTTCCTCTTTCCTCTTTCTTCTCTTCTTTCCCTTTTTTCTTTTCGGTTTCCCTTTGTCGCTTTCTTTCTTCTTCTTTTTTTTTTTTTTCACGCGCACACAGTACGTGTCGCGCTGAGACGAGCGCTGACACTCCTCGAGCTCCGAGTTGTACGAACGGTTCAAAGAGATCAAAGTTATATGGGCTCCACAGTGATGTATTTATCACATCTACACCGTTCATCTATTTCAGAGATCATTTTAAAGCACTACTTAAAAAATGATTTATATCCAAAGATCATCTGGACCACACCAAAAATAACAGTGGAGATAATATTTTCACCGTTAAACAATTCGCAGGGCCCACGGTAACGTTTATTTTCCATCCAATCTGATTTGATCAGACAGAGTGGGCCCCACCATGATGTATATATTTTATCTATGTCGTCCATCCATTTTGCCACGTCATTTTAGGTCAGGATCTGAAAAATTAATAATATCCAAATCTCAGGTGGACCACACCATAGGAAACAGTGGTTATAGAATGCTCACCATTAAAAATATCTTAAGGTCCACTGTAATGTTTATTTTCAATCTAACATATTAATTGGATCACACTGACGTGGATGAAGAGAAAACACACATGTCAGCTTAATCTAAAACTTTTGTAGCCCCCAATAAATTTTTAATGGTGAACATTTAATTATTGTTATTTCTTATGGTGCAGTCCACCCGAGCTTTGGATGTGCCTCATTTTTGGGCTCATGCCTTAAAATTATTTGACGAAATGGATGGACGGTGTGGATATAACACATTCATCACGGGTGGGGCCCAAAAAACTTTGACACGTGTGTTACACTTCACAATTCGAGTCCTGCCTAATTCGAGCATTAAAAAATTGTACACGAGACATATATTAACTTAAAATTTAGCAATTAAATTATGGATTGCAATTGCTAACTCACGATGCCAAAATTAAATTGTTTGAATAATTTTAATTGTTAATTTGTGGACTTTTATTTTTTAAAATAGGGAATTTGGATTTTTTTTCATGATTCACTATCCAATAAATGTCCACTAATTCATAAGTGGGATAATGACAATAAATTGCATGAATTTGAGGCTGATTTGGTGTATAAATTGGTCATCCAAGTCAGCCCCAAATTGACAACGCCATCTATAAAGAACTATTGAGAGAAATGATATCAAGTTATTAAGTATATAAATTAAATATTTAAGTCAAATTCAAATTATCTGGTTCATAAATTCATCAGACAGTCCGATACAACTTCTCACCAAAGAATGGACCGTTACACCACCATAAACATGTTCCAATTTATAAATGAATGTATATTTGGAATGCTTAGAATATTCTGGATTTAATCTATATTTTTTTAGCAAAAAAAAAAAATTTGCGCCGTTACGGGCCGTTACGCCCCCATATCGCCGTTACACCCCCGTATCCGTAACGGTTTTGGAGATCACCGTTACACCAACCGATACCGATACGGCACACCTTGCTTAAAGTTTGGAAAAAGATTTTAAAGGTGGGTGATGTATATGGAGCTTCTCCCTTCTTTTCTTCTTACATTTTCTTTCTAGAATATTTGGTAGTATGTAGGACCAACCATTCAATGGTGGAGGTCCTACATCACTCCATGATGAGAGGCCAAAGGCCTATTTCATGCAAGCACGCTTCCATGGTGGGTCATTCTCCATGAACCCACCATGATGGATTTCTTTGATCTAGGATTTTGTTTGGTCATCCAGACCATTGTATGCATGTTAGGGATAGCATCAGCAACTTCTTTGGATTGTAAGATCACATGCATGCATGCTATGAAGGATATATGTGTGATTGTAATGGTGGAGGATTCATAGAACCGGAATCCTCCCCTATGGTCGTTGATCTCTCTCCCTCTCTCTCTCTTTCTCTCTATTTCTTTCCTCTATTTTTGTCCTGATGATTGGTGGCCCACTGATGTGCCACAAACGTCCCAGACCCTTAGATTTTTGGGACATCCAGGCCCACTAGGTTGGACGTCCCTATACATATTGTATGCATGGGTTGGATGACCTCAAATGCTTGATTTTCTTGGAGATCTTTGATTGGGAATGGGTCTGAAAATTTTTGTGGTTCATCTAAGTGGACCCCACTTATATTATTTAAGCATTAATCCCCTTGGATATTTTTCTATGGGCTGGAAATGGACAGCATATGTTGCTGTCCAAATTTCAGACCCATTGGATGTATGATTTTGGACCTAATTTTGGGACTGTTTGGAGGACTATTCATACCCATCAAATATACTTTTCTGAAAAGTGGAGATCTCATCTTGATGTCCCCCAAGTTTCAGCCCCATCTGACCTTAATTGAGGTCCCAAAGGTGTGGCCCAAGTGACGTGGACATTGCTGGATTTTCTGCTGTAAATTCCAGCAACATTACAGTCTGGAAAACTTAAAATATAAAATAGTTTTTGAATAGGTGGGCCACTTTGGTGGACCATACCTTGTACTATACATATGTGGGATGTTAAAATCAATTTTCCCCAATTTTTGGAGACCTTGGGCCCACCCCATTGGGTGCTCAAAACAGGGTCAGCCATAGTTTCTGCTCTAACCAGATTTTTGTGCAAGCAGTTTTCTTTTAATTAAAATAAATGCTTTCCTAATTCAAAAAAATCTGAAATTTTGTAAGGAGGTGGTCCACCCATGATAGGACCCACCTACCAAATTTCGGGGCCAGCAGACCCTGAGCAACCTTTGGCGAGGGCTGGACGCCCAAGGCTGTGACGTCCAGCATGGCCGGCCATCCACCCTCCATTTGGCCCACCTTCATGGATGTTTCTATCCACACCACCCCTCCATATTGTGGCCCACATGGTCATGGCCCACCTCCCAGTGGGACGACCACATGTGGGGCCCACTTTGATGTATTTTAAGGGCTGCCGTCTAGGCCCCCATGACCGTCCACCCAAGGACACCCAGGCCCATTAGGCTGCTACTGGACGTCCAGTCCAGCAGCATGGCCCACCTGATCTGTGTGTTTTATGTACTCCATTTATCTGGTGGGGCCCACAGTGATATGTGTGGGTCACCAGGGAATTAAAATTTTATAAATTGATTTTATTGTTGGACTCCAGCAGGGCCAGAAAACAGGTGGGCTGGAATTCCAGCAATAGGCCCAAACTGGCTGCCCTTAATGGCATGTTTTGGAGCAGCATGGACTACCAGATTTAAGGATGTTTATGCACATAATCTTGTCATTTCCTGATGTGCCTTTGGGCTTAATTAGTGCACTCGTAAGGCCCACCCCAGTTGGGTCTTTATTGGATCAATGTTCATAGCTATTTGTTGGATCTTCTAGGCCCATTTGTCCTGGAACTTTCTAGATAGGCCCCTTGACCTTTGGGCCTTTATTTACTACTTATTGTGATGGGTTTATGGGCCATAATATGCAAGTAGTTGGGCCCTTAGTTGCCCACCAAAATGACCATTGTTCTTGGGTCAAGTCGTGAGGCCCAACTCACTTGAATTAAGTATAAGAATTGCCCTTGTGGTTGGATTACCAGGCTGCCCATTAGGCTCACCACAATATGTGGGTTTATGACCTTTATGGTTGGGCCCAAACCTTGCTTGAGGGCCCACCATATTGCCTATGTGTTGGGCTTGGTGTATAGCCCGCTAGGCAATGGATTGCTTAGGCCTTGGGCCTTGTTTCTTATTCGAGTAGTGGCAGGCTACCTTTTGGGACCCAGTTGAGGTTGGATGTCCTCCTTGGTGGCCCTAAGGTAGGCCCATGGGTTGTTATGGGTAGTTTAAGGCCCACCATAGGCCCTCATTAGAACCACTTATTCTTTCAGGCTTATATATTACCCTCCTTAGCTTTGTAAGCTACCCCAAAGTATTGCCCCCCACCCCCATATACCAAGACTTAATCCCTCCTTGGGAAGGAGTGTATTCCACGTCATCTTCGCCGTGTGGCGCATCTACTTCATCCTCATGACCCATATGCATCATGGTGTGATTGGATTGCATTGTGTGGTCATTGGGTTGATATGATAGAGGGATAGAGTTCCCCTCTTGTGCACATTGAGTGCTTGGAGCTAGTGCATGATTGGTATGCGTGATTCATGCATTTGGCATCACATCTCATGGATATTATTGCCCTTGCTTCATCAGGACCTTGCCTCCATAGGGGCATTCGTGGATGGTCGTACGTGGACACCGGAAATATATCATTTGAGCATTTGAGGTGAATAGGATATCTCTAGGTGAAAGCCCCTAAACCTTCAAGGTACCTAGAGGACGCCTCAACGCCGTGACCGAGTGAAAATTTTGAGTGCCCGAGTGTCTTACACCGTTAGGCCGCATCTCCCACGGTCATATAGCCGGTTGAGATGGAATGTGGCCTTATCCGCCTGAGTGAGTGGGCATTACTAGGCTGAGTCTGACCAGCTCGTGAGTGGGTTCGTTACCGTCGAGCCTTACTGGTGATTGGCTGTCCACAGGCGGGTAGTGTGGTCTCTTATGCTCATTTGACTATGCGGTTTTGAGAGCGGCAGTCATCCTATAGTGCATTAGACCCCGGTGATATTCTTTATGATAGAACTGTACTGATATATGGATTAGAAATGAGCACTGGCATCACTTCGCATTGCATTTGCATTAGCTGTATAAGCCTTATATTGCATCGCCTTGGTATGGCGCCCAGTACTCATTGCATTGTATAGCCTTAGTATGGCTTCCTGCATTCATGGCTTAACCTTAGTAAGGCTAGTGATATTGGCATTGATCATGTTTCTCTTCTGTATCTCCTATTATTCTTCTGCGCACCATTGTCACACACTTTCACCACCCTCTAAGCTTTCTATAAGCTTATGCACGATTGATGCATGCAGGAGATCCTAGGTCGGTGTCGTAGTGGCAAAGCTTGGATAGGAGTTGAGTCGAGGACCCAGTGTTGCAGATCTTCTTTCCTTCTTCTTTTGTCATCTGATGTATTTTCCTTCAACCTTGTATCTAAAGTTTAAATTTTTAGTGGATTTTGTAATGTGCACCTTTGTTATTTCTGAGATTTACTTGTTGTGATCTTGGGTATGCTCGTATTGGAATGGATATATGGTTATGAAAATCCTCCTTGTAGGATCCCAGGATCAGAACCTGCCTTAAGAGCCGAGAATGGGGTACTATAGAGGCTGTTGCAGCCAAAACCGGCTATCGGGTTCCTTGTGAGTCTGGTTACCGAGTCTGAAGCTTGACACCAACCTAACTCTAACACCATATTTACTAGAATGTATAGAACAAGGTTGTGTTGTTGTATTACCAAAATTCGAAAGCATGGGTGGATAAATCAATCAGAGTAAGTATGAACATTTATTATATCTTATTATATGGCATATTGCTAAGGAATGGTTCCTTCAAAGTTCATGTGTGCATGTCTAAGGTAAAGTTATCGGTTGGTCGAAGGTAGATATAATGTCCCATACATGTATGTCAAAGCCACCCTAAAAATATTGGAGATATAATGTCCCATACATGTATGTCAAAGCCACCCTAAAAAGATTGGAAAGGCGTCTTTTTTTTTTCCTTCTTTTTTTCTTTTTTCTTTTTCTTTTTTGGGTTAGCTTGTTAGTACACACCCATGTCAGTACACGCTCTATGTTAGCCACCCCCACTAGGGATCGATACCAAGACCTCAAGTGTTGAAACGAGGTATCTCCACTCAGTCTACCAGTGAGCTATGGATCTGGGTGTGATTGGAAAGCCGTATTGCTGCAATATGTATGGCAGGACCTTTGTATTGTTGCCAAGATGGAATCTCTAAGATATAGTCTCACCATAGTTGAGAAGAATCATCCTTTGTTTTTAATGGACCTCTTCATAGTGAACTTCAGAAATACGTAGACTGCAAAGGCCCCATCTTGACTTTATCTACAACAAAAACTTAATCAGCTGATTGGTATGGGCAGGTAACAGTTTTTCAAGCATGTTGGACTTGAAAAGTTCAAGATTCATCTTCATCGTCGTCCTCTTAGCCTTTCTACCAGCACTCTGGGGTCAGCACTTGAATGGTAGGTTAGCAAAGTTCTATGACCAGCTCCCCACTGGAAATCAACCTTCCTCTTCTACCCGGGCTCTGGAACTAGCCATGGCAAAGGCTCACAATGGAAAAAGGCACTAATTTAACACTTCATATTGGAAGCAACCGCATTCATAATTTCCAGCCATGCTTTCTAAAGGGTAGAGTTATTTGATATTTTGCCTAACTACCCAAACCATGGTACTAAAAATAATTACTTGTGGCCCTAAAAGCCATTACGTAAAGGAAGCAGTTGCCCTCATTAACACTTGCCCTCGTTATGTGGTACAAGGTTGAATCAGTCTGTTATGAAAAAAATGGGCCATAACCGTTATACTTTTTCCATTTCTTTATTCGTTTCAACAATAAAGTGAGTAGAAACTAAGTTTAAACTGGATGTAGGACTCTAGCAGGACTTTTCTAAAGATCAAAATGTAAAATTTGAGCATCGATGAACTAAAGCGAAGTGGACCATTTTGAGAAATATTGGAAATAAGGGATAAACTATCACTTTTTTCATTGTTCTATCTTCGTTTGTTATACTTTGTGTAACAGGCCCGAATCAACCAAATTATGCTTGACTCGTGTTCGATTAGGGCCTATTTGGTCGACTTTCACTGGGTCAAATAGACACTTGCCCAATATATGTCATTCTTACCAAAGCTCATTGCACTATCAAATATGTCCAAAACCTGAAAAGAATAACATATTTGCAATCTTCACATTTATTAGAATTTTACCAATAATTTTTTAGATTTTTTCCTAAATAAAAAGTTTTCAACTGTTAATATGCCTGCCATTGCCATAATACCTTGGCCCAAACACACACTCAATACCTTCCACCACAAACAATAACGTACAAATTCTACTACTAAAACCAACCATAATCTGAAATCAAGAAGTAACCCTAGTCAGAATCCAAAACCCTATTAAGTTGCCAAAACACTAAAGCAATAATCTGACCAAAATACCAAACCCTAATTAATACTTAAATAAAAAGCTAATCCCAACCAGCAACATCCAATGCATGCAATTGCACACAATCCCTACCAAATTCTACTTCTCAATCACAAACCTAGTGCCTCCGCAGAAACCCAAACCCCAGTTACACCCCTAAACAACGAAATAAGTCCAAATTCAATCCAAACCCCAATTCCGCATTCAATCAAAACCCTAGTGCCTCCACGGAATCCTAAAACCTAATTACACCCCTAAACAATGAAGTAAGTCTAAATTCAATCCAAAAACCCTAATTCCGCATTCAATCAAAATCCCTAGTGCCTCTGTAGAATCCCAAACCCTAATTACACCCCTAAACAATGAAATAGGTCATAATTCAATCCAAAAACCCTAATTCCACATTCAATCGAGAACCCCATCAGCTCATTGTAGTCTGCGGCACCGAAACGGATTCCACGGGGCAGAACGGAATGGTAGAAGAGAAAGAAGAAGAATCTAACCTGGAGGTGGAAGTTCCTGAATTTCTCCTGGGCATTGTAAGACCGACCACAGGACATTTTCCTGGAAAGTCCGATCTCGCGGCGCTGCAGCTTCTTGACGGAGTTGTAGGAATCGGCATCCCGTAGCAGGTTCTTGGCGGGACCGGAGGGCTTGGATTCCCGCCCCCGTCTTTTGGCCGTGACTCGGAAGCGGACTCGGAGGAGCGATTTCTTGTTCTCCATTCCTATTCCCCTCCCTCTCTCTCTCTCTCTCTCCTTCTCAGGATTTTCTACGAGGAGAAATAGAGTCTCTCCCCCTTCTCTGTATTTTTAATTAATACTTGAGAACATTGTGACCCGTTTGGAATGATGGATTGGAATCCAAATCCGAATCTACCGTTGTGTTTGGCTGACAAGGACTGCAATCCAAATCAGCTTCTATTTAGAATGCACTATAATTCTTCCATATATTCACAGGGCCTTAATCTGATTAACTAAATCAATTTTTATATGGTAAATTAGTGTGTATATGTAACCTTTGATAGAATGAATACAATAAGTTCATTGAAATATATGCTTCAGCTAAAATGTGAAATTTTTAATACTTAGATGGGCCACAAATGTAAGGATCATAAACAAGTGACTCGTCGATAATTTCTAATTGTTCATTTAGATGTCGGATGAATATGATTATTTTACTAATATAATCTTAGTGTTGCAACCGATAATTAAATTATGTTAAAGTATCACTAGTTGTACATTAAATTAGTAGCCTAGTAATACCTTTATTACAATTACAACTCTTATACTTTAAAATAGAGTCAGAAAATGTATTTTTATTTAGGGTTGTTTGGTTAATTACTCATCCAAGTAAATGACGGTGAATGAGTAATAATTACTTACCACTCTGGTGCGTTAAAATTGACAATTTGACCAGGAGAAAAACCGGACATGCTAAATTTTGTGGGCCTACTTTTAATGTATGTGTCTGATCCACACCTTTCATTTGTTTTATCAGGTCATTTTGAACCATGAGCCTGAAAACCAGGCAAATCCAAAGTGCACGTGGACCACACCACAAACTACAATGGAAGTGGAACACCAAATTAGTTGGGGTTTTTTCAACTCATGAGAGAGGATTTGTCTGCTCATGAACATCATAGTAAGTGTGTAGATTCTGCAGATGAAGCTTACATTGTCTGGTTATCTGAAATTGCTCCATCTTCTAAGGCCTACAGTGAATGGGACATGCACCCAATGGAAGATCCTAGCCCTCCATTTAAGGGCTAGAACTAAAGAATGGTGGAAATTGTATAAAACCGCACGAGCTGTGAAAGGATCCTAACACTTCCCTTGAAGAGCTAGAGAGAATGCGTAGAGAAAAACATACCAATTACAGCCTACAGCTTACATTATTTGTGGAACAGTGCTCAAGCTAGATAATTAATTAACATTTAACAGGCGGCTATTTTTGTTGTCATTTATACACAAGATTATTTCTGTCACTTAATAAAAATCAACCATTTAAATTAGAAGGTGGTAAAGAAATTTACTAGAAGGCACCGAGAAGTGAAGAAAATAAAAAAACTTAATCATCAAGGTACCTTGTTGCAAAGTCTATCAGAAAAGGTACTGAAATGCAAAAAAAAAAATATATATATATATATATATATATATATTATCAAGGTTGTTTTTTTGCTGGAAAGCTAATTAGAAAAGGTACCGAAATTCAAAAAATAATGTATGAAGGGACCTTGTTGTGAAGTCAATTAAAAGGTACCCAAATGCAAAAACTAAATAAGTGGGTATTAATTTATAAAATCTTTTTTTATCAAGGGGTGAACTTTTATATTCTGTGATGGATGGTACGCAGGCACCTAGGTGGATGGTTTAACTGCTCAACGGTCCAGATTCAAGGGGGATTTTGGGTGCGTAGGATGGTCTCACTCCTATGATTTTTCTACCTTAGTATATCCATGTTAGCATCCATCAGATGGATGGTCCAGATCATCTAAGTCATTCATTAATCAGGCGGTCAAGCAAGAAACTTGCCAAAAAGAGCTCACCGGTCCACTCGAGTAGGATCATGGCTTCCGTGGCCGAACCACCAAACGAGCGGCTGAGATCACCAGATATTAGGATCCATTTGGTTTCGATCTTGCAAAATGCTGAGTCGAGATTCACGGATGCAGATTGTCTGAAGACTAGGTCAACACAGATATACCTAGTGGCCCGACTCCTTGGGCCCACCGTAATGTTTGTGTTTTATCCATGCCGTCCATCCGTTTTTCCCGCTCATTTTATTCCATGATATTAAAAATGAGGCAGATCCAAAGCTCAGGTGGGCCACACCACAAGAATCATAGGGATAATGATGCCCACCGTACAAACCTTTCTGGGACCACCATGATGTTTATTTACCATTGAACCTGTATATAATATAAGGTTACACATACCACGATGAAGGGAAAACACAAATATCAGCTTAAACTGCTCTGCCCCAAAAGAAAATTTCAACGGTAAACACTAATCCCCTCTGTTTCATGTGGTGTGGTCCATTTGAAGATTGGATATGCCTCATCTTTTGGATCATGCCCTGAAGTGATCTTTCAAAACAGATGGACGGCGTGGATGAAACACATACATCACAGTGGGCCACACATGTACCTCAAATATAGACCGTTGGTTCACCGAACTCCAAAGCGTCCATTTTCTCCCGCACGTGTGGCCCCCACGTGGTGAGTGATGTCGATCAGCACAGCGAGCCTTGTTGAAGAGCGTGCGTTAGATCCTCCTGGCGGGAATCTCGATGCAGCTGCTGGTTGTGTGTTTTTTGTAGTGTTGATGGAATCGCAGGAGAGGAATGCTAGCGAGAGATGATTACAATACAAGGTGTGAGGCCGGCACTTGAAAGATTATCTCAACGTCTAAGAGCCGTCTGATCCATGCTGTATAAGATCCGAACCGATCATTCCGCCAGCTGTGGGCAGATATAAAGGAGAATGATCACGTGAGTTTCATCGAGCTGTTTGGGGCCCACCTGAGATGTGAATGTGGCATCCAAGCCGTGCATCTGATGTACCTCCTCATGGGCACAGTGCATCTCAGAAATCATTCTCATCAAAAACTCAGGTGGGACACACCACAAGAAGAAATACACAATCACACCTAAAACCTATATCTTCACATATTGTGGCCCACCTAAATATTGGAATGGCTTGATTTTCAGTATGTCCCTTCATCGTGGTGGGGTACATTGGATGAATGGTTGGATGACATGTACACAGCATAGTGGACCACATTTCGTCTAGAAGTTTCTATGATGGGTGACTCCCACCACAATATTTCCTATCCTTCCATTTGGTGTGGCCCACCTGAGTTATGGATCAGGCCGGATTTTGGGATCTTGGCCGAACATTGATGGGAGAATCCCATGCAAAAGGTGGGTTTCCATTCAAAAATCAAGGTGGGCCTCACAGAGATCAAATGTATGATAATCACCATGTGTAGGAACGAATGTGAACATTCACCATATGTAAATGGGCCTTTTTTTGGGCCTGGTCTGACTGTCGAATAGAAATGCTATTAAAAGCCCTGGACCAGCCCATCTATTAATTGAGTTCGATGGTGAGCCTGGGCCACAAAGACCAACGGCCCAGAGCCGTCCTATCCTAAAACCTGCCCAATAGAAAATCCACCAATCCTAAGCTCGATCACAGGCTGCTTATCTATTGGGCGTTGAATTTAGGCGTGGGTTACTTTCGTGATGTTTTTATTAAGAGTTCATCTGGACCTTCAGTGGGTATATGTGGGGCCCACAGTTCATTTATCCAAACAGCAGATCTCATGGGCCCCACTGTGGATAAATATGAGAAAATAAATCCACTAAGATGGGAAGAGATTATAATCTTTCAACAGGTGACCGAAAAATAGGAGCATAATGAAGTAAAAAGGCCAAATATTCTATGGCCAGGATCTTTCAGATCTGATTTTTTTTTTTTTTTTTTTTTTTTTTTTTTTTTTTTTTTTTTTTTGCAGGCTGATCATATCAACGGTTTGGATCACTGAACCATGGGCCCATCATCTAAAAATATTGTTTGATGGCTCTTAGCTCTAGAAATGATATTTGTGTAATTAGAGGTGGCAATGGGTTGGGTTGGCCCACATCCAACTGGCCTGGCCCACTTCAAAGGCGGGTTTCGCCCAAGCTGAATGAGTAGCGTCAGCTCAGAGTAGAAAATGTGGCCCATTTAAGAAAATGGATCAAGCTTGGGCTAGATGCTACCAGAATTAGCCCACCCATATATGTTGTCAATGAGCTGGGCCAGCCAGTTGCATTGCATGTGGGGCCCACCTTCATATACATTTGAAAGGCAACCACTTCATAAAGTGGACTATTCATAGAAAATAATGGACAACCACCAAAAAAAAAAAAAAAAACTTCTAAATTCACATGTGATCCTTAGAACAACCTAGTTTTTGGGGAATCATTTTCATGGTGGGATGACCCAACTTGGGTTGGATGTCATACACAGTCACAGTGGGCCCCACTCCCATCTAGCTGCATGATTTTCTTTGACCAACCAAATGAAGAAAATAAAGAGGATCTTGGTTTATTATTCTTCTTCTTCTTCTTATTATTATTATTATTAAAGGACTTAAGGGCCTATTTGGTAGATGCCAGAAAGTGGGATAATTTCATTTTAGTTAATTGTAGTTATGTATTTAAGAACATGGTCTTTAATAAATTATCATGATTAACTAAACTGAGATAACTCATTCTCAGGCGTTTACCAAACAGGCCCTGGAAATGGAAGTTCCTCACGTTACTAAAATTCGAAGTTTCTATTCTCATATGGGGTTGGTGTGTGTGAATTAATGTACCATAGACAGAGAGATTGCAATTTTCTTTGAATAAAAGACTTTCCCAAGTCAAATGTGACTCATTTGAGTCGACTCAAAATCAGTTGAGTCTGACCAAGTCGGCTTAAGTATATAAGTGACTCTGCTCAACTAGACCGAGTTGCAACTCAACTCAAGACTCAGCAAGTGAGTCATGAGATCATATATAATATATCTTGTTAGTGATATCAATAGGTTAATTTGTGTTTATTCAGACCATTTTCTATCCATTATGTATGGACCGTTTCAAAATCATCTGTCCAACATGGCCCACCATATATTGATTGCCACATGACCCTAAATCACTTTGGCTGAGTGGTCCCTGATTCTATAGCTAGAGATGGACTGTCCTGTCAAATGGCTCTACAGGGCATATCGTGATATATATATTTTATACACACTGTCCATTCATTTTTTTTCATATTATTTAAGGGAATATAACCAAGAACAAGCGGGCCACACTATAAGAAACAGTAGGAGTTGGGTGCCTACCATAAAAAATTTCCTGGGGCCACATAAACCCCTGATCAAGCTGATTTTTGCGTTTTTACTTTATTCAGGTTTGTGTGACCATATAAAGAGGTTAGATGGCAAATAAACTTCACAATGGATCCTAAGAAGGTTTTAATGGTAGTCATTTCATTCCAGCTGCTTTCTATGCTGTTTTAGACTTAAGTTTGGATGTGCCTCATTTTTTGGGATCATGATCTACGACGATATAGAAAAGTTGATGGGCGGTATGGATCTAACACACAATTCATAGTGGGCCCAAAGAAATACCACACATTATAAGTTGGGTTATGTTTTACGCGAATGAGAAAGTGTGGGGTAATTTTGGAATTAAAAAAATATATAGAGGGTATTCTCCATTCACCATTAAGCTAGACCTTCATTGCTAAAAAAATTCAGCCAAAATATATAGAACACTTTTCACGTTCCGTGTTAACAAACAAAACTAAATACCAATTGCTTTCCGATTCTGCATTAAGTCAAAATTTTTAGGGGTATCAAATAGGCCCTAAATCTAACCAGTTCAATAATAACTAACTTATTTGAGAGAAGCAAGTTTTGTTTATAATCATTTATAAGTAGCTTTTTTATTTAGAGTTGCTTAATCACTCAAGATATAAATAACTTATCTTAAGTAACTTATGATCAATCGCTTTGGGCCGCTTGGAGTGGCTTTTTTAGCTCATGTAAGTTAGTTACTTTTCTTAAATAAGTTATTTTGGTTATTAAACTTAAATAAATAACTTATTTTTAGTAAAAGTATCTTATTTTTATAAGTTTTGTTTTTTGGCTTTTCAACTTTTAAAAATAACTTATTTTCTTTATTTTTAATTAAGATACAGTAACTTATAAAATTATTTAAGAGAATATACTTTATGTGATGGTGAATCCCTTGTAAGTTTATGAGATTGAAAAATCATCTACTAAAAGGGTAGAAAATAGGCCCCATATGATTAATGATCCACATCAAATGTTAGCCCCTAATGATGAATGCCCCACATCCGAGGCAGGCCTCGCTGTAAGACTCCTATCAGGTGGGCCACACATGATCATCAGATCTGACCGTTGAATTATTCAGATTGAGCGATTCAGTGGGCCCCCCCTACAGTTGTGATCATTGCAAATAGGTTTGGGGCAGGACACTTGAACTGATGTTCCTATATTCGGTTATTAAGACAGATATGGAAACCTACGGTGTGGAGACCCTAGAGGAAGAAGTGTGATGGGTAAGCTTCTAGCCCTCTTTCTTATAAATAGACGTCTTGGTCCCCTCACCAACACGTGTGAGAAACCCTAGTCCCATTGAAGGTTCTCTTAAAGGTGTAAGGTGCGGAAGATCAAGATTCCTGTCGGTGGAATGTCTTCCTAATCAGGTACGCTTTCAGTTTATGGTTTTGAATCTCCATTGTTGATGCATAGACGATCCGTCAATTCCGCATTACAAATCCAACACTTGGTATCAGAGCCACCTATGCATCAATTTTTGGTAGATTTTTTTTTTTGCAAAATCATATTCACGGCTACTCTAGCCATGATCAGACCCAGGATTTGGTGATGCCCAGATCTGTGACCGGCAGTGGCATTGCTGCCCTGTTTAGGGAGATGATAGCAAGTCATCTTCCAACATTCAGATTGGCATCCCTGTGTTGCCATTACCGGATTTCGGCAACCCATCTATGTATGCCAGATCAAGCAACTGAATGGAGATATTGCAGAGCAGCGTCTACACCTCTGGACCAAATGGCAAGACTTTCCTATTTCAAAGATCCGCCATTGGCCATTAATGGCGGAAACCCACCTCTGCTTCATCTTCTTCTTCAGATCTGTCCGGCAGTCCCAACCCTGCAATGGTACTTGATTGCCGTTTCTAGTGAGGATGAGCAGTGGTAGTTGTCCACCATTAGTGGCGGAATGTATGGCCTCCATCTCCTTGCGTCTTTGTTACTGTCAACGACCATGGTTGATCCACCATCAATGCCATCATCGACGTGGTGCTGACGTCCAGCTTGGGGCGACGGAGACATTTTTGGAAGGAGGGGCTGTGGCTAGGGGATTTTTTCCCGATTTTCAGAGACTGCAGCCGCAGATGGCATTTTTCCCTGATTTTTTCCTGATTTTCAGAGACTGCAGCCGCAGATGGCATTTTTTAAAAAGGGAATTGTTTCCTCTTTTTTTTTTTTTTCTAGGACCTATCCCTGTGGTATGGGCCGTTGGGCCTATGTAGTAGTCCTGCACATGGATACTCTTTGGGTCTGTTTGACATGTTCAAATTGGGCTAGCCTTTGGGTATTTTTCCAGCAATTTGGGCCCATTTGTAGCATTATTTGGGCTTATTTAATACTCATTCTAGGCCCACTCTTGGACTAATGATTGTATTCTCTTCGATCAGATTATGTAGCCCTCTTTGGAATTTTGGGCGCATTGTCTATGATTATCCTAACCATTGAAATAATTACTTCTGTCATTTTAGATCAAATAAAATCTAAATAAAAATAAGCAGATGGTTGGTAGGTTATATTTGTTAAACGGCCCTGGTAATTCCTGAATATGGTTGGATACATCATTGAGTCCTGATTTGACCCTAAATAGGGCCATTACCCATCTTCTTAAGGGTGATATTAAGTTATTGACCATCAAGTTTTTAATCCAACCATTACTTTAGAATATGTTTAGCCTATGGGCGGTCAACATCAGTCATATTTTGGACCAAATCAGAACTATTACAGAATGGTCCGTTTTGAGCAGGACCATATAGCAATCCTTGGGTCTGGGAGTGAGGATTGGAGCTGATTGTGTTAGCCACCAAAGTGACCTCAATTGGCGAAAATTTTTGCTTTCAGATTTCAGTTTATGGAATACAGTGACCATCCATATTAGGATTGTATTTAGTTGCGTTCATTTCCATAGCGGGTGGTGGTCAGAACAAAGAGGTATCATCACTTGGCAGGATATGAGCGGGGTGAAGTGACTAGTGATGGTTATATATATATATATATATATATATATATATATATATATATATATATATATATATATATATAAGTTTGAGAAATTCATTTTGCCTAAAGGTGATGGACGTCTTAAATTTATTTTACTACCACTAGTCAGCTTCATGTTCAGTAGAGCCTCCTGTGTGTCGTAATTTCACCCAAAGGAGGAATCGCGATGATACGCCGGGCTCTTGCCAGAATTTGATGACTATGGCCCATCATCATTCTGGGTCATTTGATTGAAGGCCCAAATCAATCGAATGTTTATTCATGCATAATGTTTGTGGTTTACATTAATGTATTATTTTGTGGGACTTGTATACTCTATTAATGTGAGTGTTATGCTTTATTTGTCCAGCCATGATTGTTTCCAATGTTCCAAACCAGTTTAATTCCATACCTTTGCTTACTGGGTCTAACTTTAAGAAAAGAAAGCACTATTTAGGAAATCGTTCTTCGGGTCCTACAAAGGATTGCACACAATTTAAAGAATGAGTTGTTTCAAATGGTAAAAATCAAGTTTTAGTCTGTTTTGAATCAAATTTAACTGATTTGTCCACAGACTCCTGGTGGATAGACTCTGGTGCAACTATTCACATATGTAATTCCACGCAGGATATGCTCCAAATCCGGACACCAACCGATACGGAAAAGTTGATTTATATGGGGAACGGCATTAGAGCAGACGTAGAAGCTATTGGAGTCTGTAGGCTTAGGTGTAACATCCCAAATTTTCACTGTTTTGGATTTCTAAAAATCCTTGATTTTTAATTAACTTGTACTATCACGTACTGACCATTAGCACTCAACGTTAGCTTATACACGAGTTAATTAATCCAAGATTAGCCCAATTTAATAGACCAGACAGTAGTGATAAGGCCTAGTGCGGCCGCCAAGCCGAGATGGCTATTTACACTTAAAGACGGCCCATGTGGGCCACCAGTGGCAATGTGAAGGGTCGAAAAATCTAAAAATTTAGGAAACTGAAGATCTCACTGGGCTTGTGGTCCATCGTGGACTACGGATCCAGTGGACACCCGTGCAACTGGGATCGGCACTAGCCGAATGCACCCTACCAATGCCGGATTGGAATCTGGCACTTACAAATAAAATTGGGATACCTGGCGTTCCAGCCATCGGATTTATTCCAAATTTACAGTGGAGGTTTAATATATTTTTCTACGCCCGTCCACCAAATCTGGGGCCCGATCGTGGCACGATGACCGTTGATCGCGAATCGGACCCGTACGACCAAACCCCGCATCCGTTCGTTCCCAAATTTTGTAAGACCCCTCATCGGGCCATGGACCACTTATCCTATAAATTTCATGGCCAGAGGGCCATCAGAAATGCTCAAATCACCAAAATGGCCCCCACAGGACCACTTAAAGGTCAGAAACGCTTTCTCAGATCATATATCCGTTCATCCGTTCATCCTCAATTTTTGCATGGGCCCTTGTCAGGCCATAAGGCACCTACACACCAAATTTGGTGGCCAGAGGGGTGATAGGGCCCTAGATCCTAGAAAGACCCTCCCATAAGTCTAGTATAGTAAAAACCTAGCCCTTGGGGCCATTTACACCAAATCTGGAATTATAAAAAGGGCCTCTTTTGGGCACCCCTCTCCCCATACGAATTTTACCCTAGAGAAAGGGAAGAGAGAAGAGAGAAAAGGGAGAAGAGAAAGAGGAGAATGGAGAAGAAAGAGAGAGGGATGAAGGTATGGTGGACTCTCAATCAAGGTGGGGCCCAAGAGGATCAAACTCACAACCTCCTACACCTTCTCCAAGGGGGAAACCCATCCGAAAATCATCATCTTCATCTCGTGGGTCGTTTAGGTAAGATCCAACCCTCTTTTCTTTTGAAAACCCTTGTAATGAATGGGATTTGCATGAGAATCTAACATGTGATGGTTGCTCCTAGGATTCCGGCCGTTCTACACCAAGATCCACATCTTCTAGGTCATTCCCAAGTCTTCAACAAACCCGAAGGTGCGGACTATTGTTCTTAGGTGGCCTAGCACCAATTTTACTATGGGTTTAATGATTTTGAGTGCTTGGATTGTTATGTTTGAAATTCTAGAGAGAACCCTAGGGATTTTTCATGTTTGTTGGATTTGTTAGAACATGCATGTTTAACTCCCAATGTGATATATATTGTACCTTCACATGATATTATGTTGAATGATAACATGCTTGTGGTTGTTGATGCATTCCCTCATATGCGGTGCTTCATTGTGTGTGTGACTAATTGCCGTGATGCTCATGATTTCTTGAGATGGAGGAAGGGATAACTTCCTCACACAACCCACACACTCACATGCACTTTAATTTTATGATAATTCTTGCTTGCTTGTTTGAGGTATATGTTTGGTGTGGTTAGGATGCTTGATAATATGATATGGATGTGCTAGATGGTAATATGAGTCGTGGGCATGCGGTAGATTCTTTTATTGCGCTCTTGGGTTGGTCAGGAAACATGAGGAGAGCGAAGGCGGCTCCAAGGGTAGGACCGCCTCGAGGCTAAACCCGTGAGTTTGGGTGGGTGTATTCGGGTGGCTGTAGTTTGACTACATGGGTCTCTCTTGCCCGAGGTCGCTCGTCTCACGCTCGCCTGGCTCGTGCGGTCTAGCCTACAATCCCGATCAACCCTGTTTGTTAACCACTGTGTGCCCACATATGAATGGAATCTGAACCACCCTGCAACCATTGTAGCCCATTGAAAATCCACTTGAAACTGGTCCACAGCCTCGTGAGCCGGGCATGGTGGAATGGGACACTACGTCCGAGCCGTCGGCCTACGCCGGGGTCCGCGCCTCCCCGTAGTGACCGCGAGCGATCCCTTCCTTTCGGCACTCCTCATGTGCTTGGTGTCGGGGATGAGGAACCCGACGGGATCACGGACCGCGAGGTCTCGGCCTCACGCATTGATGGGGTCTTGGCCTCGCAACCAGTTTAGGGCATTGATACGTAGGGTGAATCAGAATCCCCAACCTGCTGGATGAATGAACTTAATTAATAACTCGGCTAACACGATCGCATTGCACGCATTAGTTAGGGTGGCGACTCGGCAGTCGAGGTCGCTCTGAGGGAGTGTTGTCATGCGATCGTTAGATGGAGTCGCTTGAGGGAGTGTTGTGGCGAGGGCATGCATCATATCATCCCGCATGCATGCATTTTAAATAAGAGTTATTAGGTGTTGATGAATGTCTGCTTTTCATTAAGTTCATATTACAATTGATGCCTGTTGTAACTTGAGACCAATAGTTTACACTGAGTTGATCACTCACTCCCACTCTGGGACGGTGTTTTAAAACACCAACCGACCCATTCATAGATGCAAGTAACTCAGGGCATGAGGAGCTGACGAGGTGAGCTTGGGCGAACGAAGAGGACGGACTCTCCTAGTTGCGGTGATGGGTGGCTCTCTATCATCGGCTTGATCGGTTTGAATTTAGATTTGTTTGAGCCGTGGGCTCAACTTTACTCTTTTTGGACTAGCCTTCTTTTGTTATTCATTAAACGCCTTGGGCGACCCTTTATTATTTTGGACCAGTATATATGTGGGATATCCTTCATTTCAAGATGTAGGGTGTGATTGTGCTTCGTGCCTCAGGTAATTCCAAATTATGCTGTTAAATTTGATTAATCATTAAAAAAACCATAACTGCATGATAAGTGACACTCGGGAACTCGGGAGTCGAGTCTATACACGACCCCCGATTTTTCGGGGCGTTACATTAGGATATCGTCAGAACACTTTCTTGATCTAGTAGATACTGTATGCATGCCTTCTATAAGGCGCAATTTGGTTTCCATTTCCCGTTTAGACAAATTTGGTTATGAGTTTAAATTTGGAAATGGAAAATTAAGTATTTCCTATGATTCGGTTATGATTGGTTCTGGCACTTTAGTCAATAACCTTTATCAGCTGGATTTGGATGTTTCACATGTCTACAGTATTAATTCATCACATGGAAACACTAAAGGCATTAAGCGAAGGTTAGATTGTGAAAATTCTTTCATGCTGTGGCATAGGCGATTAAGCCATATATCTCGTGAAAGATTGGAAAGACTTGTGCGTGAAGGAATTCTTCACTCTCTGGACTTCTCAGACTTTGGGGTCTGCATTGATTGCATTAAAGGTAAACTGACTAAAACTAAGAAAAAGGGTGCCACTAGGAGCGTAAGACTCTTGGAAGTGATTCATACAGACATATGTGGACCGTTCCCTTCAGCATCTTGAAATGGGCAGAAGTATTTTATTACTTTCATAGATGACTACTCTCGTTATGGGTACTTATACCTTATTAACGACAAATCAGATGCCCTGAATACATTTAAGATATATAAAGCCGAAGTCGAGAATCAACTCGATAGAAAGATCAAAGTCATCAGATCCAACCGTGGTGGCAAGTACTACGGAAGGTATGACGAATCCGAGCGTAATCCAGGGCCATTCGCTAGATACCTACAAGATTGTGGCATCGTCGCCCAGTATGCCATGCCTGGTACTCTAGAGAAAAATAGTGTAGCGGAAAGACGTAATCGCACCCTAAAGGACATGGTGCGGTCTATGATTAGTAATTCAACGTTGCCAGAATCTTTGTGGGGTAATGCGTTGAAAACAGCTGTGCATATCCTTAATAGAGTCCCTAGTAAGGCTATACTGAAGACTCCATATGAATTGTGGACAGGGCGAAAGCCCAGTTTACGATACTTTCATGTATGGGGTTGTCCTGCAGAAGCCAAACCGTATAACCCTCATGAAAGAAAGCTTGATCCTAGAACGGTTAGTTGCTTCTTTATTGGATACCCAGAAAGATCCAAAGGATTCAGATTCTATTGTCCATCATATTCCATGAGAGTCATTGAGACTGCGAATGCTAGGTTTATTGAGAATACTGAAGATAGTGGGAGCACGAACTTAAGAAACATTGTGTTTGAGGAAGAACGGATTGTGATTCCCACCACAATCATTGAGAGTAGCATGGTTGTTCATCTAGCAGTGGACCCTGAGATCCCTATGGATGACCATGTAGAGCCTCAAATACAACCCACTGATGAGGAAACAGAAAACTCAATTCAGAATAATGAGCCTTTAAGACGATCACATAGAGAGAGAAGATCTGCGATTTCAGACGATTACATTGTCTATCTACAGGAGCATGACTTTGACATTGGGGCTGAAAAGGATCCTGTATCTTTTTCGCAAGTCAAACAAAGTGCCAATTATTCTCAATGGTTTGATGCTATGAAAGATGAATTGAAATCCATGAAGGACAACAAAGTTTGGGACCTCGTTGAATTGCCTAAAGGGATTAGGCTGATTGGTTGTAAGTGGGTATTCAAAACCAAACGGGACTCTAAGGGCAATATCGAAAGGTATAAAGCCAGATTAGTTGCAAAGGATTGCAGTCAATGTGAAGGCATTGACTTTAAGGAGACTTTCTCACCTGTATCCAAGAAAGACTCCTTTAGGATCATTATAGCTCTTGTGGCTCATATGGATTTAGAGCTACATCAAATGGACGTGAAAATGGCGTTTCTCAATGGAGACCTAAGTGAGAACGTATATATGTTGCAACCAGAAGGTTTCAAAGCCAAAGGCTCCGAACATCTGGTTTGCAAGCTTAAAAAGTCTATTTATGGGTTGAAACAGGCATCACGACAGTGGTACCTAAAGTTTCATAAAGTTGTTTCTTCATATGGTTTCATTGAAAACACTGCGGATGAGTGTATATACATGAAAATCAGTAGAAGTAAGTTTATTATTTTAGTCTTGTATGTTGACAACATTTTGTTAGCCAGTAGTGATATTGGATTGTTGCGTGAGACTAAGAAATTTCTGTCTCAAAACTTTGAGATGAAAGATCTTGGTGATGCATCATTTGTCATCGGCATTCAGATTAGTCGGGACAGATCACATGGGTTGCTTGGCTTGTCGCAGAGGGCCTATATTGATAGGGTTCTCGAAAGGTTTAACATGCAAGGTTGTGCTCCTGGCCAAGCACCCATTGTAAAAGGTGACAGGTTTGGCCAATTTCAGTGTCCTAAGAACAACCTAGAGAAGGACAAGATAAAAGATATTCCGTATGCGTCAGCAGTAGGGAGCATCATGTATGCTCAGGTTTGTACCCGTCCGGATATTGCTTTTGTGGTTGGAATGTTGGGCAAGTACCTTAGCAATCCAGGGATGAACCATTGGATAGCTGTTAAGAAAGTATTACGCTACTTGCAAAGGACAAAGGACTTCGCACTCACGTACAGGAGATCCGATCATTTGGAGTTGGTTGGATATACAGATGCAGATTTTGCAGGCTGTCTCGATAGCAAGAAGTCCACCTCGGGCTATTCATGATGGGTCGTGGAGCCGTATCATGGAAGAGCATAAAACAGTCGATTACGACATCTTCTACTATGGAAGCAGAGTATGTAGTTTGTCATGAAGCCACAAGTCAGGCGATCTGGCTTCAGAGTTTTTTCTCTGGTTTTCGGGTTGTGCAGATGATCCCTAAACCATTGAAAATCTATTGTGATAGTTCAGCTGCAATTAATTTCTCCAACAACAACAAGCATTCATCAAGGTCAAAACATATTGATATTAAGTATCTTGTTGTGAAGGAGAGAGTTCAGAATCGTCATGTATCTGTCAAACTCATCGGCACGAGGCAGATGATAGCGGATCCTCTCACTAAAGGTCTTCCTATTACGCTCTTTAAGGAACATGTGACGTCTATGAGAATTATAGATCCCAAATATGTATTTGAATAGTGGGAGTTTTCAGTTTTGATCCGATTATGTACAGACATTTTAGAGATCTCTTTTATATGCATTGACGATTCTGTTATTCAGTTCATATCTTGCTTCCCCTTCAGTGTGCACTTTTAGTTTTGAGTAAGCAAGACTTTGGTTTATGTCTTGGTGACACGTTCAGATGGACCACTTGAAGATAGGCACATGTGATCACATTAGATGTGCAATCTTCATACCACACCCCATATATTTGATCCTTATCGTTGCGGCTATTGATATTCGTGATTGTGATTCGTCGTACTTCGAAATGTATAAATGTTATGTTGACTACCATAATTCAATATCTGTAGTTTTAATGGACCGGATCTGACAAGTGTTGCTCATAAATATCCAACGGTATTGTTTTGAAATTCAGTAGGGCACCCATTAGGAACTTTTCAAAAGCAAATGCATTTTCAAAATTGTTTTCACAATTAAAATAAAAATGTTTTGTTTTCTTTCAGAGATCAGTGTAGCCCAAGTGGGAGAATGTAAGACTCCTATCAGGTGGGCCACACATGATCATCAGATCTGACTGTTGGATTGTTCAGATTGAGCGATTCAGTGGGCCCCCACTACAGTTGTGATCATTGCAAATAGGTTTGGGGCGGGATACTTGAACCGATGTCCCTATATTCGGTTATTAAGACAGATATGGAAACCTACAGTGTGGAGACCCTAGAGGAAGAAGTGTGATGGGTAAGCTTCTAGCCCTCTTTCTTATAAATAGACGTCTTGGTCCCCTCACCAACACGTGTGAGAAACCCTAGTCCCATTGAAGGTTCTCTTAAAGGTGTAAGGTGCGGAAGATCAAGATTCCTGTCGGCGGAATGTCTTCCCAATCAGGTACGCTTTCAGTTTATGGTTTTGAATCTCCATTGTTGATGCATAGATGATCTGTCAATTCCATAGTACAAATCCAACACTCGCATGATGGACAAACCACATCAAGGTGAGCTCTACATGATGGGCAATTAATAATGGTGGCCCCACATGATGGATGATTCACATCAAGGTGGGCCTCGCATGATAGACATTCCACATCAAAGGTTGGCCTCCCCTATCAAGGCTAGTTCGCTATTATGGACAGCCCACATCAGAGGTGGGCCCACACGATAGACACTCTGCATCAAAGGCGGGCTCTATATGATGGGTAGTGAATATTGAAGATGTGCCCCCACATGATTGCGTGGACAATAACATTAATAATGGCTCCACACGACGGATAACTAACATGAAAAGCGAGCCCTACCTAATGAATTATGCACATTAAAGGTCTGCCCTAATGATGAATGGCCCACAATCAAGGTGGGCCCTACATGATAGGTCTGACCTCTTGCCGACCTAAATCAAAATTCCGTCTAGGGCTGGCCCACTAACCCGACCAAATCAAAAACCAGTCGAGAAACAATTCCAGGGCCCCACAAAGATGTCTCTGAAAATTTGAAATTAGGTCTAAAGTCATTGTACATATGATTTCATTTTCTTCTCTTTAATGAAGGTAATCAAGACCTAAATAATCACTTCCATGAATAAAACAAGATCTTCTTAAGACGATCCAAAGCTTGTAAAAGCGCCACGTGTCACACCAAAACAAAAACCAAACCTAACCTAATAATTTCACCACTTATGCCAAACAGCCCCTATCATTCATCCCATTCCCCACCTGCCGGACACGTGTCAAATGACTACTGGTGGAATGCAATTGTCCTTTTCGTATCTGAATAAAGCATATTGGCCATCCAAAACCCACCCATCTTTTGAGGAAAGTCGTAGCTCTATCTTCTATTTTTGCGACCGTTGCACTACTTTGTTAAACTTGTCGTGATCATGCCCAGTTTTGACACGTAAGCAATCTATATCATTGATCTGAACCGTTCATTTGATCTGGCCCACTCTCTTGGGCCTATTGGATTGGTTGGATGATTATGACCATCCGTAAATTGGGCCTTTTCCTATCCTGTCTGCGTCATGTGGGTCTCTCCCACCTACTCCACTTTTGACACATCGCAAGTCCACATCATCAATCTGAACCGTCCATTGGATCTAACCCACGCCTTGAACTGCTTCAAAAAAATTAGATCGATCAGATGATATTGACATCCCTAAGTTGGCCCGTTTTCAATTCAATTCCATAAGCTTTATCTTTATCTTTTTCTTTTTTTAAGGGGGAGGAAAATTTGAACACATCAGTAGTCCATATCAAAGATCTGAACCGTCCATATGATCTGGCCCACTCCTTGGGCAGCTAGGAGAAAATTACATCCATCGGACCATCCAGAGCATCTGTAAGTTGGCTTTTTTAAAATCCTGTCCACGTTTTTTGTGGTTTCTCCCACCTAATCAAATTTTGACACGTCATCAATACAAATAATTAATCTGGACAGTTCATTCAATCGTACCCACTCTTTGGGAAGCTGGGTGAAAATGACATCGATCGTATGACTCTGGCCATCAATCTGGTTCAATTTTTTAGGTTTTATCTCAAGTGGTTTAAGGCATTCTCAAAACCTTTTTTATTTTATTTTATTAGCTTTGCTAAGCTCGTGTAGAAGGCAGCTCAGGTACACTCCGCACATGTGCCTTATTGAACACGTGTGTGAGATCGAATCCATCCAGCAGAGAGGTAACCACTGGGCCAAAGTTTTCTAAACCGTCCATCTACTTTTAATATCACAGAACACTTGCTCAGTGGACCACCTTTATCTTTTATATTTGGGCAATAACATCAGCATGGTATTGGTATGGCCTGCCATATGGGTGGATTGAATAGTGCATTAGTCATGGCATGTGATGGTTTGTACATTAGGTTACCTATATATGCCTTTGAGCTTAACAAAGATTTTATTAGACTTGAATAGGATGCTGCCCCGTCTATATGTCTATATTGGTGAGATTTGATTGAAAGCAGGCTGCTGTTAGAATCTTATTATTGGCTGCTAGGTTTGTTTTTAATTATACTTCAGTATCAGAATTAATACAATGGCTCAATCAACTATATAGTTTTAACACCCTGTAATAATATATGTGACATATGACATAATAATTATACACTTTGATAATTAAAAAAATAAAGAAATTTTAAACCTTGAGCGGGCCATAAAAGTAGGTCAGCTTTAGAAAATTCAGCTACTCCAGGCATTCGCATTCAATTCTCTTCCTTTTGTGATAATTACAATTCATATGATTTTACTACAATCTTTTTATATGGAATCCAACTACCACGACTTGCCATCAATTATATGACCTATTTTACTTTGGGCATCCATTTATCACTTATTATAAGTTATAACCATTTCCCATCAACTAGACCTCTTGGTGACCCAACATGGTGAGATTTAGTTGGGCCACAATTTAGAGTTGGGCATCGTGTCGATTCGGACCCAGTTAGGGCTAGCCTATCCAACACGGTTTTGAAATAGACTTTACTTGAACTCGACCTGACTCAGTACTGAGTTTAGCATACCTAACCCGATTCGAGTCTGGGTCTAGCCTGGACTAACCCAGACCGAGTCCGACCCGATCACAAGGACCAACTCAGGTCAAGCTAGCATCAAGTCATTTCGAGTTAACTTTTTTTTCCTATTGACCTTTAGGGTTTACGTTTAAGTTTAGAAATGGTTAAGCCCGAGCCAGCCTAGCCGCACCATAGCCAACTCAAGCCAAACACAAGCACCCGACTCATTCTACTTTGTCCATTCAACCCTGCCTGACCTCAATTTCACAAAACTCCATATTAAAATACCCTGACATAATGTATTTCATAAGAATAGATGAAAATAATGAAATAGAAGTTTTTCTAAACACAAATTACCTTGATTAGTTGATTTGGAGAGATGGGTGTTTGTCGAGAGTCAGTGGGCTGGGTGGGTGCAAACGAGCGCTTGGTCGAGACGAGCGCCTGAGTTGCCGCCGAGTCCAGTCGAGACCGTCGGGTGCGGGAGAGAGAGAGAGAGAGAGAGAGAGAGAGAGAGAGAGAGAGAGAGAGAGAGAGAGAGAGAGAGAGAAGAGTGGCCTGGTGGTGGTGGGTGACTTATTGGGGTCGGATGTGACAGGTAGGTTAGATTAGATTTAAGTGTGTGTGTGTGTGTGTGTGTGTGTGTGTGTGTGTCCAAATATGAGTTGAATCAGTACCAAGTTGAATTTCAAGTCGAGATACTGGGTGACCCGGACTCAACTCGATTTGAGTTCAAATTAGGTAAAATCTACTCGGTTGGAATCGATTCACCCACTCGGTTCGAGTCTAGTCTGTCTAGTCGATGTACCCCATGCCTAGCTCTACGCTACATGCTAACAAAAGATGAAGCCTAGGAAAAAAGTTGGTGGTGGGTCAGGTTCTCTTAGAGCATATGCAAATTGGGTACTACCTCCACCCTTCTCTAGCTAGGAAGAGATAAGGGTATCTAGAAGAGATGAGGGTTGTGAGCAGCCACCATGATACATGGTTTTTATCTACATTGCTCATCCATTTTTCGATATCATTCCAGGGTACAAGCCAAAAATGAGGTAATTTACAGGCTTAAGTGAACCACATGGATACTAATTAAACACCTACGGTAAAAAAAAAAAAAAAAATTAAAAATTAGATGCTACATAAGTTTTAGTCAAGCTGATATTTGTGCTTGACCTTAAGAACAGCTTAGATGGCAAATAACCATCACGATGGGCCCTAGGAAGGTGTCAAGGAGTGTCATTATCAGAGCTGCTTCAAGCGGTGTGGTTTAGTCGAGCTTTGACCTGCTTCATTTTTAGGGCTACCACCCTAAAATGATAGGGCAAAGTGTATGGATGTGTGGATAAAACCTGTACGTCATGGTGACCCGTAGAGGCCTACTGGCTCCGTAGGGACAGAAGGGGTAGTACCCTATCCACGTCCTCTCACCGCTGTAGGTGATTGAATGAAATGCTGCTACGTGTGGCTAGGAGTACGAGTCATCAGGCAATTCGAGTCCAATGAGACTGATATGCTCAGAACTAGGCCTGTCAACAGGCCGGGCCTGGGGTAGGCCTTGCCCTAGATTTTTGAACTGTTCGGGCTGGGCCTTCGGGCCGACTTTAGTGAAAATTCTGTTTTTTTAGGCCTGAGCCCAGCTCATTAACACCCTATTCAGAACCGAAAAGTTGGAGCGGATTAGGTGAGAGCCCGATCCATGGAGGTGGGTGGGACCCCTGACTGTGGGGCCCACTGTGATGTACGTGTCTTATATCCAATTTGTCCAACCATTTTGAAAGCTCAATTTGGAGTATGATCCCAAAAATGAAGCTGACTGAAATCTTAGGTGGACCACACCATAGAAAAGGGTCCTGATTGAATCCTCACCATTAAAATTTTCTTGGGGACTACCGGAATGTTTTTTTTTTTTTCCATCCAACCTGTTGGTAAGGTCACAAAGACCTGGATGAATAGATCACACAAATGTCAGCCAGATCCAAAACTTCTGTGGTCCACGAGAAGTTTTTAATGGTCAATTACTACTGTTTCCTGTATCATGGTCCGCCTGAGATTTTGATCCGTTTCATTTTTTGGATCATGTCCTAAAATGAGTTTTCAAAAACGGATGGACGGCGTGGATGTAATCAAATACATCACAGCAGGCCTCACAGTTAGGGATCCCACCTACCTCCGTGGATCCGCTGTCTCACCTAATCCGATCCCACTCCAGGTGGAGCGAACGGTGGGACCCATCTTGACGATTAAACATGATAAAATCAGGGTGGGCCACCCCAGAAACAGACGGTTGAAATGAAACTTCCATTTCACAAAGGCAATGATCTGAACCATCCATCCAGTCGGTTCTATGGCGTTGGATGTGCGATGGTCCGGAATTTTACTCTGAGACCATCCTAACCGTCAGGTAAGCTGCAAGCGGACTATGGAAGTGGAATGTGGTATGATAGAGACGTTTCCATTGTATTACGATAGAACCTCATCTTCCATCCATACACGTGGCAGTCAGACAATGGAATGGAGTTTCCCGCCATGTGTATGCTGTCGTGCATTCCAGATAGACTGTTTTAAAAGGACACAGAAAGCAGGTGATCCTACAATCTACGAAAACTAAAAGGTATCAACGGTTGACATCCAACGAAGGAAAAGATGAAGGAAATCGGTGATTCGGATTGTCCAACGAGTGTAATTTTTTTGTGGTAGGCCATCCAGGATACGGTCCACATTTTAGATGGTCTTCATTTGGTATCCCTCTGTCCACGTGTCAGGATGGAACTGCGGCTATTCTTTACCATATCACCTCCCTAGAAAATATAAGGGCCTGTTTGGCCGGGCAGATTGGATGGGATTGGATGGTATAAGAGTGGGTTACACGGATTTCAAGGTAATGATAGTTGCATTAGTGGTGTACGTCGAGCCGAACCAAGTCAAGCTGGCCTCAGCTCAGGCGGCTACGCCAGTTTCGAGCTTCGAGCTTTTGAGCCGAGTTCGAATTGAAACACATTAAAACATAAAAATGGGAGGGAGGGAGGGAGGAAGATGGGTTATGAGAGAGAGAGAGAGAGAGAGAGAGAGAGAGAGAGAGAGATGGGTTATGAGAGAGGAGGGAGAGAGGGAGGAAGATGGGTTATGAGAGAGGAGAGAGAGGAGAGAGAGAGAGAGGGAGGAAGATGGGTTCGTGCAGGTGGCCGTTCGAGCGGGAGGGAGGGCATTTTTTATCTAAGGTTTTTTTTTTTTTTTTTTTTAAAAGGATATATATAAGGGTGTACCAAGTTGAGCCGAGTTAAACCGAGTCAAGTCGAGTTTGAGCTGGATTCGAGCCGAATCGAGTCGAGCTAGGGTAAGCTCAAGCTCGGCTCGAACTCATTTTCGAGCTCAAAAAATCAGCTTGGCTTGGCTCGAACTCAATTTCAAGTCGATTCAATTCAAGCTTTTTCGGGCTAAGTTGAATGACCTAACCAAGCTAGCTTGGTTCATGTACACCCCTCGGATTGTTATATCGGGTCTATTTGGCACACCCTGCTAATCTTAGGATTAAACCTTCCAATCACTTTCAATCCCTTGAACCAAACATGTCCTCGACAATTTTGAGGGAATTAGGGTGGATTGAATGAGATTTAAAGGTAATGATGGTGATATATGTGGATTGTCTTAAGATTCATGGGATAGCTATATCGGCAATCAAGGATCTCATGTCTATTTGACATGCCCCGCGAATCCCCCGGTTCTATCTACCCATCCCTTCCACTCCCATCCAATCTGCCCGTCCAAACAGCCCCAAAAGGTTTTTGTTAGATAGGTGCAGATTTCGCAAAATGTTCCATCAAAAGTACGGCCCACAGCATGATTGTCGCCCACCACAATTCCAATCCACAACCATATGTGGGGCCCACCATGAATTATGTATGAAATCCATTCCATCCATAATTTGAGCCAGATCATTCTAGGAGGTATATCAAAAATTCAGGCCTATCAGAAATTCAAATGGGCCACACCACACGAAATAGTGGGGTTGGGAACCCTGCCATTGAAACCTTCCTGGGCTACTGTGATGTTCATATGCCATCCTACCCGTTCATAAAGTGACTTCTATCAGGATGAATGTAAAAACAAAATATCAGCTGATCCAACACTACGGTATGCACTTAGAAGGTTTCAATGGTCGGCATTCCATCTCTACTTTTTCCCTGTGGTGTGGTCCACTTTAGTTTTTTACTAGCCTTATTTTTTTATTCACGCGCTGAGATGATCTGACTCAAATGATGGACGGAGTAGATTTCAAACATACATTACGGTAGGTCCCACGGAGCTTTTTATTGCACGTTTATGGAGGCGGTTGGTGGACACAGTTTTCGGTGTACTCGCGGAATATAATCGTACTCACATCGAGCAGCTAAAAATACAAATGGAGAATTCTGTTACGCGACTTTTCTGTGTAAGCTTTTCCTGAGCCGTGTGCTGGTCCACCGAATCTTACTCTCCCAAGCATGCTAATTGTCATTTTCATACGAGATCCAGACCGTTCATCGGGAGAACCCACCAGGAAATTCTTCATCTTGGAAATCAAGCCATCAAAGACATATGTGGGCCACAAATTCACGCGCCCTATTGATCAAGATTTGAAATCTCCATTTCCCATTAATGTATGTCATTAAATGAATATCATAAGTTTTTATTCTCATGATTCTGAACAAATACATTATTTTTCAACTGATGAACGGTCCGGATCTCGTACGTGCATGCCATGTCGGCTCGTGTGGGGAGAGTGGTATTTGGCTGGCTACTCTCTCATGTAGCGTGGCATTTCTCCAAAAGGGTATTGCTTTTCAGTGGCAGAATTGTAATTTTGAATAACTTTCTCTGTCTCTCCTCCACCACCTCTGCCATGTCATCATGGAATTCCGTCTGTTTTGCACTCCACGATACCATTCCCTGAAATTCCACGTCATCCCAAAAAACGAAAAATCTCGTTAGTACGAAGGACACGTGGCACCACATCCAGCTGTCCACATCTTTTTGTTGTCTCCTGCTCTGGCTCCGCTCGACTTCAGTCGGCTCGTCTCTCGGCTTGAATTATCTTGGCATTTTAAAAAGTGAAATTACGAAAACGACCTCGACTTTCCCATTTTCTCTTTTACATAAAAGGTAGTGAGAGAGGACTATGGCCCACACGTAGTGAGTGTACGACATCCAATGATGTGGATCCACCCGGTTCATCCATTTTTCCAGCTAGGACATCATCCAAAGAATTAAAGATATTAAAACTCAGGTGGGCCAATGGCAGGAAATAGTGAGGAGGGAACACCCACCATTGAAACATTTGTGGGCCATATAAGTTTTGGATCAAGCTAATATTTTTGTGATTTCAGTTATCCTAATTAGATTGATCTTATAAATAATTTGGATCACACATAAACATTATGGTCAACCTTGAGAGGGTTTCGGCCATTAACAACCACTCCTTAACTCTTATGTAATTGTGAGGGCCAGGGACATCTTTCATTGAAATCTAGATTCCCTACTTATCACAAATAGAAAATTCTTATTTGTTGCAATTTAATTGGGTCACATCATCATATACTACATTTAATGTAGTACGGCTTACAAACTTAATAATGATGTGGACTAATCACAATGCAGAAAAATAAAATTTTTCTTTTTAGGTTAGGTACATGATTGAGATTTCTTTTATCAATGGTAGGTATTTCCATCTCTATCATTTAATGTCAACATTAGGCACTTCCATCACACCTGAGTTTTGGATTTGCCTCATTTGTTTTATAGCTTAGGTCATAACATGAGATGTGATGAATTTGGCCCGACCTAGCTAGCTTTCAACTGTCGCAACATCCAATCCATTCAACAATTGCACCCCACCATATGAGACAACTAAAACTTAGGTTGATCCAATCAAAGATGCATCATATCAAACAAACAATCTACACCACCTAAAAACCTTCTAATTTACCCGTAGCCTGCTTGGTGATTATATTTGCCCAATTTTTGTTGGTTTGATCATCATGGTGGAGTGCAATTATTGGATGGATTGTATATCATGCACATGCAATGTGGACCTCTCATAATGCTTGGCTTTACTGATCTTATTAAAAACCATATAAGTGAGGGCATTTCCTCATTTCACTACCCATAAAGCACTTTCTTAACTGTTCAACTAACCTAGGCATTGTTAGGTAGAACTCATGTCCCTTGCGAATAAAAAGAAAAGGACAGCGGTCACCTACATATGCTTGGACCACTATTCTGTGCTCCCTCTCCTTTTTTAGCCACAAGATTCATCAATAGGTGAGATAAAAATTAGTTGTTTTGATACATTTGTAGCTAGAAAAGACATATATCATAAATAGTGGTGCAAGCAGCTGTAGGTGATCAGTTCTCAAGGAGAAGAGCAAGCTTGTATTACTATACATAGGAGGTTTGTTAATCTCACACTTGTGTGAGAACTCTAACCTCCCTCATGCAGGCTAGTGTTAATGCCATGATTGATTAAATCCTTGTATATGGCAAGTCATGCTCTCTAAAACTTCTATCCTAGAGATTATGCTATTCATGTAGTAATGGAAATTGAGAAGTCATTATCATCAACTTGTGAATTGAACTGAGCTCCTGCTTATAGAAATGCTTCCATGGCAAAGATAACGCGAAATAATAATATTTACCATAGGGTGTGTTTTCTTTTTCCAATTACAATCATAAATGATGGAAATGGGTAATGATTATTTATTCTTGTAATTGTGTGATGATACCACTTATATTTAACTGTAATGATGATTTTGCTACATTGTTTATTTCATTCAGAAATCGTAATAAAATTAGTAGCTTTATAATATGAAAATGTAATAATTATAATTTATTTTCTTTACAAATGTATTTAACTCTTGATTTACGAGCTATAATTTTTAATTTTTTATTTAAACAAATACTTGGAAATGATAACAATAACTCATTCACAATACATTTCATAGAAAATTAAAAGACCAAACATATACTAAATTTAGGTATGCAAGGAAATAAGTAAATAAGGAGACATAAGATATGAAAGGCTCATTACGTCATGACTATATTGTCGGCAAATTATTCTACTAACAAAATAATGAGAATATAGAATATAATAAAAACTATACTCACTTACAATGAACACACAAGAATAATCTTTCACATCTTCTCGTGTAAAGAGAAAGCTATTTCACAAATATAAAGAAGGGATTTGTACCTCAATTGTTATGGAATCTATATTTTACAAAATAATGACAAGAAGATTTGAAATTAAGTGAAGGTTCTTTTCGAGGAATGAAATTACAAAAATGGCCTCATTTATTTTTTTTTTCCTTTAAAAATTAGTGAAAGTTGAGATGTGTGGGACCCACATGATGTGTATAAGATCCAACTTGCCCTTTGTATGCACCCAACTATGGTGATAACATAGAGAAAACATCGGGCCAATCAAATCATCATATGGGTTACATTGAATTGGGATATTTGGTGTATATTATTTTTCATAGATTTACTTACCTTACGATTGGATTAAGTATTCTTTCTGTTCACCTATAACATACCACATGGGCCCCATAATTCTTGATTCTCTACTTTGTTAATGTAAAGAAAAGATTGTGAAGGGTGGTAATATAATTTCTCCTCTAAAAAAGCACTGCATGGGAATATAGTTTCTTTGGGATCTATTTAGTAAAATCAAAATCTTGAAAGAGTTTCACAGTAAAAACTCCCTTGAGGACAAATCCTTTTAAACTCCAACTACTAGAAAAAAAAAAAATATTTATCTCTTTACCTTTTATGATAACCTTTTGTCCATAAAATGATGTCTCCATCCAACATTGCAAAAATGATAATTTCAAATGGGCCACAACGTACAGGAAAATAGATGGTTAGAGGTAAATAGGGCTACTAATAGATGGTTAGATGTTTTTTTTTTTTAAAGCTTGTTAGTACACACTCCACTGTTAGCCATGGCTAAAAAGGTTATTTGTGGCCAATTCACAAGTGAAACTTGCTTGATATTTGAGGAAAAAAATCTAAGAATTATTTATGTACAAAAGAAATACTCACATCTCACACATGTTTCTTATTGGCATGTGTGGTTGCATGTAGATGGGCACGGGTTAGCGTTCGTGTGAGACAGCACAACATGGATAGCCTAAAGCCTCGTTCACCGAGGATATCCCCAGTGAGCTCTCTCTAGGCCATTATGATGTATGTGCTTTATCCACCTCATTCATCCATTTTACCAAATCATTTTAGGGCATGAGCTAAAAAAGTTAGTTGAAAGCTTAAGTGAACCACATCATAGGAAACAAATGACACCCACCATTAAAACCTTCTTAGGGCCTACCATGATATTTATTTGCTATTGCAACATGTTCATAAGGTCTAGAGACTTGGACAAAGGGAAAATACAAATATCTATTTGATCCAAAACTTTTGTAGCTTCAAGAAGTTTCAACCGAAAGCATTCAATTCCAACTATTTCTAGTGATGCCTCATTTTTTAGCTCATGCCCTGATATGATATGAAAAAATTGACGGACAATGTCGATAAAACCCATACATCATGGTGAGCCCCACACAATAACTAGGATTGATGGAGGAGCTGATCCAGACCACTCATCCAATAGTCATGTGCAAATAGAGTTGCACACGAGCAGCCTAAGCTCGATAACTCGCTCGACTTGGCTCGAAAAAGCTCAACTCGATTCGGATCGAAACGTTGTTAGAACTGAATCGAGCCATATTTTGAGCGCTCGGAACATTTAGAGTCGAGTCCGAGATGGACGTAGCTCGACTCAGCTCGACTCAACTTTAAGTTAGTATATAAAGTATTTTTAAAAAATCCTACCCAATCGCCCGACCCTACTCAGTACGCTCAAACCAGTAATCCTACCCATTCCCCCTCTCTCTCGCCTAAATCGCCCCATTTCTCCCTCCAAATCGCCCAAATGGACTGTCCGTCCGACTATATTTCCTTCTTTCAACAACTGTCCAGCGATGTTTCTTTCTTCCAGCATTTGTTTGGATGAGCATTTCCTTCTTCCAATATTTATCCGGACAAACTCTGCTCAATATTCTTTGCCCGGCAACATTTCCTCTTCCAGCGTCTGTCCGGACGAGCTTCTCTTCGAAAGTGAGTTATATCCTCCACTCTCTCCATTTTTTTTTGGCTATCTGAATAGCGGAACCCATCCGACCAACAACCACAGCCGAGCTCGAACTTGGCTCGAACTCGACTAATCCGAGCACAAGCCGCTGTTCCGAGCTCGAAGGCCAAGCTGAGCTGAGCAAGCTGGGCAAAGCTCGGCTCGACTCATGCACACCTCTACGTGCAAAGATTCCCCAAGATTGATCCTTAAGTTAAATTGGGAGCATTAACCATTTTCATTCCGTAGGTCCACTTGAAATCTGTCAGCTGTACAGCTACAACGGCATGTTGGTCTGATTACAGATGGCGGGCCATTCCACAGATAGAATAGCCTCATCTGCCAAGCATTTTTGGAAACACCCCCAAAGTAAAACATACCAATTGCAGATATTAGATTATTTGCAAAGCTGCAGTCAAATTCGTTTCTTTCGTTTAAATCTGGCCGTTAGTAAATTGCGCATGGCCACGTGTCCCATATTCGCAAGTGAACTGTGAGTGGTGCACATGCTAGTAATTTCTATCATATAAAACTCTCTAGCTTTGCTAAGCCCACACGTCTGCATTCTTAAAGCATGGACCACACGCCATCACGTGCGACGAGATGGGAGACTACTGCAATATACAAACTATCCATCATGTGGTTCTGACCATGTATATGTTCTGGCCCAAAAATAAAATTGGCCTACTTAACAACTGGGTCAAAGTTTTCATTCAACACTCCAATTGCACTTTTTTTTTTCGTTAAATATAGGTGGAATATAGCATGAAAATCAACTCAACTGGACAATCTTAGAAATCAGATGTGGCCCATCGAATTTGGACCGTCAATCATTTTTCTTACATTAGCTGGACGGTCAGGATAATCTGATCAATGTAACCATCAAATTAACGGAAACGGATTGGCTACTCCCCATGCCACTAGCCAATGGCCGATGGTCGGTGCTCCGTGGGCCCCACCATGATGTATGTGTTTCATCCATTTTTACAAATCATTTTAGTGTATGAGACCCAAAATGAGGTATATCCCAATCTCAAGTGGACCACATTACAGGAAACAGTGTTGAATGAATATAGATCATTTTTAAAAAAAATGGGGCCATGAAAGTTTTGGATCAAACTGATTTTTTTTTTTTTTTTCCCTTCATCTAGGTCTGTATGACCTAATCAACGGATTGGATGTCAAATAAACAGTACAGTGGGTAATCACTACTTTTTTCCAATGGTGTGGTCCAGCTGAGTTTTATATCCCTCTCATTTTTGGGATCAAGTCATAAAATGATCTGTAAAAATTTATGAATGGTATGGATGAAACACACACATCGTGGTGGGGCCCACAAAGCACTGACCATCATCCACTAGGCTAGTGGTAGGTAGGGGTGTACACGTACCGAGCTAGATCAGTTAGCTCGCTCGATTCAACTCGGTTTGAAGTTGAGTTCAAGCCGGATTGAGCTGATTTTTTTAACTCAAAAATGAGTTTGGGCCGAGTTCGAGCAGCCCCAGCTTGACTCGACTCAGATTGAATTCAGCTCAAAAATGAGTTCGAGCCAAGTTTGAAGCTGCAGTTCAGGTAATTGTGGAAATGCCTTAACAGCGAACTTGGCTCTATATTGGCTTGAACTTGGCCCGAGTTGGCCCAAGCTGCTCATCGAATTGAGCTGAGCTAGCTTCTCAGGCTTAAGGACCGAGCTGAGCTGAGTTTGAGCTGAGGTCAGCCACCGTTCGAGTCCGGTTAAGCTTGCCAGCTCGAGTCGATGTACACAGGGGAGTAGCCAATCCGTTTACCAAGCTAACTCCATCTACAATGTTGCCAACGGATATCTGTACTTATCAGTTACCGAGGAAAGGTTAGGTTATTTGGTAATTTCGTACTAATTCGAGAGTATTGTTCAAGTAATTGGAATATCAGTGGGAAAGGGGATAAAGAGCGGAGCCGCTGGTCGAGCCGCACGATCCCACTTCCGACATATTTAAAAAAGGACAGGTTAAACCAGGATCTGACTTTTGGCCTTTTTGGTCATTTTCTGATATTGCGGGTTATTTATGACCTTAGACATAGCTATCTGCCACTGGTTTTTCATGAAATTGCGAGACTACCCTCGATCGACGCCCAACTCTCAGGAAACCTACTGATGTATCAAGTGAGAGAAAAACTCTGGTACTCTGGCAGAGCGTGGTGGATGATACGCGGGCGCTTGCTTACAAATTGCATATGTGGAATGCAAATTTGAACTGTAAATGTTGTGGTTATCGGTTTATATTTATCACGAACCAAATATTCTAATTATTTGATAAGCTGAATATCCGATTGGGGGACATTTATTGGACGGGTAAAATATCCAACGGTTCAATTTCAACAAACAAGTGTCCACGAATCAGAGGCTAGGAGAGCTTTGAAAAATCGGATTTTGGGAAGTTTAGTTAAAGACAGTGATCCCACAATTTAGTCGGTTTAATTTTAATTATAACATGACTCCTGTCCATTTTCTAGGTGCCAGTGTATCAAGTAACATAGACAGCCCGTGTATGTGGATTTGGTGAGGCAGTGACTGTGGGGCCCACATTGATGTATATGTTGCATATCCACTTCATCCATCTGTTTTTCCAGATCATTTTAGTGCATGAACCCAAAAATGAAGCATATAAAAATCTCAGGTGGACCACACCACAGGAAACAGTATCGATTGAACACCTACCGTTAAAAACTTCCCAGAGCCCACCGTAAAGATTATTTGCCGTCCAACCTGTTGATAAGGTCACACAGACCTGTATGAAGGGGAGAAAAAATCAGCTTGATCCAAAACTTCTGTGGCCCTCAAATTTTTTTTTTTTACAGGTGGCCATTCAATCAACAGTTTCCTATGGTGTGGTCCACATGATATTTGGATCCTCCTCATTTTTTGTCTCATACACTAAAATAATCTATCAAAACGGGTGGACGGCATGGATATACAACAAATATATCAAGGTGGGCCCCACAGTCACGGCCTCACCGAATCCGCTCTCCACCACAAGGCCTTGTGTGAGTTCGATCAAGTGAAGAATATTATAATACATCTGGAGTCAAAGAAGTTGTATACATCTACCACCTCGTCCCGCACGTGGAGAATTCGTGCAATGGTCGGGTCAGATTGATCCGGTGGGCCACTACCTAGATGAGCCCAAGCCCAGAATTAAAGAAGATCAAGATGTCCAAAACCAACTGTTAGAGAATGGTTACAATCAACCATGGCCCATGGCCCATACAATGGGCCCACGAGAGAAGCAATCCCAACCATTGGGCTGTAGAATAGCATCTCTTAAGCCATCCACACCAAATATACGGCTTGGATGTCACATGGAGACCAAAATGGCCACAAACATCATCCAACCCGTCCAGTAAGATTGCACCACTATTAAATAGGAGTAGAATTAGAAATGGCTGAAGGCTTGGGCCTCTATAGCCATGTATGGCATGGGCCAGGGCTAATGATGAATGGCTCAACATGGCCCATTGGTCTGTCCAATCATCAATTGTGTTACAGCTGTACAAAATCAATGGTTGATTTAAAGAGATGTGTTAGTGGTTGGTATTTAATCTAGATGTGTAGTTTAAAAGCATTTTTGTGGACGATTGAATCCCCTGGGACTTGTTAAGGTTGGAATATTTAAAAACTTTAAATTATTTACTCTTTTTTGGTACAAGCTCTAGGGTGAGGATTAAGGGCTTTTCAGCGTGATTTAAGGTTAGGGTTAGGGCTTAGGGGACTAGTTTCAAGGATTTTTCTAGCCTGATTTGAAGCTAGGGCTGGATAGTCTGAAGGGAACCTTGGCCTGGCCCTAGCCTAACTCATTGTCATCTCTTATTAGACATTGTGAATGACAGGCCAGTTGGATAATAAGATGTGGGCCACTTGAAATTAAGTCATTGTCATCTCTTATTAGACATTGTGAATGACAGGCCAGTTGGATAATAAGATGTGGGCTACATGAATTTTAAGGTTTTTGGATTGTTGTGGGTACTCCACATGAATTTTGAGGTTTTTGTGTTGTTGTAGGTTGTTTTCAATGGTAAATCTTACTTGATGATGTGATTAAATGGTTTTTGAGTTGTCCATTCTATGGTAGATGGATGGCTTAATGGCTGGATTACCCCATTCTGGGGCATCTCATTTTCATTATAGGGCAACCTTACTTAATCAGTTGGATGCCATACATGCACTAAAAGCCTTTTATTCATTTGGTTATATGAAAATTTCATGTACAACTAGTTGCATGTGAGATGTTCTTGTAATGAGTAGCTTTATGAGTTAAAGAAAGTTTAGTTCTGTTTATGCCTATTTTGATTACGTCAGATCTAGCGACTTAGATAATGTTATGGGATAATAATGTCTTAATAAATGACAATCAGAAGGCTTATCTAACAACTAAATTTGATAAGAGTTTAAAGTGTCATGCGTAGCCCAAAAGGAATAAGTCTAACTCACTATTGTCATGGAGTACATGTCACATATCTCATTCGTGTGACAGGGTCGGCTACTCACCGTAGTGATCTCATGACTGATAACTTCCAATGACAGAAATACAATCAAAGTAGTGATGGAATCGGCCGATGCATTGTAGTATAATTCAAAAGAAACCTTTTACAGCCGAAACTACTCGTTATAAAGGAGCTATGAAATAGCGTAACAATAGACTAGGTTGATCGATTTTCACGTGCACAACACATGTTCAAGTGAAGGAGAGAATAATGATTGTCTATACATGACAACATATAGAGAATTCTTACCACATGGTAGACTGAAGATGCGTGCATAACCAATAGAGTTGTACACGAGAAGAGTCGAGCTTGGCCCATCTCGGCTAGCAAACTACCCCAGCTCAAACTCGGCTCGATCTTCTAGCTTGACTAGCAAGCTCAGCTCAACTCAGGCCAGCTCGGGCCAAGCTTGAGCTCGATCTTTCGAGCCAAGTTGAGTTCGAGCCTACGAGCTGAGTTCGAGTTTAGGTTTTAAGGTTTTTAATATATATAATATACAATATATATTATAATATATAATTTATTTGAATATATAAATATTTACAAAATGTTTATATTAGGTGAACCCGATCCAAGTCAAATTGATTCGAACCAAGTTAAGTTTTGAGTCGAGTCGAGTCAAGCTCAGACTTGGCTTGAAATTTTTTCGAGCAAAAAAAATAAGCTCTACTCGGCTCGAACCCAATTACGAGCCGAGTTGAGTCGAGTCGAGTCGAGTCGAGCGAGTTAATAGAACTAACTCGGTTCATCTACAACTCTAATAACCAATGTCCAACCCATGTCAAATGACCTATAAACATAGCGACACGTGATAAACTACAACTATTTGTGGGCCTAAACAATTATTTTACAGCAAACATGAGAAGTAGTTATGCATATTTCTCTCCAGTAACCGCTCAGAACTTTTATGAATAGGAGAAAGATCAAAGAGTTCCATACTCTTGCCAATCCCATATAATAAAACTCTACAACACAACGTCGTTTATGCTAGTTTAGTTATCCAATTCGTCCATGTTACTACGATGAACTGACTCTAAATTAATCTTTAGGGTAATCCAATCCGTATACACTCTAAAACTAGACCAACTTTAGTTTAGTTTTAGTTTAGTCCGGTCCATTTATGCTACTATGTTTGCTCGACATTTAGTGTAATTCCTTTCATCTCTTTACTCTAGTCGCTGGACTAAGGATGACCATAGCTTTAAGACCTTGCCATCTATGGATCAATCATTGAATATCCAAGGATTTCTCTTTAATTGATTAGTATTTATCTTTAATTATATTTATAAATGCAATTTTTTCTTTTAGTTAATTTTTATGTTGTATTATTATTGATTGATCATTACCTTATAGAAGATTGAACCTTTCCCTTCACAAATCGCTTGATTTATATTATAGGTGGCTGAATAGATGGTCGAACCACTAAGATTTTGGTCTATCTCGATGCTTTGGGTCAAATGTATTTTGTTCGGATTGAGTTGCATTAGGATTTGGTACGCCTAACACAACACACACATCACATGACTATCTTCAAGCTAAACAAGTTCATAACAAGGAAATTATGATTATGCTAGTCTATTCAGAGGAATAATAGAAATTCATAACAATGAAATAGCCCTTTAACTAAAGATAGTGCAATTTTTAACCCATGCTATAATGTATAGGTGCTAAGGAAATTATAACTATGTTATTTCACTTTATTAGATTACTAATTACGATTTAATCTGATTAAACCGCCCAACATACCCTTAAACTTTATTTGTCCATTGTGAATCATTTGAAACACTTCAACTATTTACATTAGCTTCTTGAGTCATAGTTCAAAAACCCAAAAGCAAATGAGACAATTTGGAAACTTCGTTGTTTAAAAACTTGACTCAACTCCATATTTAATAGTAACTTATATCATTTAGAGTAATAATAAATATATAAATGATATGGATAGTGCCCATAGTTGCATCAAATAGGCAATGTTGACTATTGGATCCCCCCTCCAAATGAAAGATCATTCACTATGTTACTTTCAACCGTCTATTTCAAGGCCATTATTATATGGTCAATAGTACTTGATCAGTTGGACGTGGCCTACAATTTTGATGGCATGGATAGTTTTTAATTAGTGCCACATGTGGTAGGATAAGTCATCATTTTTTTTTTTTTAATAGTGGGAGCATGCAAAATTTAGAGAAAAATATTATAATTTTCTTATTAGGAATTTTAAATTTATAATGTAAAAATAAAATAAAAATTGAACTCAACTAAACTTCATAATAATGAATATTTTCTTTACAATGCATTTGATGTTGCTTTTATAAGGCAGGACTTATTGGACTTACTTGAAATATTATATTTTTAAATAGTAAATTTACTGAAAAAATCTTATTCATGGATAGATCTAAATCACTAAAAGGTCTTTAAAATAAGAATGAATTCTCATCATCCTAAAATGACTTGCTGACAATAATAAGAACGTACTTATTAAAAATAATAAAAACGTTACTTATTAAAAATAATAAAATTTGACTTCAAACTAAAATTTAACTTATAAAATAACCTTATTTTGTAAAATTACTCAATGGACATTAACTCTATCATTGAACAACGGGGCTTGTTTATAGCTTTCCAGCAATCTCTCATAATATCCTTCAAAAAATCTCATAAGAATATCTTTGATAATTGATCACAAAGTTATGATTGTCGAAAGTTATAGTATATGTTACACAACTTTTATCTCGTCTCTATTCTTCTTGCATCATTTATGCGCTTCATATAGTCACCTATAACCTCACATATATCACATTTAAAATTATGCAAAATTAAGATAGGAGTTTGGTCCTCAACTAAAATACATAAATTAGCTAAGGGGGGCGTTTTGATCTACCAAATATCATGAAATTCAATGACATTTCCATAAGAAATTAGTGGACCACAGATGGCATTAGCTCTTCTACTACTACGTTGGGGACCCAGCAATGGGTGGGGTCTTCCATCGCCTCTCTTCTTCTATAAATCGAAGCCCTTTGGCTTTTTTTTCTAAAACTTCCTTCTCAAGTAAAGAAACTCCCCATCGTATGTAAGGTGTGACAGAGCGAAAGCACCGAGGAGTGGATCTCCCTTGAAAGCTACACCAGTACTAGAAACCATGGCGGATTCATCTATGATTTCGTTCACCTATGCTTGACAAACGTCCATTCCTAGATGTAAAACCTTACAATTTCATGATCAATTAATCTAATTTGGTTTCAAATTTTCATTATATTTTATGAAATTTCGTACAACCAAATACTACTTAAAATAGACAAACATATCACCCTAATGCAAGGCGAAGACCTTTGTTTTTATACCTAAGATTAATAGTCCAAAACTTGTTGACTACTTCTAACTTTTAATAATAATAATAATAATAAATGCAATTGATAATTGAGTGACTTGGCTCAAAATCTTGTTAGGTCAAGTTGACTAGAACTAATTTAATTTTAATTTGAAATCAGGGCCCAGTTTCAATCTCAGTCATTGAATTTTAGAGCTATGGTTTTAGTGGTTAGAGCTGGGTTTTATCATTACTTTAGGATCATGGACCATATAGACTAAAATAAAAAATAAAAAATCCAAGCTGTCCACATATATATGACAAGTCCTGAAAACAGCCCTAGATCTGATTTTCGTTAGAGACCCATGAAAATCACTTAAATTGATAAATTTTAGTTGTCCTAACAACCGAACTGGCCCCACATCTTTGAAATTTAGTGGCTATTTCAAAATCTTGAATTATTAAAAACCAGAGGAGGACGTGTTCATGTGGAGAAAAGAAAGATTTTCTAACAAGATAGCTCCATGTTCTGCATTCTAACATCTTACATGCAACTAGCTGTAGATGAGAAGTTTGTGCAATTAGTATGTGAGCCCACCGTGGCATGTGACATCCAATCCGTCTAATAGTGTGGCCCCCACCACATAAATGGGATGCCCCAATAAAAAGGCCTATCCAATCATCAGGTGGACCACATCGTAGAAAGTAACAGATGACGGCCCAAAACCCTTGGAATTCACTTGAGGGTCACTTGATGGTCAGATCAGTTTATTTTTTGGGTGGTCCACTTTTCATGGTGAGGTGATTCTGTTGGATGGGTTGGATGAAGTACAAACACTACAGTGGCCCCAGACAACTAGTTGTACGGTTCTTCCTGACTATGTTTTTCTCCCTGATCATTTTTAGGCCACTAATCTTAAGGTTAGAATCACCTGATCTGCTATTTTTAGGAACTAACCAACGGTCCAGATTCCCGGCCATGGACCCTATTTGTACAAATTGGCACATCAGGAGATTTTTTACGGTCCGATTATCAGGGCCTTGACCGTCCTGCCATGGACCATATTATATAAATATATTTTTTCATATTTGTACCACTGACCCACCTTCGATGGACCATGCCCTAAAAATCTCCATGATAAGACGATTCCAGCCTTCCAATTTCTTGCCTTCAAATTGACGGTAGTGAGGAGAAGCACGAACGGTAAAGAAAGGCCCAAGATTAATGGTTGGGATCTTCAATTCCAAGATCGATTTGGGGGCATGGTCAATCCACAGCAGGGACCAGTATATCAACGGTCCTGATCACCAAAAAAGTTGGGGCCCACTTGTAAAACTGATCCTCTGCATGGGGACCATATAATTTCTAACTACTCGTACGTTACATGTTTGCTTCCATGTGCAATTTTCCTTTCCGTTAGGCAACGTGGTGTTAGGTGACATCTTACTACTTCATGAAGTTTGTTTATCTCACAGGTGTCCCACCACATGCTGGCACACGTGTACAATATCCAAGATTCCCATCAGGTGGGCCAGACCTTTTAGATCTTCCCTAAGTTGAGGCTTTTCTCTCCTCAGGTGTGCCACATTGACCAAAACATATGGATGGCCACAGAAGGAAAAAAAAAAAAACTTCAGCCGTTCATTTGTTTGGTACACTGGACCCAGTTGAGGAGTGAAATGGCCAGACCTGATGGAAAGATTGGATTTTACACACGTGTGGTATATTGGCACGTGTCATTGCGTGTCGACTTTGAGAACCTCAGGTAATTTATCAGGGGAAGGAACATATCACATGTATTAGTTTTAGGATTAAACAATGGTGACTAATTTGATACTCCGGCTGCGTAAGACACTTGATATGCACGCACTTCAAAGTAACAATATAAAAATCGAATTGGTTAAAAAAACCCTTCCTTTTTATTCATGGACATGGACGGTTGTTTGTTGAAATGAGACCTATGGATATTTTTCATCTTTACCGTCCAATAAATGTTTACAAATATGATATATTATAATAGAGAAACTTTAAAGTCTAATAGGTTGGATGTCACCCAAATAGTGACCATTAATTAATTGTAAAAAAATAAGTAGGAAATAAGAGTTATTTTAGGAGATGGGGTTGCAGGTTGGGTGGACCCCACCATAGTGTTTATGACTAATCCACCCCAACCATTAGATGTGTCACCCATGTGCGGCCTAGAGTCCAAAAATTAATGATTCACGGATTATAAATTGGAAGATCGACTGTTGAGGACAACATTGCTGTAGAGCGGGTCACTGACAGTTTCATGACCAAGATGGATTAGAAAAGGCCTGGTCAACGACAGAAGTGATCCAGACCATTAGACTTTGAATCGGGCGTATCTCGCAATTAGGAATGAGTTATCGGACATAAAATATATGATTTTGGGTAGGGTGAGTTACTTTAGCCACCCAACCAGCTACACCGAGTTGCGCAAGCTATATTTGCGAAATACCATCGTTTCCCTGTTTAAATTCCGTTCGTACTATAAATAATAAGTTTTAGTTTGATTATAACTCTTCATCTGTTGAGCTTTAGGAGTTGCACCCAAGTGAAACGTACTTAGAATAATTAAGAAAACAGCTTGGAAAAGCCAAACAAGACACTATTTTTGGGGTGTGAACTCGTTTATTTCATTCATCAGTCAATCTCAACTTTTATAGAATTTATTTTCTATTTTCTTTTTCTCTTCCTTGTAGATTCAATGAGTCTTTGTGAGGAGTCCAGAGAAGTTTCGTAGATTAGGAGCAGTTATCCCCTTGAGGAAGACGGTGCTCAACCTTACATCCTTCCCTACGTCAAGCACTCGCCTTCTAAATTGTTTTCCATGGTGTAGCTTATTAGAATCATGGATGAAGTTAGTTTTGGGTTCTAAGACTAAGTTTTGGTGTGATATAGTGAATTTTATATGATAATCACGGTGGATCTTATGAAAATTAAGGGTATTAGTCAACTTTTCAATATTTCCTCTGGTATAGTTCACTTGAATAACAATACAACTTAATATTTTGCTACATGCCTAACATGAAATAACAAGTTGGATAGTCAATGTGGATTTCACATACATGCTGATGGGCCTCCTAAAACATTAAGGGCGAGCATCTAATTTTTTCATTTTTATATCGATGGCAAATCTTTTTATATTTTGATCGTCTTTTTTTATATTTTTAAATCGATCAAAATATAAAAAGATTTGGCATCATATATATGTTGGATACCCACCCTTAATTTTTTAGGAGATCTACCATGATGTGTATGTGAAATTACTCCTATCATCCGATGTGTAATTGGAAGTTAGGCCTAGGGATAAAATATTATGCTGATGGTCCATAACAAGGGAAACAATTTGAAGGGAGAGTATTCTTAATAAAATTTGGCAGGACAAGATTAATTATGCAGAATGAGCAACAGGGCATGGAAGATATCTGTGTTGGGATGCCTTGCACAAACCTTAGGATCTAGCCTCCCGAAACAAACCAGAATTATGGATAAAGCAATGAAATAAATCAAAGCATCAATCACACACCACACAAGAGATTTTTACGTGGAAAACCCTCAAAGAGGTAAAAACCACGGGACCTCGTCCAGATCAACAATCCACTATGAAGTAGAACGTTACAATCTTCTTCACTCACGCAGGAGTAGATAAACAATAAGAGAAATAGAGAAAACGGAGAGATCTAACCGATTACGAGGACATAGAAGCGGCGAGATGTGGATTGCAAAGTAGAGAACCTCCACGACGGAACCTCCCTTCTATAAGCTTCTCTCTCTCTTTCTCCCTCTCTCTCACCTTTGATAGCCCTAAACCCTTTAGCAAATCCCTTGCAAAGCTTTAGGAAACCCTCTTGCTATTTTGTGATACCTAGAAAAACCACTGGGCAACCCCTTTTATAGTTTTGGGAAACTCCTTTCCGCATCCCGATTGCGAAAAGGACTCAAATCCGCAGTTTCGCGCAAAATCGCGGAACAAACTGCGTAACCTTCAACTAGTCCTGGAAATTCCAGGACTGGTCTTAGCCTCCTACGACTAGTCGTAGCTCACCTACGACTGGTCGTAGACCACCTACAACCGGTCGTGGGTCACCTACAACCGGTCGAGAACCCCGGAAAAAAATAGTCCGAACTCGCTGGACTTTGAGTCGAGCTACGACTCGACTCCCACGACTGGTCATACCAGCCCTCGACCGGTCGAGCAGGGATCACGACTGGTCGAGCACGGGGCAAAAAACCCCATCAAATCTCTTCCTTTTTGACCCGGGAGGGATCCACCTTCTTCAAGCCAGCCAGGTTTCTACAAACCTCGAACTTGCCTTTGAGCAAAGCCTTGGTCATCATGTCTGACCCATTATCGTCCGTGTGGACCTTCTCAAGCTGTAATACCTTTTGTTCCAAAGTATCCCTGATCCAGTGATACCGAATCTCTATGGGCTTCGACTTGGAATGCTGACTTGGATTCTTGCTCAAGTGTATAGCACTCTGACTATCGCAATAGACCACGTGCTCCTCCTGCTTCAAGCTAAGTTCCTATAGGAACCTCTTCATCCAAAGCATCTCTTTACATGCTTCTGTGACTGCAATGTATTCGGCCTCTGTCGTCGACAATGCTACGACCTTCTGTAGCTTGCTCTGCCAAGAAACCGCTCCCCCGCAAACGTGAACATGAACCCCGATGTAGACTTCCGGAGTCTATGTCACCGCCATATCTGCATCGTGTAGCCCTCTAACACAGGGTTTACCAATCACCATAGCATAGGCTCAACCTGGATGAGCCTCTTAGATACCTAGTATCCATTTCACCGCTGCCCAATGCTCTTTGCCAGGATTGGCAAGGTACCGGCTGACAACACCAACCGCATATGCTATGTCTGGGCGTGTACACACCATAGCATACATCAAACTTCCTACTGCTGACGCGTAGGGTATTTTCTTCATCTCTTCCACCTCTTCCTTCGTCTTGGGACACTGCCTGTCGCTCAATCTGAAGTGACCATCCAGTGGATAACTAACCGCCTTCGCTGCATTCATATTGAATCGCTCTAGGACTTTCTCAATATACCGCTCTTGTGACAGCCAAAGCTTCCTGCTGCCTCTGTCACGGGTAATCTCCATTCCTAGGATCTGTCTAGCCGGGCCCAAGTCTTTCATCGCAAAAGACTTGCCCAACTCTGTTTCAGTGTCAATCTTCTTGATGTCTTTTTCCATGATGAGCATGTCATCAACATATAACAGCAGAACTAAGAAATCACCGTCTGAGAACTTACGCGTGAACACACAGTGGTCCGACTCCGTTCTGTCATACCCACGCTGTAACATGAACGAATCGAACTTCTTGTACCATTGCCGTGGAGCTTGTTTCAGCCCATACAAGCTCTTCCTCAGCCTACACACCATATGCTCCTTGCCCTTGACTTCGAACCTGTAACATCCCGGATTTTCACTGTTTTGGATTTCCAAAAATCCTTGAAATTTATTTATATTTTTTTATTATTATTATTAACTTATAATATCACTTACCGACCACTAACACTCAATGTTAGTTTATTCTGGGGTGGACTAGTCTAGTTATGATGGGACCAAGTACGGGCCCCCAAGCCAGATGGCCTGTTTGCACTTAACAACAGCCCGTGTGGGCCGCCCAGCGACCGAGGAAGGTCAGAAAAATCTAAAAATTTAGGAAATCATAGATCTCACTGGGCTTGTGGTCCATCGCGGACTGCGGACCCAGTGGACACCCAAAAGTACCATCTGGCGCTTGCCCAATGCGCCCCACCAATGCCAGATTGGAATCTGGCACTTACAAATAAAACCGAGATACCAGGCGTTCCAGCCGTCAGATTTCTTTCAAATTTGTGGTGACGGTCTAATATATTTTTCAACGCCTGCCCACCAAATCTGGGCCCCGATCTTGACACGATGACCGTTGATCGCGAATCGGACCCGTACGACCAAACCCCGCATCCGTTCGTTCCCAAATTTTGTAAGGCCCCTCATCGAGCCATGAACCACTTATCCTATAAATTTCATGGCTAGAGGGCCATCAGAAATGCACCAATCACCAAAATGGCCCCCACAGGACCACTTAAAGGTCAGAAACGCTTTCTCAGATCATATATCCGTTCATCCGTTCGTCCTCAATTTTTGCATGGGCCCTAATCGGGCCATAAGGCACCTACACACCGAATTTGGTGACCAGAGGGGTGATAGGGCCCTAGATCCTAGAAATACCCTCCCATAAGTCTAGTATAGTAAAAACCTAGCCCTTGGGGCCATTTGCACCAAATCTGGAATTATAAAAAGGTGTTTCTTTTGGGCACCCCTCTCCCATACGATTTTGCCCTAAGAGAAAAGGGGGAAAGAGAGAAAAGAGAAAAGGGAGAAGAGAAAGAGGAGAAAGGAGGAGGAAGAGAGAGTGAAGAAGGAGGAGTGTGGACCCTAGATCGAGGTGGGGCCCAAAGAAGCAAATCTTACATCTTCCCACCTCTTCTCCAAGAAGAAACCTTACCCCACAACCGCTATTTCGTCCGTTGAGCAACTAGGTAAGCTTCATTCCCTATTTTCTTTGAAACCATTGTGATGAGGGAGATTTACTTGGGATTCTTACAAGCAAGTGGTCGCCTTTAGGGATTCCCGATCTACCCCGAAATCCACATCTCCTGGTCGTTTCCAAGCCTCCATCGAATCCAAGGTGCGGACTATTGTTCTTAGGTGGCCTAGCACCAATTTTTATACGAGCCTAATGATTTTGATTGTTGAATGTTATGCTTGAAAGTCTAGAGGAACCCTAAGATCGTAGGTTGATGGAATTGTACGGATATGCATGTTTGGCTACCCCATGATGTTGTTCTTATTTCCTTACATGATTTTGTGTATGGATGGTTGCATGCTCATGCTTGTTGATTTCCATATATATTGTTGCTTAATAGTATGCATGGTTTCATTACTCTTGTGCATGGAATTTCTCAAGATGGGGGAAGTGCATAACTTCCTCACAAACCCACATGACTCACACGCACTTTATTTCATGATTGCTTGTTAGAAATATTTGATTCATATGACTGAGATGCATGAAATAGGATGTTGGTATGCTAGTTGATAACTGTGTAGTTGGCTTGTTACGGATCACCCTCCTTACCCATGGGTTGGTCGGAACATGAGGCGAGATGGTAGTCCCATCGGTAGGACTATGCTAAGGCTAGACCCGTGGGTTTGGACGAGTGTGCTCGTGTGGGTATAGTTCGACTACATGGGTCTCTTGTGCCCGATGTCACTCGTCTCACGCTCGCTTGACTCGTGCGGTCTAACCTACTATCTGACTAACCCTGTATGTTAACTATGTTTGCTCACATGTGTATGGAACCTGAACCACCCTGCAACCATTGTAGCCCATTGAAAATCTACTTAAAACTGGTCCACAGCCTCGTGAGCCGGGCATGGTGGAATGGGACACTATGTCCGAGCTGTCGGCCTACTGCCGGGTACCGCGCCTCCCGTAGTGACCGCGAGCGATCCCTTCCTTTCGGCACTCCTTATGTGCTTGGTGTCGGGGGATGAGGAACCCGACGGGATCACGGACCGCGAGGTCTCGGCCTCACGCATTGATGGGGTCTTGGCCTCGCAACCAGTTTAGGGCATTGATACGTAGGGTGAATCAGAATCCCCAACCTGCTGGATGAATGAACTTAATTAATAACTCGGCTAACACGATCGCATTGCACGCATTAGTTAGGTGGCGACTCGGAAGTCGAGGTCGCTCCGAGGAGAGTGTTGTCATATGCGATCGTTAGATGGAGTCGCTTGAGGGAGTGTTGTGGCGAGGGCATGCATCATATCATCCCGCATGCATGCATTTTAAATAAGAGTTATTAGGTGTTGATGAATGTTTGCTTTTCATTAAGTTCATATTACAATTGATGCTTGTTGTAACTTGAGATCAATAGTTCACACCGAGTTGATCACTCACTCCCACTGGGACGGTGTTTTAAAACACCAACCAGACCCATTCATAGATGCGGGTGACTCGGGGCATGAGGAGCCCTCACGAGGCGGCAGCTTGGACGAGGAGGACGGACTCTCTTACTTGCACCGATGGGCGGCTCTCCATCGGCTTGATCGGGCCGAATTTGGAATTGTTGAGCCACGGGCTCAACTTTACTATTTTTAGACATAGCATTCTTTTGTTGTTCTTGGGCAACGCCTTGGCGACCCTTTATTATTTTTTTTTGACCAGTATATATGTGTTATAACCTTCATTTCGGTAGAATGGTGCGATTGTGCTTCATGCTCAGGAAATTCCAAATTGTGCAGTTAAACTTGACTAATCGTAAAACCATAAATGCATGATAAGTGACACTCGGGAACTCGGGAGTTGTGTCTATGCACGACCCCCGATTTTCCGGGGCGTTACAGATGGTATCGAGCAATAGTTTGGAATCCCTTGGGCCATGGGTCATGAACTCACTAACGCGTCCCACCGACTTGAGAGGATACGTATTGGAAAACGCAATCAGAGACGTATAACCCTAGGAACCATCCCAGACCCTGAACCAACAACTTTAGACGGAAGGAAGAATTTGCAAGGGGTTAGGAATGGGTAGCGAGAGAGGGAATCAGAGGGTCTTGACTTGACGACAAAATTCGATTTGGTGAATAGGAGGTCTAGTTAGTTTAGTCCGCCAAGTTCCTGGGCCCGTGGCGCCAACTGAATTAGGTGAAATGGGATTTTAGAGTAACGATGAATGTAGGTGTGAAGGAGTGCCCCGGGGATGAGCGCATCCCATGTTCCATGATGCCCTATCAAAACGTATCCAATTAAAGGTAAATTCCAGATTTCCTTCCAAATATACTTGGAAAGTTCATCGTCAAGGGATTTGGAAATCCCGCGACATACCTCTCAATCCAAGGCTCATTCAGCAAAGCCTATGGAGTCAATTTTGAATCTCACCCCACACGCATTCCGGACTTGCCATTCCCAATCGTGAGTTGGGATTAGCATTGTAATCCCATTTCATGTAGCTTAATGCTACTAGTCAAGCAGGATTAGGTCTAAGTCCCTCTGCCCTTTAGTTTTTTTTTCCTGGACATTGGTATGGACGAGCCGGATATTGGATGATTGAACGGTAGAAGCCCTTGTCTGAGCCCAATGAGCCAATACCGGACCAAGCATATTAATCCTGACCCATTCGGGAACAATTAAGTGGGGGCGAATAAAATTTTATCGAAAATCGAGAAAATGTATAACCGAAACTAAGGGATTAGACGGTCGAAACCATAGTCTTAGGCCAAATTTGATAGTTCAGACCCATTCTGGGATAAAGACTTGGGAGTGAACGAAAATTTACCGAAAATAGTGAAACTGGAGAAAAACTAGGTTTTGGCCCATAATTAGGAGGAATCTCATGAAACCAGTAGGTCCATTGTGTAGATCAGCTCGTTCTACTCCAAATTCATATATGGCACGTCGAACAACTCATTCCGGTTTGCGAGATATGACCATTGCAAGGAGCCCCACCAGAAGCCGGAGGACCCGCTGGCCACCCCGCCGATCCGCGTGGCCACCCGCCGACCAGCGTGGCCACCCCGCCGGTGGTCCAGAGGCCCGCGTGGCCACCCCGCCGACCCGCGTGGCCGCCCCGCCGACCCGCGTGGCCACCCCGCCAACCTGCGTGGCCACCCCGCCGACAAGTGTTCCCCGTCAAAATTTCTGCAATTTTTAGTCAACTTCAAAAATTCATAACTCCTTCGTTACAACTCCGATTTAGGTGATTCAAAAGCCATATTGAAGCTTGATGAGTCTAGTTTTATACAAAAATAAGAAAAAAATAAAATAAAAATTTTAATATGGTTAAAATTAAGATGTTCTACCAACTATTCAAAAATTTTAAAATTCAGGCAACTATTTTTCCTAGAATTTTAATAATTTATTTACAACTCCAAATGACATGAAATTTGGTGAGATGACTTAAAACTTGATGATAAATCATTATAAAAATTTTAAAAAAATAATCCACTTACTAAAAGTATAAGAAACGTTACAAGAAGATGGGTCCCCTCCTCCCTTCAATGTTCACACGAGTGGGGCCCATTTCCTTGCTATGTGGGACTATCTAGAGTCTATAAAACATCTCTACTATGCCCATTACCCTCCACCATCCCTTCTAAACCCTAGGAAGACCTCCCTCCCCATTCTCAAACAAAACCTTAAACCCACCTTCTCTTTCTTCCAACCACATATCACACTCCATTCATCAATTCTTCAAATCTTAAGCCCTTTATTCAAATCCCTCCCATCCAACCAACTCCCACCAACATTCACACCCTTTCAACATTCTTCAAACCCTCTCCAAACTTCATTTCCAAGATCCACCAAGCTTAACCCATACTCATTCTAAAACCCAATTCCCCTTCAAATTTCCTACTCAAAATCCCATACTTCTAACCCATCTTCTCCGTCTTCTTCACATCCTCGTATCTCCCTACTTCATTCTTTCCTTTCCTCTCCTTCCACTGCTCTCCATTGTCCCAACCCATCTCCAAACCCATTTCTTTTGGGCTTGTTTCCACCCACTCAGTCTTAAGCTCATTCCTCCAAATCCCTCTCATCACCCATATTTTCTTCTAGATCCATTCACCAAAACCCCACTCCTCTCACTCTCTTCTTCTCCATTTCCAAATTTCATTTCCTAAAACCCATCTCAAAACCCTTCTTGAATCCCATATATCTTCAACTCATCTTCGAGTTCATTTCTTCAAACCCACACTCAACTCATTTTTCCCAAACCACATCCTTAAGATCCATCTTCCTTAAGAAACCATCATTCTCTCATTTCACATCCATCTCCCTAACCCATCTCCACCCTCTCATTTCCAAAAATCCCACATCACAAAACCCAACAACAACCATCCACATTCAAATCCATTCCTCCCCATTCCAAGACCATACTCAACTTCAAATTTCTAAAACTCATTCCATCCTCATTTCCCCAAACCCCCTTCAACAAATCCATTTCAAACCCATTTCCCTATTTACACATTCTCAACAACTATCCATTTCCTTACCGAGGGAATGACATTCCTAAGAACCGTTGCTTTCTTCTTCTCCATTCCTAATTCTTTCCCTCAAGGGGAAGAAGTACCCCATCTTTGCCCGATCCGGAAGAGTAGTAGCATAACCTTTCCGATAATTAGTAGTTTGCTTTGAGTCGATTAGTTCTACATTCTTGTGTTGAAGGATAGTTAGGATGTTTGCTTGACTAAGTTATTTTTTCCTTATGTTGGAATGTCTAGAGAACTATGTAATCCATGTTGTATGATGTAACTAGCCATACTAATGGCACTTTGAATTTAATATGAATGTATAGATTGTTTTTAAATTTTATTGTCACCTTATAAATGCCTGTATGTATGATTGCCTTACTGCATCCATCTTAATGTTATTAGCACTCTAAACCACCAGAATACCTTAAAATTTTCGATTCTTCTCTTCCCGTTAAAATTTATGAAACTAAAACGTGATTTGCTCATAACTTACTAAACATAGGATCAAAATGGTAATGTCAAGAGGAACCTTAAGGTCATGGAAACCCCTCTAGAACAATCGTTTGATCATAGGCATCGCGAAACTCACCACCCATAAAAATATTATGAATGTGAAGCTTGAATCATTAAAGAATTTTGATGTCTTCCAAATGTTAAGATTGATCGGACTACGGAATCACGGGATCATACACTTGCGATGTATTCGCTAGCTTGACCCAATTCTTAATCCTGGTGAACACCAACGGACTCACCGCTTTGACCGAGCGAAGACCATGATCTACCAGGACTAGGAAGGATACAACGATCTTTCTACCCTGTCAGGCAGAGGATCGACGTATGGATCAAGCCTACCACAACTGTCTTTCCGTAATAGCCCGATCCTAAAAGGGTAAAATATACCACTATTAGGTAAACTTTGCCAACAACCTCTTAATACGATAATAATGATTTTGACATTTGTTTTCAAACCTCAAAGGCAAAAACTTTTAAGGGGGGTAGACTAGAATGAGCTAAACTAGTATAGATAGTACACACCTTACCATGCATATGAACTTGAGTTCAACAAAACCTAGGCAAATGAAATAATGAAACCTTTACTTACTACCCTTAGGCAATTTCGAGGACGAAATTATTTTTAAGGGGGGTAGATTGTAACATCCCGGATTTTCACTGTTTTGGATTTCCAAAAATCCTTGAAATTTATTTATATATTTTTTTTATTATTATTAACTTATAATATCACTTACCGACCACTAACACTCAATGTTAGTTTATTCTGGGGTGGACTAGTCTAGTTATGATGGGACCAAGTACGGGCCCCCAAGCCAGATGGCCTGTTTGCACTTAACAACAGCCATGTGTGGGCCGCCCAATGACCGAGGAAGGTCGAAAAAATCTAAAAATTTAGGAAATCATAGATCTCACCGGCTTGTGGTCCATCGGGGACTGGACCCAGTGGACACCCAAAGTACCATCCGGCGCTTGCCCACGTCATGCGCCCACCAATGCCGATTGATTGAATCTGCACTTACAAATAAAACCTAGATACCAGGCGTTCCAGCCGTCGGATTTCTTCCAAATTTGTGGTGACGGTCTAATATATTTTTCAACGCCGCCCACCAAATCGGGGCCCCGATCTTGACACGATGACCGTTGATCGCGAATCGGACCCGTACGACCAAACCCCGCATCCGTTCGTTCCCAAATTTTGTAAGGCCCCTCATCGAGCCATGAACCACTTATCCTATAAATTTCATGGCTAGAGGGCCATCGAAATGCACCAATCACCAAAATGGCCCCCACAGACCACTTAAAGGTCGAAACGCTTTCTCGGATCATATATCCGTTCATCCGTTCGTCCTCAATTTTTGCATGGGCCCTAATCGGGCCATAAGGCACCTACACACCGAATTTGGTGACCAGAGGGGTGATAGGGCCTAGATCCTAGAAATACCCTCCCATAAGTCTAAGTATAGTAAAAACCTAGCCCTTGGGGCCATTTGCACCAAATGAATTATAAAAGGTGTTTCTTTTGGGCACCCCTCTCCCATACGATTTTGCCCTAAGAGAAAAGGGGGAAAGAGAGAAAGAGAAAAGGAGAAGAGAAAGAGGAGAAAGGAGGAGGAAGAGAGAGTGAAGAAGGAGGAGTGTGGACCCTAGATCGAGGTGGGGCCCAAAGAAGCAAATCTTACATCTTCCCACCTCTTCTCCAAGAAGAAACCTTACCCCACAACCGCTATTTCGTCCGTTGAGCAACTAGGTAAGCTTCATTCCCTATTTTCTTTGAAACCATTGTGATGAGGGAGATTTACTTGGGATTCTTACAAGCAAGTGGTCGCCTTTAGGGATTCCTACGCCGATCTACCCCGAAATCCACATCTCCTAGGTCGTTTCCAAGCCTCCATCGAATCCAAGGTGCGGACTATTGTTCTTAGGTGGCCTAGCACCAATTTTTATACGAGCCTAATGATTTTGATTGTTGAATGTTATGCTTGAAAGTCTAGAGGAACCCTAAGATCGTAGGTTGATGGAATTGTACGGATATGCATGTTTGGCTACCCCATGATGTTGTTCTTATTTCCTTACATGATTTTGTGTATGGATGGTTGCATGCTCATGCTTGTTGATTTCCATATATATTGTTGCTTAATAGTATGCATGGTTTCATTACTCTTGTGCATGGAATTTCTCAAGATGGGGGAAGTGCATAACTTCCTCACAAACCCACATGACTCACACGCACTTTATTTCATGATTGCTTGTTAGAAATATTTGATTCATATGACTGAGATGCATGAAATAGGATGTTGGTATGCTAGTTGATAACCTGTGTAGTTGGCTTGTTACGGATCACCCTCCTTACCCATGGGTTGGTCAGGAACATGAGGCGAGATGGTAGTCCCATCGGTAGGACTATGCTAAGGCTAGACCCGTGGGTTTGGACGAGTGTGCTCGTGTGGCTGTAGTTCGACTACATGGGTCTCTTGTGCCCGATGTCACTCGTCTCACGCTCGCTTGACTCGTGCGGTCTAACCTACTATCTGACTAACCCTGTATGTTAACTATGTTTGCTCACATGTGTATGGAACCTGAACCACCCTGCAACCATTGTAGCCCATTGAAAATCTACTTAAAACTGGTCCACAAAATCGTGAGCCGGGCATGGTGGAATGGGACACTATGTCCGAGCCGGCCTACTACGCCGCCAGGGTACCGCGCCTCCCGTAGTGACCGCGAGCGATCCCTTCCTTTCGGCACTCCTCATGTGCTTGGTGTCGGGGATGAGGAACCCGACGGGATCACGGACCGCGAGGTCTCGGCCTCACGCATTGATGGGGTCTTGGCCTCGCAACCAGTTTAGGGCATTGATACGTAGGGTGAATCAGAATCCCCAACCTGCTGGATGAATGAACTTAATTAATAACTCGGCTAACACGATCGCATTGCACGCATTAGTTAGGGTGGCGACTCGGAAGTCGAGGTCGCTCCGAGGAGTATTGTCATATGCGATCGTTAGATGGAGTCGCTGAGGAGTGTTGTGGCGAGGGCATGCATCATATCATCCCGCATGCATGCATTTTAAATAAGAGTTATTAGGTGTTGATGAATGTTTGCTTTTCATTAAGTTCATATTACAATTGATGCTTGTTGTAACTTGAGATCAATAGTTCACACTGAGTTGATCACTCACTCCCACTCTGGGATGGTGTTTTAAAACACCAACCAGACCCATTCATAGATGCAGTGACTCAGGGCATGAGGAGCCAGCGAGGCGAGCTTGGACGAGGAGGACGGACTCTCCTACTGCACCGTGATGGGCGGCTCTCCATCGGCTTGATCGGGCCGAATTTGGAATTCTGTCGAGCCACGGGCTCAACTTTACTATTTTTAGACATAGCATTCTTTTGTTGTTCTCATGGCAACGCCTTGTGCGACGACCCTTTATTATTTTTTTTTTTTTGACCAGTATATATGTGTTATAACCTTCATTTCAAGTAGAATGGTGCGATTGTGCTTCATGCTCAGAAATTCCAAATTGTGCGCTTAAACTTGACTAATCGTAAAAACCATAAATGCATGATAAGTGACACTCGGGAACTCGGGAGTTGTGTCTATGCACGACCCCTGATTTTCCAGGGCGTTACAGAACCCCTCTGGTTGGTGCATGTAGATCTCTTCTTCCAGGTCACCATGGAGAAAGACAGTTTTAACATCTAACTGCTCTATCTCCAGATCCATGCTAGCCGCCAACCCAAGCAACACCCGTATGGATGTCATCTTCACCACTGGTGAGAATATCTCCTCGAAGTCTATGCCTTTCCTCCGACCAAACCCTTTTACCACAAGTCGGCCTTAAACCTCGTCACGTGAATTCTTCGCTCAACCTTCTTTCGAACACCCACTTGTTGCTCAAAGCTTTCTTGCCCTTAGGCAATTTCACCATGTCATAGGTGTGGTTCTTATGCAAGGATTCCATCTCCTCTTGCATAGCTTTCAACCACTCCTCCTTATGCTCGTCGGCTAGGGCCTCAGAATAATCTTCTAGCTCTCCCCGATCGGTTAGCATAATGTACTCATGCGACGAGTACCTCTTGGACGGTACTGCATCCCTAGATGACCTCCTCACCGTGGCTCAACAGTGGATCAAGTGGGGGCTGCTCCCCGGTCCATCTTCTAAAGGAACTCCCTCGTCCTCGCACCTTCTTTGTACTCCCCCGTCATCAGGTACCACGGGAGGAGTAATCGGATCCATGTCCTCTAGCTCACCTGAACTAGGCTGGTTCTTCTCTCGGCTTACCAATGTCTTCGATACACTGATCTTCAAAGAAAACCACATCTCTGCTCCCGACGAGCTTCTTCTCGGTCGGATCCCATAACCTCAGTAACCGAATTTTTCATCACCGTACCCTAAGAACACACACCGCACGATCTTCATATCGAGCTTGGACCTCTCGTCCTTTGGTACGTGAACGGATGTCCCGCATCCAAACACTTCCGAGATGACCGTACGATGGATCTGTCCAGTCCACACCTTCTCAGGTACTTCTCCATTCAACGGGGCTGATGGAGACCTGTTTATCAAATACACCACCGTGCGCATTGCTTCTCCCCAGAACGTCTTGGGTAACTTCGCATGGGATAACATGCATCTGATTCTCTCAACAATGGTGTGATTCATTCGCTCAGCTACACCATTATGCTGGGGGGTCTTGGGAACAGTCTGTTCATGCCGTATACCCTGGGACTTGCAGTACTCATGAAAGTCGCCAATGTATTCACCACCACCACCATTGTCAGTGCGGATGCACTTCAATGGTCTACCTGTCTCTCTCTCGACCATAACATGAAACAATTTAAACACACCAAAGACCTCGTCCTTGGATTTCAAAGCATAAACCCAAACCCTCCTAGATGCATCATCTATAAAAGTAACAAAATACAATGCCCCACCCAAGGTTTTTGTCCTCATAGGACCACAAACATCAGAATAAACCAAATCTAATGCATGCACTTTATTAACATGAGAAGCGCTTTTAATGAATGAAACTCTATCTTTGTTTCCGATAAACAATCAAGACAGGTTTTGAGAGGCATATCATGTCACGTCTGGAAGGAGCTCGCTTCCTTAGTAGTAGTAAAGCCCTTTTTCACTCATGTGGCCTGGACGCCATGTGCCACATGTCAATAGCTGAATCTTCTGCTGCGTT